>CM068371.1:422909235-423509235 GCA_034769895.1 Magicicada septendecula
AGGAAGTACCTAAGGGTACATTTAATTTAAGAAAATAATCATGAATGCACTATTTTGTATAGCCTAAACAATGGTAAAAAGTTGGTATTAATGAATTGGGACTGATCAAGGTTACACACTTGGAAAAGAAGTTTAAAATCTATAAACTGATAAAAAACAAAGTTTAAAAATCTCAAAATTTCATACTCCATTAATCACTTGAGCTTTCAAGCAGTGTACGGTTTATTATGCTGCAGCCGATGGGACTATTAGATTAGCTTTGCTAACCGTGTGACGGAGGCAAAGCAGCTAAAAATAAAAGAGAAGCCACTCAGGCGTTAAAAGGTTTGTTGCGGTCGTCGGTTATGGCCTGTTGTTTTATATTTGTTTAGCTTCAGTGGATCAGCTATACTGGAACCAATGGTACAAAAAATCTAACCTGCGGTTTACTCAGTCTCCTGTACACTACTAATAAATGTAAGTGAGCAAATAAGATAAAGCTTGTGAATAGACTCGACGTTGAAGACATTTTCATCGGTAAACATGGTATGTCTCATACGTTCAGCTAAACCCTATACACTTCATCGCCACGCCATCGGACGCACTTCATCTCCTCTCCTCTCTCGGACAACATCGGCGCGGAGTCAGCCGGAAGGAACGGCCGAAGAATAGAACCGGCGTTCTTGCGTCTTCGCCCTCCAGTTCCGCGCCAGCGATAGGACGTCGCTGGGCCGGCAACCGACTCTACACCCGATGCCAAAAGAAGAGGACTGCAGTACGCCACGAACAGCGGGCGCAGCCGCCGAACATCTTAGCGCGGCACGACCAACATCAGCTTTCTCGCCACCAGGTCCTTTTTAGGGCCACCAAAAAAAATAGAGTGTACGATAGGCGCCATTTGTCATGCGGCAAGCCTTTTGTCCTGTGACAACTTATTTTTATGTTTCAGTACCCTTTACAAAATGATAAAATTATATTACATAGGTACGAACTGCCTGTTGGAGTGCATCTTATTACTTACGGCATAAGAATTATTGTGTAAAAACACTTAATTAGGACGAATAAATTACTGGTTTTAGAGCAACGTGGAATCTAATAGGCTAATCTAATAATCGCTTTAACATTCATGTTTCGTATGGTATCCAAGTCACTATTATGTATTAATAAGTGATTTCCTGTATGCGGTCCGCCGTGTGACTTCTCAAACTTATTACGTTACGCGTTTCAAGGCGTATGCCTCATCATCAGACGTTTAAAACCAAAAAACACATATATCACACAAAACTGCGTTTGTCAAAAAATAAAATTGCAGAAACAAGCATATTATGTGCACGTGATGTAGGGTGCGCACCCGTTCAAGTGTTGTCTGCTACTGATTGGAATCCGTTGAGCAGTCTCAAAGCAGTATCATACAGGCGGTTGGATACAAAGTTCAATTGTTCATTTAGAACACAATCACGACTGCTATCATTATTATATGCATTATAAATTTCCAGCTCCTCCAAGGCATTCATAAAACGGCCCTTGTTGCATATATGCAAAGGCATTAGATTGGACTTAAAATCTGTATAATTGTGATTGTGTTGGGTCAGATGACGAGTGTAACTAGATTTTATATCATTGTAATTGTAATTGTGTGTCTTTTTTGGTAAGTGTTCACGGAAGCGTTTGTAAAAACCTCTTCCAGTCTGACCTATATAGAAGCTGTTACAATCATTGCAAACCAGTTTATAAATGCCTGTTTTTTTTATAAATGCCTGTTTACTTTAGAGACCGAGCATGAAAACTCAATTAACTTTCTAGACCTGACCCTCACTAGACGAATGGACACATTGAAATTCAATATTTATAGGAAGCCTGCTGCCAGTAACCATACAATACATGCAGATTCCCACCATCCATACTCTCAAAAAATGGCAGCATATAATAGTTTAATCCATAGATTGTTGACAGTCCCCCTTGACAATAATGATTTCCAGACTGAGCTAAATACAATAAGATTTATTGCAGTTTCCAATGGTTACAGTAGTCACATCATTGACAAATTGCTAAAGAAGCATAATAACATTCAACTTATGCCCCGTCCACTTAATAAAACACCGAAAAAATTTATATCTGCAAAATACACATACATCATGCCAAAAATTTTATCCTCAGTGATGAACAATATTGGTTATACTGTGTCTTTTAGAACCAATAATAAACTAATTAATATACTTAGACCTAAACTGCCCTTACCTATTGAAGAAAAAACAGGCATTTATAAACTGGTTTGCAATGATTGTAACAGCTTCTATATAGGTCAAACTGGAAGAGGTTTTTACAAACGCTTCCGTGAACACTTACCAAAAAAGACACACAATTACAATTACAATGATATAAAATCTAGTTACACTCGTCACCTGACCCAACACAATCACAATTATACAGATTTTAAGTCCAATCTAATGCCTTTGCATATATGCAACAAGGGCCGTTTTATGAATGCCTTGGAGGAGCTGGAAATTTGTAATGCATATAATAATGATAGCAGTCGTGATTGTGTTCTAAATGAACAATTGAACTTTGTATCCAACCGCCTGTATGATACTGCTTTGAGACTGCTCAACGGATTCCAATCAGTAGCAGACAACACTTGAACGGGTGCGCACCCTACATCACGTGCACATAATATGCTTGTTTCTGCAATTTTATTTTTTGACAAACGCAGTTTTGTGTGATATATGTGTTTTTTGGTTTTAAACGTCTGATGATGAGGCATACGCCTTGAAACGCGTAACGTAATAAGTTTGAGAAGTCACACGGCGGACCGCATACAGGTAATCACTTATTAATAATAATCGCTGTTATATAAATTGAGTCTATGCAAATTTTTGCTAACATTTTTACCACAGATGAAAGAGAAAGAGGTAACTTACGTCATAAAAAAGTTATTACTAAAATATTTTACGTTAATGATAAATTTAGTTAGTTAAATTCTACAACACCGGTTTCCGGTTCAGGTACAGGTATGTTTCTTTACATTTTAATTCGATACTAATCTTAAACATTTTAAGTGGAAATTCTCTAACGCTATGTTTGTAAAATGTTGGATTTAAATGTATTCTGATTTCTAATTCATGTTAAATAAGAGTTATCAAAGCTACATTGTTAACTTTCTTGTCACATAATAAAGAAGAACTTCTGTTCGGAAGACTTGGCAACTCTCAATTGCAAATAAAATACGTAGTATCCACATAAATGCTGGTATAATTGCCTATTACTAGTTGTATTTTGACAGCATTACAATATCCTCTGTACACTAGGCCATGGAAATAACTCGGCGCTGCGTTGGCACAAAAATCAGTCGTATAGCATCCTCATCCAGGACACCACCATAGTGGAAACCACTGGAAGACTTTGCCAGGCTATTTCGACCGTGTTTGTCGTAACGTCATTGACCGAAGTATTTAACCGTAGGTTTATCAGAAGAGAGTTTAAATTTGGTAAAATTAAATTTGTTGTTTTGAACTCAGGTATGTTGGTACTATAACCTCACCAGTATACGGAATAATTTATGAATATTCAAACCCCGATGCAACTTGTAGAACGGCACTGGTAAAAACAGTCAGTGGTTTTAGATAACGGTTCGCAGCACAGAGTGCAAACTCACAGTTTAACTGTGGAGGGAATAGGGCTTTAGGAGTAACGTGGGATTACTTCCCAAGCTGAAAATACAGGGGCACAGAAAAGAAATATTATAAACGTGTTCGAGACTGGACTGTAGGAATGAGTACATCATCCACCGTACTGTTTACTGGAAGAGACAGATTTTAACGAAAATATCGTAGAGCTCAAATCTGCTAATAATACGTCTTTAAAATTGATGTTACATTAAATAAAACAAGGATTTTTGTATTTTACAAAAGTAAGTAAAGTTTTAAAGCAATATCTTTGTATATGTACAAAAATTTTTTGTCTAATATTTGTACCTATTATGCAAAAATACGCATTTAGAGAATATTGGTATTCTGTACACTTTACAGATTGATAGGAAAATCAACATAGTTAATACAATCTCAAAAACAGACCTGCTCATGTGGCCATTTACATATAGGCCTTAGCTCGTACAACACACATTGTTGCAGTTGATATTAAAGTATTGCTAGATACATATTCGTGTTAAAAATACTCTGGGCGTGCTTATACCTACTTTACAATTACTCAAGCTTGCCGATTCCTGCGGAAAACGAATTAGCTTTCTTGGTTACTGCGGGCACTCGAAGTGAACTACTTCATACTTGCTGCTACAAGCTTTTTGAAACTGGTTTGTAACTCAGTATTATCAGAGCTTATAATAAGACGCGTTTTGCTTTTAATCTCAGCGGCCATGAATTAAACTGAACACAAAACTACAGACTCAATTGTGTCCACAGGACGCATTGGCCTTTTTTATCAATGGCTATTACTAGAGCTAGGAATTTTAAGTGCAAAATTTTGGTAAAAAAGGTGCAAAAAAGTTGCAAATTTCAAATGTAAATATTCATACAAACAGTACCAAAACCAATAAAACCAATTACATCACATATAAGGACTCAAAATTCACTCATGTATTAAAAAGTCTGCCTAAAACAAGTCCCAGAACACAATGTTATTAAAGTCACAAGTCCAGAAAAAGTACCCAATCTAGTGAGAATTGGGGAAGTTGGAAGAGGAAGTCCTGTAATTTCAACATAATTTTGTATCCTAGCAGGAGCCTTTTTCAGCAATTTCTTAATGCAAGACAGAAATTCATTTGCACATGAATATTCATCTTTTAGTGCCTCACAAACTCGCTGCAATGCATGTGCAATGCAGGTCACATGTTTTGGATTGGAGTACGTAGGTTTCAGGTTAGCAATAGCCAATAACATGTAAGGTGCTTGATCCGTAAGTACTGGCCACTCTCGATCATATTCTATTCCTTCAGGCCACAACACAGTACATGCGTTGTTGAAACTTCGCATCACACCGGCATTGTCTGTTTTGTTCAAAAAGAATGTTTTCAACAGCATGGGTTTTACTTGCTGTCCATTTAGGGGTACTACTAAAATGTTTAGAACATATCTCATCTGCCTATCAGTGGTTTCATCTAGTAGATGTGGTGATGCCGCACACGTTCGGTGTTCCTTGTTTAATTATTATAGGAATAAAATGCGGCAAAAGAGCCAAAAAAGGTAAAAAAGCGCAAAAAGGTGATGACATTGAGAAAAAGTGCAAAAAGGTGCAACCAAAACAAAGTTAGGAGTGTTTATTTAATGTTTTCTTTGCAAGACAAGCTAATTTTGGCATTTTAATTGCAAAAAAAAATTAAGGTGCAGCACCTAAAATTCCTAGCTCTAGCTATTACATTTCCTTCCCCATGCTTTCTGCATTCAACTGCACATCTGCCTCGGTGTTTGTTTCCCTTCTGCAGTTTATCTCCTTACTTCGTACTTGTTTAAAACACTACGAACCACAATACGTATCTGGTTTAAATTTATTTTTACTTTCAGTAAAGTTTTTTAATACATTATATATTCTCGCTGTTCTTATTTTTCTGTTCTTAAGAATGTGCAATAACACTACAACTTCCAGGATTCTGGTTGTTCAACTGTCTACGTCATGTTCCTGCAGAATAACGTACTGTACAAGTATATATTTTTTAAATCCACTTCCTTAATTCCGAGTTACGTCAACATTCAAATATAAAATATTACACTTTTTTTTTTTTTAAAGAAGTATCTTTAGCCGTCATTTTGTTTGTTTTGGCTTTGGCCTTCCTATTCTGTGTTTTAGATAGCTGCCTCCATAACTTCTCTAATTCAGACTTACCGTTTGTTATATATTGATATTGTGTTCGTTTCATATATTTACCTTAAATTGGTTACCTTCAATCTGAATTCCATCTTGGTAGGAAGTACGTCTATTATACGTTCAATGCATTGCCTAATTTTTTCCACATTTTATTCAAAACTTATGTTGAATTCTTCAGAGTTTTTTTTCAACATATACGTTTAAAGGAACGAAGACAGGCTACGTTCTTGTCTTACTCCGTTTTCTATTAATACATGTCGTCCCTGATTTTACATTTTAATTACAGCAATTTCAAATTTTTAAACAATAAACGTAATTGTTTTCTTACAAAACTAAATTAAACAATTTATTAAAATTTACAATATCTAGTAATTATTAAAATTCTCAAATACTATATATGTATTATTGAATCTTTTCCAGTATTTCCTACATTTGAAATCTTGATTTTATTTTTACTTTATTAATTCTAATGTTATTGAATCGTTACCCTTTGTTTACCTTTAAGAATGTAGGAAACTTCTGACCACCTTGTGATCATCTAACCAGATTTAATATACGTACAGGAGCTTGCAAGTGGAGCGACAATGCTGTAACCATACGATTCCATGATAAGTTATTTAATGTTATTTTAATAAATCCAATTAGAGTTTCTATTTTCTATTACCTTTCAATTTCAATTGAGTTTTATGTTTTAATTAACTTGTAATTTAATAATTTGAATTCGTAACCAAAATAATGTCACAGTAACCTTCATGTTAGGCACATAACAATTAAATATTTTTATAATTAGAAAAATTACTACATGAATGATAAATCTAACTAAACAACCAATATTCATGTAATTGGATATCCAGGCTACCCACAGTTTTAAATATTGCATAGCATGCGCTCACTACTTTACGCAAAGAATTGTATCTGTTGCAGAGCCGAAAGCAAGGGGAGAAGTTATCGTTGCTCTCGCCATTATCATCTATACAGAATGTCATCATTTATTCATCTGGTCTGGACGAGAGTTGCTTTCACCTGAGTATAACATTTCTCCCTCAGGTTGGTTTACTCTTTTTTAGTCGGTGGTGCTAGCATTAACAGCCGCCTGACTAAGTAAAGGGGTGCAATTTTAATTTGTAGAACGAATGGAAATCTCTTCGCCTTGTGCTTTTGCCTTAAACGCCGTCTTCTTTCGACAGAAAAGTTAAAATCTGCTACATTTCCCTTCGTTTATATAATAATTATATATTCTACATTTTAAGGTATTCAATTTAATTTCTGTACAGATTGCTGTAATAGATTTTTGTATTAATTTTATTTTTATGTTATGTAGTTTTGATTGTTACATACTCGCGTGTGTGGAAGGTGACAGAGTAGTTAGATGTTTATTACTCTGTTAAAGAAAAAATAATTACGGAGTAACAAAAAACACTGCGAGAAAGCGCGAAATCTCGCTATAGAGGGCAACCAGGAAATCTGACGTTTGTTTTCTGCAGACGATGAAAAAATCTCCAAGATTTGCAAATATGTTTCATATTGTTGAAGGTGAAGCCAAACCTATTGTGACAATCCGGAGCCGGATTGGAACTGTTTAAACAATCTTGGACGGGAACAGAAACTCCAGGCTTATACCCAAATCTAGTAGGCCATCCTCTCTCTCACTCACTCTCTCTCTCTCTCTCTCTCTCTCTCTCTCTCTCTCTCTCTCTCTCTCTCTCTCTCTCTCTCTCTCTCTCTCTCTCTCTCTCTCTCTCTCTCTCTCTCTCTCTTAGAATCAGATCATCATCACACACACATTTACCTAAGCGTCGTGCGTGTTCGTCGCGGGTCAATAGCGCGTGTTTTCGAGGTGTCTGATTCAGCTGGACCCCTCCTCTCTCTCTCTCTCTCTCTCTCCCCCCTCACCCCTCACACACACACACGCACACGCGCGCGCGCACCCAACCTTCAGAAGAACCTCAGTGGACACACTCATTGGGATAGAGTGATCGACAGCATAGGTGGCGATGGACTAGATAGAACAATATTGGCAGAATAAAGAATTTGTAAAGATATAAATAGTTTGTATAAATTCTAATACTTAAATTGATATATAGTTTATATAAAAATATAACAATTACTATAAATGAGCGTAAAAACGCTAAGCATTTACATAGTTTATTGGGTGCATATTATTTTTATCAAGATAATTTTTACTTTCAAAATATTCTATTCTCGGATTTTTGAATTGTTTGTCATTTTCGTAATTAAATTGGTAATTGCCAGTGATATCTTAATATCTGTGAGAAACCCAAGATAAAGTAAATTTAATTTTTATTATATATCATAAGAGGTTTGTAAATTATAAATGTAAATACTTGATACGATGATTATTTACATGTAACTTACATTCACAGTTATGAGAAGTGACGTATATTTTAATTTTAATTTTGTTTTCAAACGGATCTTAATTATTTCATTTCATGGTACTCTTTCTTCTCTGCAAAATTAATATTATATGTAGCTTGGTTAGAGGTAACCTACGTAAATACGTCAGAGATAAGTTCATTCAAAGTCTCCTTTTTCTCCTTCGTTGCAGTTTTCGTTTTCAAATCTCCTTAGTAAACGCGTACAACGCATCATCATCTTTATATAACAGCATAGACAAGGCGCTGCCTGTTTCGCCTTCAAAGATCTTCCAGCCATCTCGTCCTGGGCCTATCCACACATCTGTGTCCTACAAGTTTACATGCCTACAGTTGTTTGGCCAGTTTCGAATCTTATATTTTTCCTAAGTGTCCTTTCCACCGTTGTTTATAATTTTTTAATCTTTCATTCAAGTTAAAAACTTTTACAGGCATACAATACCTGTATTATTTTTATGTGAATAACCGAAGCAACAGTTTTAACTTGACGTTTGGGGAATGCTTCACAATAACTTCTGAGTGCATTAAATAATTTTTGCAAAACATAGCAAGCATATCTACATTTACCCTTCAGACTTGTGTTTTTTTTTATACTAATTATAGATTAATATAATTATATTAACTATACCTGCTATAACCAAATAGCAGGTCTGTGGCAAAAAACGTGAGAGGGCAAACGTTTTGAAAAACTCATAAAAATACATTTTATGCACCAAATTAAAGAGAATTTTGACGAACATCTTGAGTTCAGTTTTTAAATTTATAAATTTAAGACACCAGGACCCCAAAAATAGATCAAAATTTTGATAAACTGTACCACTCATGCCGAAATTTTGGAAGATGGTGATGTGGTATCAGGGTGTAGTTAGGTCCTCTTACAGCCAGCCAAGAAATTTTAGAACAAACGTCTATCAAAGCTTTTTAACTTTAGCCGATTACAACGGATTAATGAAACTGCTTAATGTTAGTTAAGGAGGAAATAATATTCTAGCCAATTAAAATATGATAAGATTTTTGTTTTGTACATGAAATATTTCACTTTCATACTGGTATTATTTAAAACTTCTAAATTTTTACATGTTCTTGTATGCAAAGGCACATAACAAAAAATGCAAAATTAGAAAACAACAACAACTATAAGGAACGGCACGTGGTCACCCCTCATGGTGTTTCTCGGGTATCAGAGAATCAGACCCGCTTTACTACATACGATGAAACATACAGTTTCTAAAATTTTAAATTTATCAAACTGGTGTTATCTAATAATAAATGTATATAACTCACAATAGTGAGCTAGTTCTGCAGCCAGAGAGCTCGCTAGTGTTTTATTTTTTTGTACGCATGTGTGCATACAAAATCAACTGATTTTCTTCAATAAAGTCCGTTAGCTTTTAACATTAAAAATGTTTATAAGGACGTGTCGCACATTTGCGCGTGATCGCTGGTGCGTTATCGAAAATGGGAACCGGTGAGTTTCCATAGAAACTGCTTCTTTGTTGTCAATAACGTAGTACACATATAAAACTTCGCTTATGAATGCGACTACATTTAACTTATAATCTGTACATTGGTAAATGAAGAATGAATTCACTGATTGGTGAATGAACATAAATATATATATTTTTTAGATTTATTGAAGCATTGTCAATGCCCTTCACTGTGCATTGCATTTGTGCAATGCCTGTAAATTTGTCATACCGTTCCCTGGTTTGTTCGTTTTTCACTCTGTCTGCTAATGAAAGCCACTCAAGGAGATATTTAGTTTTAAACATCAGACGCATTGATACGTAATATATGAGATACGACTAAAGGTATATATATATATATATATATATATATGAATAAAGATAATTACACAAAAGTTCAAATTTCAGGTTTACCTTGTTAGCAGCCTTCGTTGCTGCTCGCAGTTCATAGTGGACGACGCCATTCGGTGCACCACACACGCACCCCCCCCCCAACACACACACACACACACACACACACACACACACACACACACACACACACACACACACACACACACACACACACAAAACAGTTTAATTTTCAAAATTTTACACAGTTTTATTTTTCCAAATTCATGTAATTATTTCATTTTGCAATACTGTTTCCTCTCTGCAACATTAATTTCTATATGTGACATAGTGTTTGTACCTAACTCAAATAAGCTCCAATCTCACGGTCTGGTTGGGTACATGTATGTATTAGAGATACGTTCAACACAAAAGCACGCACAAGAATGTGTAAATTCCATATTGAATGTTTCCTATAAATATATTTTCTATTATAGTTCCCGAGGCTGTTAAATGTTACAGTGTTCAGAATAAAACAACAGTCTGATGCAGTGCGTTGATTGTCGGGCAGAGCTGTTAGTAAGCATGTTTAATGCACATTGGCACAAAGCTGTTTACAGGTTAAATATTCACAAAGAAAAACTACTACGCAATTATAGCAAACGCTGATTACGTGTCTGCGACAACGGAATTAATCTGAGGATTACGTCAACCCATGAACGTAGTAAGTTGTTCTTGTCTTGTTGTGTCTGGATTTTCTTAGTAACTAACTATTCATATTAGTTACCTTTTTCCGCTATCTAAATTCTTAAAATAGTAATTTTTTATCTTACTAGATTAATTTTTAAAGTGCATTTTTACGTTTAAGAAGATAGACCCGGTATTCAAATATACATTAAAAGGGACAAAGTTCTTATCTAATGTGTGACCATATTTAATGAACTAGATAATGTACAAAGGTACGTTATACGTTACGAAGGCCATAAAAAACAAATACCCGTTAGAAAATGTTACCTAAGCATAACCGATTGCGATAAAGAATATAATGACGATGAGAAGAAGAAGAAGAAGAAGAAGATGATGATGATGAATGGAGGAGGAGGAGGAGGAGGAGGAGGAGGAGGAGGAGGAGGAGGAGGAGGAGGAGGAGGAGGAGGAGGAGGAGGAGGAGGAGGAGGAGGAGGAGGAGGAGGAGGAGGAGAAGAAGAAGAAGAAGAAGAAGAAGAAGAAGAAGAAGAAGAAGAAGGTGATGATGATGATGATGATGATGATGAATGGAGAAAAGGAGGAGGAAAGAAAAGAGGATGTAAAAGAAAGGGGAAATAATTTTGTTTATTTAGATGTTAAGACTACGACAGTTTAAATATAGAAAATCGGCTCAAAAATATTACCCTACATCCTACAACTTTTAACTTCAAAGGCCGTCTGTTGATTATGTTAAAAAGGTTGATGTGACATTAACAAGGGTTGAGTAACATAAGGGATATGAAACATGCACGCCACACGTGTAGGACATAATGCATGTTCTACATAACGCATACGTTGTAATAACAAAATGTCCAGAAAAAAATGTTAATTTAGCTGATTTTCTGAAGAACCAGTTACAACATTGTTAGAAGAGACGCATGATTTACGTAGCACCAAACGTTTAGCCTATTCAGGTATCTCCAATGGCCTATAGACGTATAATCATAGTATTCTACGAAACGATTGGTTTTAAAGAAATATGTAGCGTATAAAACACGTTTTAATACGCGTATTCTTAATAGTGAAAACTACAAAACCTATGAGCAAGAGCTCATAGCGGAACGTAACTATCAGAATAAACATCGTGTTTTACTTGAAATCACGGCAATGATAGCAAAGATTCAGAACTGCGTTCCTCAAGTAATCAGAGAGGTGATAGAACTTTACAAAAATAAAATAATTTTAACCAGGACGATACTTATAAGTTGCAGGAGTGTTTGGAAACCTGTTACAAATAAGACTATAACATAATTAAAATAATTAATTGTTATATGGACAGTGAAATTCATCTATCCATCTGTCCATCCATTTCTAATTTCTGTGGCTATAATGAAATTTTATGGGTTGTTTAGGTAGGGACTATTTCGTTGTAAATTATGGTCTTGTTTATAACATTCTGGACGGCGATCAGATTGAATAAACCTGTGCTCAGTCTCCGCAGAGCCACTGTTGGGGTTCTATCTTAGAATGAGCAATACGTTATCATGGAAAATAAAACAATTTGTGTTAAACTAAAACAAATTAAAAAAAAACCTGTGAGATACGTTTCGATAAACCTTCCTATTCCTTAGTAACTGTGACTTTAGAAACCATACTAAAGTTTCATGGTTAGCTGTGAAGAAAGAAATGTCTTCATAATTTTAATATCTTCCCAGAAAGAAATATTAGTGTTTAGATATGTGCAAAAAAAATAATAATGTATATTAAATATAAAAATAAAAATAACTTTTAGTATTGCCGCTTGATGCAATAAATTTAGTGATAATGTAGGCCTAATGTTGTTTAGTTTCATATGTAAACATAAATCTTTACTTTTAACATTAATGCCTAACGTTAATGGGCTAACGACATAAATTACGGTAAGACACAACGTCATTTGTTTCAAAACAATAAGAAAGGGTTAAGATTAAAAATTAAGTAATGTGAGTTTACATTTCGCTAACCACTTCCTAGCATTTGAGTTTGCTTTAAAATACTATAACACTAATCACAATGTTTTATAAAAATGTTAAAATATTTAGTTTGGTAAAATTTACTATCCAGCAAGATTAGATAAATGATAAAAAGGAAGTAGCCTACAGTACAACAAAACTTACTTGGATACAACGCACTTACACGTTTTAACTTCAACTGTAACGATCATACTGCTACAACGTCGTTACTATCTAAACCGACATTGGAGGTGAAAGTAAATGTGTAAAACATTACTAAGCTCCACGAGCTGTGAGGCACAGTTGGAACTCTACAAAGTTGCTGTTTGCTAAACCTAGTCATACAATATTGAGACGCGGGTTCTTTGTTAGAGGATTATAGTTTAATAATACCAGCCGAAATGAAAATCCTTAGGTTTGGAAAGGGTAACACTACAGTTGAATGCTACACTACGCAGTTGAAAGACGAGAATTATACGTCACCCCTTTTGCAAAGATTTCTGACAACTTCAAGTGAGGTGGGGTAAATTACTTGTGAAATGTGTCATCGCTGATGGTTTACCTGAAAGTTACTTTCACTACGAAATTCATTCGTCTTCATTATTTACTAGCAAAACCCTGATTTACAAGACAATTTTAAGATCTGTGTACACGTGGTCTGCAATTGTACGAGTCAGCAGCTAACTCTACCGCTGACAAAATTAGGATGTCCGAACTAATGTCCGTCGGGAAATAGTAATACAACTGGCACAAGCGCTATAAAGAAAAACCAGCATAGAACTCAATAGTTGTCATATTAGTAGTAAGCTCTACTCAGAAAATCAGCCCGCCTTCACCGTTATTAAAGTAAAATATAAATATTAACATTATTCAGAATGTAATTTACTTAAACAGGAACGCTAAAGATTGAATATATTTTCATCACAGTTGGAATAATAACTCTTTTTGAAATTAGAGTAGGAGTCAATGGGACTTCTCATCGCTACTGTGAAGTCCGAAGTTAACCGAGTATGAATGAATTTTTGGGCAGTTAAGAAGTGCAACCTGTCCTGCACTATCCTCTTCACTTTACACGAAATACGTCCGTGAGTGGGGTAATCACCAAACGGGTTGCTACCAGTCTTTGTAAACTAAGTGCACGCCCTAACAAATTAGTGACTTTTAAATACCGATATTGAAGCGTGGTGACTTGAGAGGTTTAAACCCCTCTCAGTTACCAAAGCCATTTTTTTACTAAATACTACAGTGCCAAACTTCAGTATAGGCCTACTTTCCACATACAATTAAAGTTACAAAAACTTTACAAAATGAAAAATTTACGTTCTCCAATTGTCAAATTCTATAATATTTATAAACAATTCCTACAAGCAAACATATTGGCTATTTAGGATTAAATCCACCACTTACTCACTACTAATATTTTACTATAAATAATATAATAGTTTATAATATTTAAGTTGAGGAAATTTTTATTTATGTCGTAAATTTGATAAAATATTGTTTCCGTAATTTTGTTCTCAAGGTACGTTGTCTTTTACAGTGGACATGAAGTACAGTATCTTGCAGATAACACCCACAGTCAGCATCTGCTTTGCCCTCTCGGTTGGGGTGAAACACAGAGCATGGGAAACCGCGAGGTGTGCAACGCCTAATTGCGGAAGCCATCCGCACTGAAGTGTCAACTATCGTTTCGAGCAACTCGCCTCCTGGCGGTCGACCTACCGACCACACCACCGCGTCTCAAACCTCCTGCGGGCTATACCTAAAGTGTCAACTATCGTTTCGAGCAACTCGCCTCCTGGCGGTCGACCTACCGACCACACCAGCGCGTCTCCAAGCTCCTGCGGCCTATACCTGAAGTGTCAACTATCGTTTGGAGCAACTCGCCTCCTGGCGGTCGACCTACCGACCACACCAGCGTGTCGCCAACCTCCTGCGGGCTATCCTGAAGTGTCAGCTATCGTTTCGAGCAACTCGCCTCCTGGCGGTCGACCTACCGACCACACCAGCGCGTCTCCAACCTCCTCCGGGCTATACCTGAAATGTCAAATATCGTATCGAGCAAGTCGCCTCCTGGCGGTCGAACTACCGACCACACCAGCGCGTCTCCAAGCTCCTGCGGGCTCTACCTGAAGTGTCAACTATCGTTTCGTGCAACTCGCCTCCTGGCGGTCGACCTACCGACCACACCAGCGCGTCTCCAAGCTCCTCCGGGCTATACCTGAAGTGTCAACTATCGTTTCGAGCAACTCGCCTCCTGGCGGTCGACCTACCGACCACCTGCGGGCTATACCTGAAGTGTCAACTATCGTTTCGAGCAACTCGCCTCCTGGCGGTCGACCTACCGACCACACCAGCGCGTCTCCAAGCTCCTGCGGCCTATAACTGAAGTGTCAACTATCGTTTGGTGCAACTCGCCTCCTGGCGGTCGACCTACCGACCACACCAGCGTGTCGCCAACCTCCTGCGGGCTATACCTGAAGTGTCAACTATCGTTTCGAGCAACTCGCCTCCTGGCGGTCGACCTACCGACCACACCAGCGCGTCTCCAACCTCCTCCGGGCTATACCTGAAGTGTCAACTATCGTTTTGAGAAAGTCGCCTCCTGGCGGTCGACCTACCGACCACACCAGCGCGTCTCCAAGCTCCTGCGGCCTATACCTGAAGTGTCAACTATCGTTTGGAGCAACTCGCCTCCTGGCGGTCGACCTACCGACCACACCAGCGTGTCGCCAACCTCCTGGGGGTATCCTGAAGTGTCAGCTATCGTTTCGAGCAACTCGCCTCCTGGCGGTCGACCTACCGACCACACCAGCGCGTCTCCAACCTCCTCCGGGCTATACCTGAAATGTCAAATATCGTATCGAGCAAGTCGCCTCCTGGCGGTCGAACTACCGACCACACCAGCGCGTCTCCAAGCTCCTGCGGGCTCTACCTGAAGTGTCAACTATCGTTTCGTGCAACTCGCCTCCTGGCGGTCGACCTACCGACCACACCAGCGCGTCTCCAATCTCCTCCGGGCTATACCTGAAGTGTCAACTATCGTTTCGAGCAACTCGCCTCCTGGCGGTCGACCTACCGACCACCTGCGGGCTATACCTGAAGTGTCAACTATCGTTTCGAGCAACTCGCCTCCTGGCGGTCGACCTACCGACCACACCAGCGCGTCTCCAAGCTCCTGCGGCCTATAACTGAAGTGTCAACTATCGTTTGGTGCAACTCGCCTCCTGGCGGTCGACCTACCGACCACACCAGCGTGTCGCCAACCTCCTGCGGGCTATACCTGAAGTGTCAACTATCGTTTCGAGCAACTCGCCTCCTGGCGGTCGACCTACCGACCACACCAGCGCGTCTCCAACCTCCTCCGGGCTATACCTGAAGTGTCAACTATCGTTTTGAGCAAGTCGCCTCCTGGCGGTCGACCTACCGACCACACCAGCGCGTCTCCAACCTCCTGCGGGCTATACCTGAAGTGTCAACTATCGTTTCGAGCAACTCGCCTCCTGGCGGTCGACCTACCAACCACACCATCGCGTCTCCAACCTCCTGAGGGCTATACCTGAAGTGTCAACTATCGTTTGGTGCAACTCGCCTCCTGGCGGTCGACCTACCGACCACACCAGCGTGTCGCCAACCTCCTGCGGGCTATACCTGAAGTGTCAACTATCGTTTCGAGCAACTCGCCTCCTGGCGGTCGACCTACCGACCACACCAGCGTGTCTCCAACCTCCTCCGGGCTATACCTGAAGTGTCAACTATCGTTTTGAGCAAGTCGCCTCCTGGCGGTCGACCTACCGACCACACCAGCGCGTCTCCAAGCTCCGGCGGGCTATACCTGAAATGTCAACTATCGTTTCGAGCAACTCGCCTCCTGGCGGTCGACCAGCCAGTCTCAAACCTCCTGCGGGCTATACCTGAAGGGTGCCACGGAGGCTCGCCTCAGGCTTGGCGACTGACTGGAGCATACTAATTAGAGACGCCCCCGTGTCATACATGCATGCATTATCATGTATTCGTGGGCCGCACCATAATACCTTGTGCCGAGCAAACGACTGCGCTGCTGACGTTCATCGGGCTTCAGCTTTGACAAACAAAGCAGGGCGCGAGACGGCCCGTGCATCTTCTGTCCGTCTGTCCGACATGAAGTAACTGAACACCAGAGGAATCAAAATTTTCTTCTCATATGTTATGCTTTTTGTTTACAACTCAATGTAGATTTTATTACTACAAAGTATACAGTAATATTACATACATATACCATCGACGTATAGAACAGATTTATCAACAACTAACAGACTTTTCAACCCCTGACAAATCAGGGGTCGTCTACAGGTTAACAGTTAATTAATACAACACACTACCTATGAAACCAATTACGTCATACGGTGTGAAATATGGCGAATAATACAAAGAACAGAAAAGTTGTTGGAGGCTACTGAAATGGATTATTGGCGAAGAGCGGCAGGGAGGTCAAAACTGGAAAAAGTAAGAAACGTCAGAATCCGGGAGATAATGGGGATACAGTACTCTATTGTCGACGACATAAAAACAAAACAGCTAAAATGGTTTGGGCATGTGCAAAGAATGCCGGATAATCGACTCCCCAAGCAAATTTTGAGATGGACACCATACGGTCGTAGGCGAAGAGGAATACCTAGGTTGAGTTGGAGAGAATGCATCAACCGAGCAATGAGACACCGTGAATTAGAAGAAGAATCTTGGTTAGATCGAGACCAATGGAGAGTAGAGATCGGAAGACGTAGGATAACGTTATGAACCGATATATATACTATCTACGAACAACAAAAACTTATCGTAACAGTACAACACATATATCTATTAAGAGACGTACGAAGTAATCTATTGTTGATAATCGCTTCAAAAAATGACTTAGCGTTCTGAAAATACTACATCAATTCATCTAAAATCAGAACGGTGGATATGAGATGATGGTTGGTAGCCAGCCTTCGAAGGTAAACATTTCGAAAAGGTTGAAAACGTAATTTCGAATTCGCAAACTGTCGAAAATAATTAACTGTTCTTTGCGTACAGGCATGAGATTAAAACAACTGGGAGGGTTTACTTGTCGTAAAAAATTTTATGCAAGTTAAAAAATAGTAAGGGCTGAAAGAATCATTGTGGCCTATCAAATGTTATACACACTGGGCGACCTATTTTGATTCGTAAAAAGCGGCCACGAGCGGAAACAGAACTAACATTTCTGCCACGAATATTTCAAGAGTTTTGTTAGTTCTGTGAGCAGTGACAGTGATCGGTTGACCTTTTCACTTGCCACGTGTAAACTGGGTAACATAAATATTAATATTTTCTGTTGTTTGTTTTGTTCGATTTACGTTTGTCTGTGACGATATACGTACACCTACATAAAGTTTGTGAGTCTGTTTACTTATTGCCTTTTTACTATTTCGGAATTTGGTAAAGTAGAATTCATTGCTATGGCTGATCTAATTTTGTGCCTTAAATTAGCCTTATATTTAATTTAACTTAACCGAAATTATTACATTGGAACATTTTTCTGTAATTCTTTTGTAATTTTAATTGAACAAAAATAAATTTTATTAGTTGATATTAGCCGAAATTCGTACAGAAATTAGTAAGTGGCAAGCTATACAATACTTAAAGCAGTAATATTGCTGCTTATAGGATTGCTCCTTACTTCCAGAAAGACGGATATAAATTGATTTAATTTTTCTTAAAATAAATATTATACTTTAAGTATACAGTTCCGGAACAAGAAAGGTAAAGGAACTCGCTTTCATACCATTTACAGGTTGGTGACTCTTTAGAACTTTATGCTACACACAATGCCAAGGCATACCTGATAATAAAGTAATGAAAATAAAAGTAGTTTCATTGCCTCACGTTTGGACGCTGAGGTAAAACGTAAGAGTTTAAAAAGGTTTTACTTAAAGATCCTTTACGTATACAATAGTTTGTTGTTCATCATATTTGATGTATTTGGTGGAACGGTAAACAAAGAACGGTAAATTACTAAGTATGCATAAATGCCTTGCACCATACAAAAATATTGTTGAATCAAAAGGACAGTATTATTACAACTGAATTATTATCTAAAGGTGAATATTTGTAACATACCATGAAATATTTAAATTTATTTTCATTAGTTATCAGATCGCTTATAATGATGAAAGAATCCCCTCAATGGGAAATATTTTTGGATAAACTAATGTAAAATAATGAACAGTTTTCATGTAATGCTGTGAAATGTATTTGTACGATTCGTAACATGTACTACAGCTAATTAAAAATACTACACATTTATAAATAAAAAAGATTCTTTATGTTCCTCCTCCTCCTATGACGTTACAGCCCAAGTCGGGCCCTGGCCTCCACCAATCTCCGCCTCCAATCTACTCTATCCATTGCAGCCCTCCTCCAGTTTCTTATCCCCATGTCCCTCGCGTCCTCTGCAACGCCATCTTCCCACCTCTTCCTCGGTCTGCCTCTAGGTCTCGTTCCCTCCCATGTAATCAGCAGAGCCCTTTTGGGGTTTCTGCCATCCTCCATTCTCATAACATGTCCGGCCCAACGCAATCTTTGCATTCTTATAAATTTTGAGACTAGTATCTCTTTATATATTTGATACAGTTCATAGTTGTATCTCAGTCTCCATGAGCCATTTTCTTGTATTTTGCCTATAATGCATCTGAGGATTTTCCTATCAAAGTTGTCTACTATGTCGGCTGTTTTCCGTGTGATTGTCCATGCCTCACACCCGTAGCATAACACCGGTCTGAGGACAGTCCTATATATTTTCATTATTGTTTCCCTGTGCACACCCCCAGACCTAAATGATGGCAGCAATGCGAAGTATGCCTTGTTAGCGATATCACGGAAAATTGTATTCTTAACAATTTTACGGGGACAAAGTCATATGGTACCCAGGGAGAAATGTAAATTTATAGAAAGCGGTGGTTTTCTTTAGAAGTAAGAAAACATTAAAATATGTAGTAAAGAGCGATAGCTATTCAAAAGACGACCTTGCGTTGACGCCAGTAAGTCGGCTAAGAATTTATATTTTGTCACGGACGGGTCGGACCGTCATAAAACTGTATTGTTTACTTGGGTGTAAGAAACATTTACTAAGGTTGTAAAAGTTAAGTGCACCTAACAAAAGAGAGAGTATGTGTGAAATGGAAGGACGCGAAGTTTCATACCACGTGTTCACGCGCATTTTGTGGACGAATAGCGGATAGCGTCATTTTTTGCGCGGGCTGTTCCGTTAAACAGATTGGGTAGTTTTGAATTTAGCGGTAAGTCAGACCAATAGGCGTGTAGTTTGTCGATAGTGAGTGTGGGTAGTTTTAGCGAAATATAAAAATACGGAGTGTAAGAAGTTAGGGTAGTCAACGGAGAGATTACAGATATTAGACTCGTATTAGTTGCAATAATAATTTCTCAGTAATTTGATTAAGTATATTTCAATCGCCACGTAAGTCAGTCACGGTAACGCGATATTAAGTATTGTGAAAGCTACATATTATAAACATTTAATAATCGTTTACAAGAATAACGTGCAGAGAAATTAGAGAAGATAAGTTAAAATCGGGTAACATATCCAAGTTTTACTTAACACAGCATCAATCGTTAAATCGAAATACATTGCGATTTAAATGTGTCAACGTCATGGTGCGGGACAGTCGATCAATAAGCAGTTATTAATCTGGTGTTAGACGCACTTAGCTTTTTAAAAGAATATACTGTGTATTCAACAAGTGTATTAGCATACGGCACATGTGTAGTTATCACTAAGTTGTCAAAGTGAATGGTGTTTAATACCTGTGAAACAAGTGTATCAATTAGTGCAAAACTAACAAGGATAAGGGCTCAACGATTAACGTCGGCTACCCGCCTCGTGTAGAATTGATTACATCGCGGCGCAGAGTGGATTCAACATGCAAGTAAATAATAAAATGAACACTTATTGTACTATTGTCTATTAAATTTAAATGTATGTAACTCATACTTGGTGACTCAATTAGTCAAAGAATTCATAGCCAAGAAATAAGCACAAACAAATTTTATAGCAAACTTATTAAAGGTAATGATCTACAAATTTTGTAATATGTAAATACAAATTAGTTATTAAAAACTTAATTAATAACAGTCAAATTGTGTTTATTTATTACTGGCGCCCTGGGATAATTTTTAAGAGTCGGTACACTAAAGTAATTGTTACATTCTGTTGCTGATAATTAGTATGTTATAAATATTAATATTGTCATTGGGTAAATTAGCTTGATAAACTCTTACTTTGCACATGCTCGTAGGCCGAGTGTAGTATGTATAATAGTAACGTGAACTTTTATTAAGGCCTATTTAAAAGTGTATTACATTCTGTCGCCCGGAACGTGGGACTATTGAGTCACTAATAGAATAGTAAAATAAGAATAAAATAGAATTAAGAATAACGATAATATAAGATATAGTTGTATGATTACGCGGAGTAAGAGTAGGAAAAACATTAACACACAGAACAACACGCACGGAGAAAACAATAACATGAATACAGAAACAACATCCCACGGTAACGAAATGGACTTCGATATAAACAATCAGATAGGAGATTCGCAGACGATCGCACACATTTCAATGGGGAATGAAGAGTCAAGGACGCGGGGACTGAACGAAGAAAATGCAGAAACACAACATATTACACAAGAAACACTAGTAGAGGTTAGAGAGAAACCAGTATATCAGACATTACCAGAGAAAAACAAAGACACCGATATATGTACAATACTCCAACAACTAGTACAACAAACACAACGAATTGAACAACAATCGAAAGAAACAAAAGAACAACTATTACAACAAACACAACGACTTGAACAACAATCGAAAGAAACAAAAGAACAAATAAAAGAACTGGCGGAAAAAACAACACAACAGCTAACACAACAAGCGACACAACACAAACAACAAATGCAACAATTATCAGAGCAGATGCACAAACAAAATATGGAACTAAGAAACGAAGTATTCACGCAACTCAATCAAGAAAGAGCAAATAACCAAAAAGTTCTCCAGGAGTTTAGAGTAGATATTGATAATAAGATCGAAGAAAATTGTGATAAGATTAGTACCGAAATTAGTGCCAATACAAAACAACAAATTAAAGAACTTGACGAAAAATACAATAATAATTTTGAAATAATTATTGAAACAGTAAGTGTAAACAATCAAAGATGTGCAGATAACACGGCAGCTATAAATGAATTAAAGGTCGAAAAACTGAAAGAGTTGGAAACTAAAATCAACAGCAAGTCTGACGAGACACACCTTAAATTACAACAAATACAACAGGAAGTACGAACTAAACTAGCGTCAATAAGCAACACACCATGTAATCGGAGCCTGACAAACGAACAGGTGAAGGACATAAAATATAATGGCACGGGTGATTTCCCGATGGAATTTATTAAAGAATTGAATGAAATATTCAGAGAACATTATCAAGATGCTGGAAACATCAAGTGGATAGCAAGACATCTTGAAGGAGAGGCAGCAGTGTGGTGGAGGTTAGTAAAAGATAACATTAACAATTTTGTGGACTTCACTGACGCATTTATAAGTAAATATTGGAATGACGTCATTCAAGAGAGAGTACGCAATGAACTGGAATTCGGGAGGTATCACGCCGAGAATGGAATGAACATGATCCAGTATTTAGAGCGTAAACTGTTAGAAAATCGTCAATTAATTCCGCCAATACCTGATAAGTATTTAATTAGAAAAATTACTATAAGAAATAAGAGTTGCGATAATTACTCGTGGTGTAGTGACAATCAATGAATTCGAGCAGGTCTTGTTAGAATTTATGAGTCTGAGAAGTGACACCAGAGAGGCGAGCCGAGGGTACTATGACGGACGGCGAGATCGTAAATCATGGACGAGGGTTGAAGAGGAGAGAGAGCGACCAGCTGAGCACGGGCGCACAAATGAAAGTGAAAGTAGGCCAGTCACTTCACACTACCCCAAACGAACAAACAAGTTTAAAAATGAGAACGAACCTATTCCATCGACCAGCGGTGCGAACGGTAACAAAGTTAATACCGTTATGCCAAAAAACTAGCTAAGTTCTGTAAATATGGAGTAGACTTAAGTAATATTAGTAAATATATTAACACTACTTTTCTAGATTTAAGAGATGATTTAATGGATGATGATGATGTCAACATAACATGTAAAGTTAATAAATGTCCGGAAGTAAGTGTCTCGTTGAACGGTGTGTCTACATGCGCCTTATTGGACACCGGGAGCCAATTAAACGCTGTCTCAGAACAGTGGTTTAAAGACAATAAAAAGGAATTGGGTGATCTAGAAATGTTAAAATTGTCGAATACCGTAATTAAGGGTGCAACCGGCAATAAGTCAAAAAGGGTTACACAACAAATCCTATTAACTGTCCAAATCGAAAGTTTAAGAGTCGATAGTGTCTTCGTAGTTGTCCCAGAATTAATAAAAGATTGTATCTTAGGCATAGGGTTATTGGAAGAAAATGGGTGTGTGATCGACCTGAACAACAAACGATTAATCATTCAGGGAGACCAAAACCAGGAAGGAACTACAGCGGAGATACTACGAGTAGAACTCGCATCTGCCGATGAAGAGATCGAAGAATTGATTGGACAGAAGGTACAAAATATCACAGACATAACCGAAGCTGAACGGAGCGAGCTAAAGCATATTTTGATGGATAATAAAATGATATTCCGGGATACGCCAGGTAGGATTAACTCGTATCAACATAAATTCGAAGTCACCGATCGGACACCCTACTGTCAGAAAGGTTGGCCGATTCCGATGAGATACAAGGAAGCAGTGAAAGCAGAAATTCAGAAAATGGAGGCGCATGGTGTTATTGAAAGGGCCCAGAGTCCATACGTCAACCCTATGGTTACTGTCGTAAAGAAAGACCAGACGGTTAGATTATGTTTGGACGCCCGTAAGCTGAATTCAGTAACAGTTCCAGACCATGAGGGAGCCATTCCAATTAACGAGATACTGGCAACATGTGGTAACATTAAAGTCATGTCCACAATTGACCTCCGTAGCTCATTTTGGCAGATCCCATTGCATCAGGAATGTAGAGATTTTACTGGGTTTTTGTACGAAGGCAAGTGCTATCGGTACACAGTGACGCCGTTCGGATTGAAGACTAGCCTAGCAAGTTTAACACGTGGTTTGGACCGAGTATTGTCGGAAGAAGTGAAGGCATTTACGATCTTATATGTAGATGACTGCTTATGTATCTCGGATAGCGTGGAAGAGCACCTACGGCACTTAAAATTATTATTACGTGACATCAAACAAGCTAATTTAACTGTCAACTTTAAAAAATCGCAGCTGTTTCGTAAAGAGATTGATTACCTGGGATATCGCTTAACAACAGAGGGTATCACCGCCGCACCAGATAAGATTAGAGCCATTCAGGAATTTCGGAAGCCAAAGAATCAAAAACAACTTAAAGGATTTCTGGGCTTAACCAATTTTTACAACCGATTCACCAATAAATACGCCGAAGCGACGCAACCGTTGTTAAACTTATTAAAAAAAAATACCACGTTTAAATGGACAAAGGAAATGGATCAGCATTTTGAGAGAGTCAAGGAATTATTCATCGAATCAGTGGTTCTTAAGCATCCTGACCCCAACAAGCGTTTCTACCTACAGACGGATGCGAGTAGTTATGCGTTGGGAGGCCAGCTTTACCAGCTAGACGAGAATAACGACATTGGAGTAGTCGCATACACAAGCCGCGTGATACGGGGAGCTGAGCGTAATTACTTCACCACAGAATTAGAGCTACTGAGTGTTGTATACTGTTTGCAAAAATTTAGGACCTACGTACTGGGTAAGCCTTTTACAATCATTACTGACAATAAGGCGTTAATATTCATAAAAAAGTGCCACCTAAATAACTCCCGCATAACGCGATGGATTCTCGCTATACAGGAGTATGATTTCGACATCATTCACTGCAAAGGGCGAGATAACATCGTGGCGGACATCCTGAGCAGGCATCCTGAAGACATGGACGAGGAACAACCAATCGATCGAACCGAGGAGTTAGAGATCAATCTTATCAACATCCGCATCAGTAAGGAGGCTAAGGAGCAGCTCAAGAATATAAAAAGTTATCAACTAGCCGACATGAAATTGAAGCAAATTATCGACGTAATACGAGCCAATAAACAACATAAACTTGCCCAAAAATACAGTTGGCACAATGACAAATTATACCGAAGCGAAAAAGGGATATGGAAACTTATGTTGACCAATGAACTTTGCCACAATATGATTGCTGAACTACATCAGGCATACAGTCATGTGGGAAATCGGCGTACATATCAACTGTTCAAAGAAAATTTCACGGGGAACTCAGTTAATAAAATTACCAAATTAATTACGAAAACTTGTCAAATATGCCAGAAAAGCAAGGAACCATTACTACACACATGAACACTGATACTACATAGATACTAAACAGATTGTAATAGCACACAACGTCTACATATGTAATAATTGTAAGATTCGAATACTGTTGTAATAAATAAGATAATCATTGTTAATTATTAAATCGTATAAGGATTCCAAAAGATATTAGCGTAGTTATTATGAATGTACTACATTGAAGAGTAAGTTAAGGGAAGTAGAACGTAAACAGATGTTAGGGCAAAATGTCATTGTAACATGTGTTGAGATGAAAGGGAGAGTAAAGCAAAATATTTTAAAAGTAGTTGTTTGACCAGTTTGTCAAGGGTGGGACGGAGAGTCTGTATGTAAACAAACCTTGAAATGCCGTTGACACTTAGGGTAACAACAAATCGTAAACTAACTAATATTACCATGTTATGTTAAATAAATTAAGAGTAATTAATATAATGTGATGTACAAACAAATCTAGATTATAGCAAGGGTTAAACAAATTATTGTTAATAATATAAAATTTTAGCAGGGGATTAGGGACGCATCAATAGAATCAATCCCAAATTTTATTAAAATTTTGATATGATTCTATCGGGGGACGATATCACGGAAAATTGTATTCTTAACAATTTTACGGGGACAAAGTCATATGGTACCCAGGGAGAAATGTAAATTTATAGAAAGCGGTGGTTTTCTTTAGAAGTAAGAAAACATTAAAATATGTAGTAAAGAGCGATAGCTATTCAAAAGACGACCTTGCGTTGACGCCAGTAAGTCGGCTAAGAATTTATATTTTGTCACGGACGGGTCGGACCGTCATAAAACTGTATTGTTTACTTGGGTGTAAGAAACATTTACTAAGGTTGTAAAAGTTAAGTGCACCTAACAAAAGAGAGAGTATGTGTGAAATGGAAGGACGCGAAGTTTCATACCACGTGTTCACGCGCATTTTGTGGACGAATAGCGGATAGCGTCATTTTTTGCGCGGGCTGTTCCGTTAAACAGATTGGGTAGTTTTGAATTTAGCGGTAAGTCAGACCAATAGGCGTGTAGTTTGTCGATAGTGAGTGTGGGTAGTTTTAGCGAAATATAAAAATACGGAGTGTAAGAAGTTAGGGTAGTCAACGGAGAGATTACAGATATTAGACTCGTATTAGTTGCAATAATAATTTCTCAGTAATTTGATTAAGTATATTTCAATCGCCACGTAAGTCAGTCACGGTAACGCGATATTAAGTATTGTGAAAGCTACATATTATAAACATTTAATAATCGTTTACAAGAATAACGTGCAGAGAAATTAGAGAAGATAAGTTAAAATCGGGTAACATATCCAAGTTTTACTTAACACAGCATCAATCGTTAAATCGAAATACATTGCGATTTAAATGTGTCAACGTCATGGTGCGGGACAGTCGATCAATAAGCAGTTATTAATCTGGTGTTAGACGCACTTAGCTTTTTAAAAGAATATACTGTGTATTCAACAAGTGTATTAGCATACGGCACATGTGTAGTTATCACTAAGTTGTCAAAGTGAATGGTGTTTAATACCTGTGAAACAAGTGTATCAATTAGTGCAAAACTAACAAGGATAAGGGCTCAACGATTAACGTCGGCTACCCGCCTCGTGTAGAATTGATTACATCGCGGCGCAGAGTGGATTCAACATGCAAGTAAATAATAAAATGAACACTTATTGTACTATTGTCTATTAAATTTAAATGTATGTAACTCATACTTGGTGACTCAATTAGTCAAAGAATTCATAGCCAAGAAATAAGCACAAACAAATTTTATAGCAAACTTATTAAAGGTAATGATCTACAAATTTTGTAATATGTAAATACAAATTAGTTATTAAAAACTTAATTAATAACAGTCAAATTGTGTTTATTTATTACTGGCGCCCTGGGATAATTTTTAAGAGTCGGTACACTAAAGTAATTGTTACATTCTGTTGCTGATAATTAGTATGTTATAAATATTAATATTGTCATTGGGTAAATTAGCTTGATAAACTCTTACTTTGCACATGCTCGTAGGCCGAGTGTAGTATGTATAATAGTAACGTGAACTTTTATTAAGGCCTATTTAAAAGTGTATTACAGCCATGGTGGTCCTTCTTTATGTTACTGCTTCTTTTAATGATATAAAGGTAAGACGAACTCAAATAATGCATATTGGAACTACGGAAATATGAGTTACTTTCGTACTGCTACGTATAAATTAGAAAACTATAAAAAACGACGATGGGGTACAGCAAAATTGGACGAATCATGGATGTAAAGGAAGTTATTGGAGGAATTGGTATGTTGATACATACAAAATTACTGTGTCCCTATTTAGTTAAGGCATTTGGAAAAAGTCAGATGATTAAAAAATGTTTTCTAATAGAAACACGCACATAAAGCAATAAAAGGAATACTAACAAAGAAATGGAACGATCATACTGAAGAGGATCCATGGGAAATGAAGGTAAAATAATTGAAAAGAACTAAACGAAATAAGAGTCGAATAGAAGAATATTATCAAGAAAGCAAAAACAAATTAAGAACCGTATATGATGCTAATCTAAGAAGAAGAAGATGATGATGAAGAAGACAGAGTAGAAGAATAAAATATATAATAAATTAATAAGTTATATAAATTTATATATCAATGTAAATTAGTAAATTCTCTTTTTCTTCTGCGCTGTTTTCTCCGAATCTCAGTAACAATTATAACTATAGTGCAATTAATGTTCTGTACGCATCTCGCTGCTGGCCAAAATTGTCAATATTTTGTCATGGTAAATACATTGGACCGGTGATCGTTTATTCCTTTTCACATCTACTTTATCTGAAACCACCAGATCCTCAACTCTATACCGTGAAAATTCGCCAAAGCAACCAGTCTTTCCCGTCTAGTTTAAGTTCATAAAAATTGAAACACTACTTTTACCGTCAGTTCATTGTTTTCTTAATGTTCCATGAAGTTTCTTATCGTAAAAGCTTTATTTTACATCGGGACGACTCCTACGTGACAAGTGGAAACACAAATGTTTTGAGTGGCCTCATCTTATTTTTTAGAGTTTATGATCTTTCCATATTTTAGTTAATTTTATTACAGCTGCTTTTTCTAATTCCAATCCTCGCTTGATTTTTCCATTACTATCTCCTTTCCTTTGGCACATAAATAAATTGTTTTCTTCTTGTGTCTTCATGTCCAGTATCAACGAAACTCTCTGTACTGTATCACAACCAGTGCACCGCCAACCCGGGTTACTTTTATTCAGTTTTGAGTTCTCAGGCTTCACTGTAATATTTAATTTTCTGAAAATCAGTGCAATTTTGTCTTTGATATTTATCAACAGGTTTGTGTGATTGGCGTAGCACAATTTTGTTATTTTTCGGTCCCTTGTTAACACTTTTCTACCTTTGAAGTTCTATGTTGCCTTCCTGATAATCCTTTCACCACACAAATGTACATAGTACGTAGTAAAATAGAAGAATATATAATAGAACAGTTCGATGACAATGAAAGACAATTTTCCTTGGAAAATCCAAGTGCTTGCGCGCGCGCGCGCGTGTAAACCGGATGGCTCAAAAGCTTGGAGCGATAAAAAAGTGGTGAGTACAGTCATTATGCTCAATACATAAGGATTAAGACGACTGTGAAAGTAAGAAACGACAAAGAACAAAGTATAACAACATCCTGAGACTATGGTTAAGCTGTTGTAAACAAAAAACGGACAGGTTTACTGTTGAGGTAGCTTTATAAGTGACGCCTCATGTACAGTCAATCGTGTATGATTATTGTCATGATATCACAATAATTAATATTTCCTTTATTAAGCTGAGCTGCTTATTGGTACTGAGATTGTAGAGCTTCGCGTAATCAGCTTAATAATAACTACGACATGCATGAGATACTATTAATATTAATGACAATAGGGATTTGTAAAAGGTCAACAACCCAAAGCAATAATCAATAATAGAGGCGTTTATCGGTAATTATTTATTGATTTATGAATTTCCAATCAAAGCCAACTTACTGTCGTCGTTATGGTCGATGGTTGGACTGTTCGTGACAAAAGCGGTTCCATCGCCTTAATGTGGATACCGTCTTGCAAACGTTTGCTTGGTTTATCGTCTCGCCGCGGTGCCATTTTCGTTATTACCGCTCTCGGATATCACAAGGAGTACACGAATAATAAAATACTGAACGTTAAGTGAAGGTAGACTAGAGATGTAACACAAGGCTTTGGTGAAAGAATTATCAACGAAAAGTATCACAGATAACTTGCATTTTCCATTTATCCATTTTTTCTCAACAATATATATTTAATTTAAAAAAGTGTATAACTGCTATATTCACTAAGGTCCATGGTCCCATTTATAATATAATTGCTAGTTGTTAGTGAAAACTGTTTAATAAGAGGTTTTGTAGATGTACGCGTATTTTGGTAATCCGTATAGTTCAGTAAAGTATATTTACTTCAATGTGTAACCTAGCGTTCAGAAATAAAATAGTGGCAGATACTGTAGCATTAAATTTTGTCTATTTCCATTTTGGTAACACCTGTGTTGTTGATTGAAACCAATCACTTCAGCAGACAAAAACAAATTCACCAGTCTTTGCATATTACATTTGGTAATATACCACCACGTGACTTACCCTCTAAAACACACACACACACACACACACACACACACACGTGCACAAGAGAACATGGACGCATCAGTACAACAGTTTGGTATTATGGTTGACGAACACTTGTCGACGATTGCAATTCCATGACTTACTCATTACGAGAGACAATATCACAGATTTATATGGAATGCCACTTTGTATCCCTATCTGTAAAGTTACACAATTAATCAGTTTGTGTTTTGACACAAACTATTCGAATACGCGACTGTTTAGTAGCATGTGTACTACTAAATACATGTAATTGTGTCTATTACTGATGGTTCAGTTGGTTTGGTTGTGAGTACCGTTTTGGAAATTGAAATGAATGCATAACAGTTGCATAAATTTTTGTTGAACTGTCATGTCTGATAAATTGCATGTGAGCATCTAGCCTTTGATAATTATTGAAGTGACACGTCTAATTATAATATTGTTACGGCTAAGTGTACTTGACGTAACTAATGTGCGTAAGTGTATGTAGGCCTGCAACTAATGTCTCCTTACACAAGTACACGTTGCGTAAGCGACCACAATACTTGCAGCAGTGTCATAAATCAATATTTAGTTCCAGCAGTGTTCTAGAAAGATCGACTAAACAAACTAAGCTTTGTGGTTATCACAGCGTTGATTAAATTGCCGTCATTCGTTTACAATTTAGGCAGTGCAGTTTGCCAAATTCTGCGAACATTTACGTGTTCGGGTAGTTAAAAATAATAAATATGTACGTCATAAAGGCATATTGTTTATTTCAAAACGTTTAAACGTTGCATTAAAGTATTAAAGTTATTAAAGTATTCAATGATTTGAACAAACATTTAATTTTTGTTTCAACAGCACTGATAAAAAACGAAAACGTTTGAATATTAAGCGTTAACCGTTCATGTTTAAACATCAATACGAACATTTTGGTTTATAACACAATAAATGTTTTCCTGTCAGTTTTTTAGTTTACACAGAAGCAAACGTTTTTTCATTGTAACAAGCCGCCTCTTCGCAACTCTACGGTCTACATGAAAGTGAAGAGAATGTTTTTGTGTTGTCGAGGGTGGAAGCTTCATCAAAGTAACTTGATCTGTAGGGAATCTGGTTCCTTTTTGTCACTTAAATGCAAGGTCCGTTAACCCATGGCCCGTAAAACCAAAAACCACTGTTACGATAACAATTAAACGAAATCGTAATCTCGTCTCGACTGGAAAACGAATTCTTAACACCCAAATTTAAACCTCAGCTTACGGTACGCATCGCTGACATAATCTTCTTTACTGTCCCGTTGAGGAACTGCTAACCTTTTCCCATTTTTTAAAAGAAAAATTATTCAGAAAGTAAGAGATCATATTTATCACCTGACAAGGCGGTATCTATAATAAAATCTATTCAGATGCACAGATGTCGTTTTTCTAATCTGCAATATTATGCAGGCCTATGTACAATACAGTATATTTATATGTATGTTACTAATTTTGTTTACAATATACTATATACGTTTTAAAACTGTTAACGTGCCATTTCGTTCGTTTCTCACGTTATGTGTCACGTAGTACCTTGGTGCGAAAAATTCAGTGATAAATAAATAATGTTTTCATAATCTTGTGTGCGTTTTACAAAACGACTTACTTGATTGCTTTGACCATCGACAGTCCCATGTGAACACTGAGTACCGCGTGATCCGGTCTCTCGCGGGGCGCTCCGCTGATGCAGTAGTAGCAGTCACCGAGAATTTTGATCCGCAGTTGTTGATATCTCTGAAAAAAAAGTAAGGTTTGGTTGTAAATTTCCAGTAATCTGAACACACTAAGTCTTAATTAAGGAATTCATTTTTAAAACACCTTTTAAAAATTTCAGGTCTTAAATGTGTAACATAATAATGGTTTCTTTATGTGCCAGCGAAGAAGACGTTCAAAGTTCCAGGCAGGATAGGTTGCCAGGTTGAGCCGTACGGCATAAAAGAAAAATGTGGTCTAATCGTAATGTATAATAAACAATTAGTAACAAGATGGTAATTGTGTATGATAATTAAAACAGTTTAAAGAATACAATAAAAGTATTAAGTTTAGGCGAATTGATACAAACCAGTTGCCAGACAAATAAATGATACAGTAAATTCACAATTTACAATTAGTAGATAGAGTTGTGTGTAGTTGAACTTAAGGTAGTTTACAAAGAGTGGTAGGCGTACTTATGCTTCATTTATACAACATTTACGTGACTCTCAGTGAGTCACTGTACCACTGAACTAGTAGAATTGTGTGTCCAAACTACTTATCGGACAACGCCTGCGATTTTAATGTAAGTAGTAGGCCCAGTAGAAGTAGTAGTAGTAGTAGTAGTAGTAGTACCTGTTACCAGCGCAGCTGCTGTTGCTGTTGAAGGTTCCTTGTTTTGACATGTTTGTTTTGAAAGAATAAATAGTGGAAGTAGCAGTTTAGCAAAGACAGGTGTTCTTAAATAAAAGTAGATAGCAAAGGATTTAGCGTTGATAATGGTACTTGTAACAGTCTAAACACACACAAGTACGCACGCGAGCGCGCATTGTGTTTCTTTCCTTTGCTCTGTCTCTTTCTCAGTTAACAGAACACAACATGACTTTTCACTCTTCTTCCAGAATCAGATTACAGTTGTTTCGTTAATCTTCTTGTCGTTTACATGGAAATCAATGAAATTAATATCATTGAACTGTTTATATTGATCTGTCTGACTGCGATGGGTTACTGCCCTTTGAGCAAAGTGTACGATTACTAATAACAATATAAAGACTTGCTTCGGGTCAGTGGCATTGCTAGTTTTTTCCTTCGCAGGATTATCGACGAGAAGATTACTGCCTGTTCTAGTCGGGGTTTTTAATTTTGGGACTTGAGTCGCCTACAAGGTTGTTTCATTCGGCAGTCACAAGTTTCCTTTGCCTCCTAAGGCACTTAAAGCCCCCCCCATGTTTTTAGCATTTCTATGAATTTGAGAGTCAGTCTTCTGAAGTACCGTCAGTAATAGGAACACGCTGAAGAAAGTCTGCCCCCTTTTTTCTGTCTCTGCGTCAACATTCGTCAGCAAAGAGACATCTGCTGGTCTATAAAACAACTCACGTTTATCCCTCACCTGTAACGGACCGTCTCGCTTCACTTACGTAATAGACCGACCATCCAGAGTCAGCCACAGACGCTCCTGAGAAAGCCTCCACCAAAGGTTCCATTATATTTTATTTTTAAGACCTAACCCAGTGGGGGTTTATAAGCACTATAATAATACCCTTTGGCTACGCTTAAAATATTTTGAAAAAGTTGGTTTACTCTAAGTATTCAGTACATTTTACGAACTTGAACACCTAACACTTCTTACTTTCATTTGGTTAATTGTGACTCTCAGATTTAAGTTGTCCTTTTATTACAACAAACGTAATGTAATTCCAACAATCGGAAGTGTTGGAGCAATTGGTTTTGAACAATGATTCAAATCCAGAATCGGTACAACAATTGTCGGTTTGTGTACAATCGCCATGTTAACTGTACTAAAATGATCGTTTTACGTCGTCGTTCAGCGTCGAAAGATTTCGCATTGCGGATTGGTTTTGTCTGACGCGGGAAAAATATCCCGGTTTTGAAATACGGTGCAATTAAATATGGCAATAGATGAAAACAATTCATTGTATCGGTAAAAAGGTGTGACTCTATAAGCCCCTTTGTACAAACTATATGTTCCACAGAGAAGAGTTAGAGAAAATGAATGAGTATTAGAAAGGTAGGAAAAGTCTAAAATATTGGGCTAAACAACACTGTAACTTTTGTGGACTACTTTATATTAACCGAATTATGCACTATCATTTGTGTTTTAATATTCATATTGCTATTTTACGTAATATTAAAATTTTATTATATTTCCGTACCCATTCGTTTATTTTTAATTTGACCGTTTCTCCAAAGGCAAGTAAAGCTGAACAAACTTATTTCATTTTTATTATTATTAAAAACCTGAAGTATTAAATCACTTATACGTGATTTTATAGAACATATTTCTACACACGGTTTTTGTTGACGCAAAACGAATAATACGTTTTTAGCTTAAACAACCTTGTAGAATCTGTTGAAAACAATGAAATGACTAATTTTAATTTTTTACTTGTTTTCGACGATAACGTTTCTATGATCCCTTCCAAAACCCTGATATTATAGATTCATTAAAATAAATAGACCGATGTAGATCGGGTACATAGAAATATTAGAAGAAACAAAGCAAATATTTTACTAAACTTCTCATAGGCAATAGACTGGAGGAAGATCAAAAATTAGACTGAAGCACCAGTTGGTAGTGGTTCTGAATGCTTAACATTAGAAAGCTTTTGGAAGGCTAGAAAGAAGAATAGGTATAAAAGGAATTGACTTTTGGAACAGCCCAGGACCCTGAAGGCCACAGTCGATGACGAAGTTGAAGGTCACAGTCAATTTAACGTTGAAAGTCACGGATGTTAACGCGCTGACGTTAATAAATGTACGGTTTGTGATAGGCGAGCGAGACCAAATAAGTAGGCTGTATGATAAGAACTTCTTTCAATGCCCGCTTAAATTGACCAAAGTTCACTTTCCTGCGTATACTCGTGGAGTGTACATTGTAACGAACTTTTATTATAGAAATGTTGTGTTGTGTTCGTTACTTACTTCTTTCTTTCCTCAAAGTCTCACTTTGGATTCGTCAATTTGTAACACTCTATTTGTTTTGCGGGCACTTAAATTATATACGCCGCCCGTTGGAAACGTCAATTAGTAACAAATGTATATGTATTAACTACCTTAAAATACACTGTTGTTGTTGTAATAATGTTACTGTTAATAATATATGCTGAACGGCGAATGATTTTGTAATCTGCCGCTCGCTCCCACTATACGTACCGTTTCGATGACGTCACCCACCGTTGCCAACCGTTGTGGTGTCCGCTGTGCTCTGTGAACTTATTTTTTAAATGGAACAGCAATAATAACGACGCAAATATAACAACAAACATATATCCTTATAGAAATCATTTATTCAATAAAACATGGGTTAACTGTTTCTCGTTTCTTTTCTGATAATCACAATAATGGCAAAAATTATGTGTCTCCTTTACCAGCTGGTACTGTAGTTGTAATTCTTATTGCATTCAGACCAAAATAAAGCGTTGGTTATTATTTCTAATAAAATAGATCATCTCAGGGCGTATATGGTTCGGGGATTACAATTAAACAAAACGTTATTCTACAAATCAAAGTACAAATTTTACAGTTCAAGGATATTACAAAGTTTAGAGCGTAATGTGCACACATGCAGTTGAATCGTGGCTGCTAGTTATTATAGGTTATGTCCAGTTCATGTGTTTATTAATTATTATTGAAATCAAAGGCTCTTGTGGTGTTTAAAAAAGGTGTCAATCTCAATTCGTGTTATTAGTGAGTGTTCTTAGTGTTGGTGTGATATGGTGTCTGTAGTTTAGTTGCTTACTTTTTAAAAAGTCGTGTATATACAAGTTGGGGTTGATGCATAATATAATAAAATGTCAAAGTCACCAAATCCTCTTCTTTATATGGTTCTTGGTCGAAGATAGGGCCCACGTCTGCTTCGGTCCTCCCCCTGGTTCTTGATTCTTCTATTTCCAATGCTAGTTGTTCCTCACTTGGTTGTAATGACTCGTATTATGTGTATCTATCGGTATTAATATGTCTGGAACGTGTTTTCACAATTTGTAGTTAATTATGTAAGACGTTTTGCAAATGCGTCAGTACGCTATGACCGTTGTTAAAGAAGTCTCCTTTTATTTATCCGAAATTTCTGGTTGCTATGGGTAAACTTGGAATCTGGTTGGTTGATTCGGATATACATTGTCATATAATTTCATTATTTCAATGTCAGAATTTGTTCAAAACCTTTAAATTAGTATAACTTTTCTATACTGATTGGGAATTTAAAAATATTATCAACCTTATTTTGGTCTTTACATTTGACATACATAGACACTAAACATGCCTACCTTTACTTGAGAAATACAGCTGTTACAATTTTGTTATTTGAATTTTTCATAGATAGCTTAAAACGAATTATTTTGTTTCTAGATTTGTAGTGTATGCTATTAACTCTAAATCGGTTCATCCTTCAATATTTGTTTCATAAAATTCCTAACAGTATTATTTAAAATTTACAAAAGTTGGTTTTACCTGGCCTATGTACTGGTGTTATCTTCATCACCATGTTTACAAACATTTTACCTTAATGTCATTTTCCATGACTGATATCTTAGTAAACCTTTAACAGTTAAATTAACTTTTAACAACCATAAAAACTGTTTAACATATAACACTATCTTAACAAAACAAAAAGAATATACTATCCTATTAGTTTAATCTCATGCCCACATGGCTATGATTCTACTGAACATTTGAACAAATAAACTGCTTTTTACTTAATCTATACAATTGTTTAACACTTAAATTTATAACCTTAACATAACTTTAACATAGCTTTAATATAACTTTAATATAGGCTTCATCACCACTCAACAGAATATAACTTACTCTTAGTGCTTATTTTAACAATTATAACTTTTGCACCGTTCTATAACATTAACATTACCATCTCCTCTGCTTTCTTTATGCTTTCATAACATTGCTTATAAACATTTACTATATAAACTTACTATTTAAACATTCATAACAATAACATCCTTAATAACATTAGAGGATTTTTATCCTGAATACAACTATACTATTAAGCTACTATCAATTCTTACTATAATAACAATATTTTGGTTACTCTTCATTTTTTACTACTACTTCATTTGTTTATTCTATTTTTTGGTACTTTTCACCCTTAAACAAAGTCATATTCCTACAGGTTTAAGGAATTGGGAATATAAACAAATATTCTCCCAATTGTCATCTAGGTATATCCTTAATACTAGCACTTGACTGGTGATACTTGTTCAAAAAACACTTGGTTTATTATTTTATCACTGGTTAGTATTGCACTGTTTGGATTCTATTTGTCACACTTATAAATAATTAATCCATCTAGTTTTGACTGTTTGATTAATTATTTGTTATCTTCTCATGTAAATATTATTTCCACTTTTGTCATGTAATCTTACATATAGTATTTTCTTAAAATTAATGTACATTAGTTTATTTATTAACTGTATTGTACTTCAGTATCATTTTAGAATGGTTTTGTTTTTATATTTATTCTTATTGGTTTTTATGGGTTTTTACATTTTATTGTCCACTCTCACCTTTATAGGCCTATGAGTTCTGATTTATAATTCTTGTGGTTTATCTCTATTTTGGGTTAAACTTGCACTTTGTACCTTTTCACTGTACTTTAGTGTTAATAGTGGTTATTTCATAATATTTGTTTCTTTCACTCATTTCACTTTGGTGTACCCACCCTTATTAAATTGTCACTTGGTAAATCACTTACTAACTACTATTATGCACTCTTGTTATAAAGTGTTACTGTGAATAAATTATTATGTGTTGTTTTCTAGACAAACTTATGACCATCATTTATTACAATTAGTGGTATGGTTCATTGTATCTATAATAAGGTTTGTTATATTTTCATTACATCCTTCAAATCAATCACTTACTACTATTTCTCTTTACATCGTATTGTATGTTTGGGCCTATTATCCCTCAATTTGTATTTTGATTACCTTGATATTATGATACATTGAATGGAACCATTTGTTTCCCTATAGCATTGATACATAATCCGTCAGTCTTTATAATACTTATATTATCCTTATTTAAAATTCATGTCTTAATCGGGGTTGAATGTATTTTGCATCACTTTGCCTGAATCATTAATTTGGGTACGGTCAGTTGTATTACTAGTCAGTCTGAAATATTTATTCGTTCCTCTTCACTATCATCCTAAAAGATATACTTCTTCTTGTTTAGCTTCTTATCCATTGTCTTTAATAAATCGGGTACGATATTAAGTGGTTCCAAATGTAATGTTACAACATACAGATTACCTCGCGGTAGTAGATCTATAGTTTCATGCCGGCTCCGAACTTCCCCTTGAAAGCCAAATGCGCTTGGAATCGAACCCAAGCCGTTGGGTGTACTGATCCAACGCACTATCGACTACATCACGGCCATTCTCTTTTCAATAGGTACAAAATTGTTAATCTCCAATATGCGTGCATTACGCTTTTCCTACCCTACCTAACACTTCTCTCACGCCTTAAACAGAAACATTTTTATTTAGACTAGATTATTTTTACACAACAATTTTAGACTGTTTAAAAATAGTGTATCACAGTGTTTGCGAGATGTGATTATGTAAACGGCAGCTGCAAAGAAAAATAAATAAATTCAAAGAAATTATATTTAGGTGATGCCTTCTGGTTAACTTTTATTTATTTATTTCTGTTTTCTCGTTACAGAAAAAATTTGTGTTCTACAATACATAATACATAAATAATATCGATTGCTGGAGCTATCTCATCAGTCAATCACATTTAATAATCACTTGTCTATTCACGACTAAATCAAATAAAATAATATAATAATATATTCTTGGGATGGTTCACTCAGTTAAACTTCTTAGATCTAAATACTTCTTTCCATTGATTCTTTCAGATATTTATTTTCTTGTGGCGATATTAATAACATTTCTTATTTTCAATTGGTACTATCTTCTTTCCTTTTTTATCATTACTCCTTAATCTTCATTTTTCATTCACTATCTTCATTCGGTTAAAACATAACAAGTATCTGTATCTATAGTTGTTGTTGATTCTCTCACAATCATGATAGGTTATTTGTAATAAATTCGTTTCTAGTCTTGTCTTATTTCCATCGTCGACTGTCTACATTTGTCTTTTCTTATTCATTTTATAGCACTATGGTTTCTTCTGATTCATGGATGTTGCATCCTTCTTTTATATTCCAATAATAAGTTCATAACTGTGTTTAATAATAGGTGCTTATCTTGTTTAGGATTTGTAAATTTATTCACATTCGTTTATTCACTTGATTCATAATAACATCATCACAATGTACTGTAAGTTGTCCTTACTATTTATTTGAATTTTTTGATATTCAAATTTGTTTATTTTGGTTTCATTTAAAATTATATTCTGGATTAGTAAAGTTGGTAAGATGAGCTTACTATATTCTTTTGAATTTTGTCGTATTATAATAAGAAATTCTTCAATTCCATGTTAATTCTCATTAATAATTAGTTGTAAGTTGATCTTACTATTTCTTTAGAATTTTGTGGTATTCAACTTCGTTTATTGGGTTCATAATACATTTTTAAGGAAACTTGGTTGTATGTTCCCTTAATCTTTTTTGTTTCCACATCACTAATTACATGAGTATTATTGTTATTGTTTTTTACAATAATATATGGTCCATTATACAATAACAATAGCTTTTTTTGCTATTCCTTCCTTAGAACTTGGCAATTCGCGGTTTTTTAACAATAGTTTGTCTCCAATCTTGTACTGGATCATTTTCTGCTGACTGATTTTGTACTTTTTCCTTCTTCTCTCCACCTGTTCATTCAGTTTGCTGTGGAATCTCACGCTGTCGAACTGGTAAGCTGGGTTGTTTGGGAAGTTGATTATTTCACTAATTTCTCGGGGTGGTAGTCTTTCGTGCATTATGGTATATGGAGTATCTTGTATTGATTCATGGTAAGCTAAGTTGATAAAGTTTTCTGTTTGTGTAATGTATTCACTCCCAAAGTATTCCCTTCTTATATTCCATGAATCATCTTGATTATTGTTGAATTTTCTTATACTATTGCATAAAGGTACATTTTTATTTTCTACTAATTTTGCTGTCCATTCTATATTATCCATTTTTAACGACACTATGGCCTGTCTCATGTCAATTATTGCTGAGTATTTTCTCAAAATATCACAGCCTATTAATAGATTAAATGGTAGATTACTAGCTATTAGAAAAATCATAGGTATAGCTACATTTCCGCTGGTTACTGTTAATGATACCTGTTTTCTTATTGACTTGTTTTGCCTTCCGGTGGCTCCGATTAAAATTATATTCTGAATTGGTAAAGTTGGTAAGATGACCTTACTATATTTTTGAATTTTGATGTATTATATTATCAATTAATGACACGTTTGCGCCCGTATCTATCATGAATCTTGCGTCTAGTCCATTCACTTGGGCGATAATATAGGCGATCTCGTTATTCGAACTATTGTGTGTGATCGTGTCTTCGTTCAGTAGTTCTTCTCTCACATTTTTTAAGAAGTGATTGTGCACTATCGTCATTGTATCGTCAGTCATTTTGTCTCGTCCTAGTAAGTACCTAAATTGTCGGTTCAGTGATGGGACCTGATGGATTTTTCACTGCCGCGGTCCGTTTAAATCAGGGCTGATCTCCTCAGTCCTGTTGTCTGATTGACCGGGTCTGTCTCTATTTTGCAACTCTTGTACCTCACTGGCGTTATTATCGAACGTCACTGAGTTTCTGTTGTTCCTGTTGTCGTCGCAGCTCCTACTTCGCCTATGTTCATCACGGTAGTGCTGGTTACTCTCCTCCTGAAAACCTCTCCCACGGTTCCCATTGTAATTCGTTCGTCCCTGGTACGAACGCCTTCCCACTCTATCGTCAATGCTTACATAATTCACATGTCTGCGATATGTTTGGTTTTGATTGTTATTATTGCCGTTATTATTCTGTCTGTATCGGTTATCGTAGTTGTTGTTATAACCTCGGTTGTTCTGGTAATGGTGGTCTCTGTCATTGGCACGCTGGTATCCATCATTGTTATTATTTGTAGGAGAGCTACGGTAATAGTGGTTGTTGTTATTGTTGTTATTATTTGCCGCATTATTTCGTAGATAGTTGTTATTGTTATTGTGGTTTTGGTAACCGCGTTGATAGTGGTTACCGTTGTTGTTGTAACTATTGTTCGGTCTTTGCCCGTTGTTTTCATAGTGGGCGTCGCGGCGACCATTATTTCTATTTATTTCGTCGTTCTTTCGTCTGTACTGGAGGAAGTTCTTCTCCTGTTCCATCTCCGCTAATAATGTCGACGTCTCCTCGATGGTTTGTATACGTCCGTTTATTCGGCCTCTTGTAATTTCCCCACCATAGTGGTAAGCTAATAGCCTCACTAAACATTCGGTAGGAATAGCAGGCTCTAAATGTCTGGCTATGTTTATTTTTCCAAGAAAATATGCGGTCGGAGTTTGCTTGCCGTGCAGGTCATATCGGCCCAATCCTATGTCACTTCTTATCATACGTTGCGTGGCATCAGACCAATACTTAGCTTTGAATTGTTTTTTAAATTCTTGGAAGTTTTGTATACTCGGCCGCATCGCCGTCCACCAATTGTCATATATTTTTCGGAACATTTCGTCCAGCATACTCCTAATCACAACCCATCTGTCTTATCCGGTTTTGGCTATTTTTTCTTCTACTCGTTCTAAGAATAGCATGGGGTTTCTTCTATAATTTTGGAAATCGATCACTTCTCGATTTTCCTCACATGTGGTATGGGCACCGGTACATTGTCTGTTTTTTAGGGAATTAATTTCATCTCTATGGGCAGTTGTTTGGTCTTGTACTCGATTGAGGCTAGTACTCATACCTTCTAATCTTTCTCCCATCACTGCTTGATTGGTTCGTATGTTTTCAATTCGTTCATTCGTTTCTTCCCGGACGCTCAGTATCTCTTGGTTCATCCGCTCACACTTTTCCTTGGTCTCGGATTCTACCCTTTTCATTTCAGTCACCGGTTCTTCCAGTTTCTTGTCCCATTCTTCCTGCAATTGCCGGTTATTAATTTCCATCTTGTTATTCCACTCCTCCTTCAATGACTCTTTGTGTTCATCCAATTTTTTCATGGTCTCTTGGTAATTTCCCTTCAATTCTTCCCTCAATGCTCTATTATTTGCGTCTATTTTCTCCTCCATTTTACTGCTATTCTCTTTCAATTCTCGGCTCAATTCCTCCTTTGTTTGTTTATTATCACTCTTTATTTCCTCCATCTTCTTACCCAAGTCTTCCTTCAATATTACTAAGTTCTTATTACTGTTCTCACTTAATTCTTCTTTCAATTTTTCTAAGTTCTTATTACTCTTCTCGCTTAATTCTTCCATTTTCTTGCTGAAGTCTTCCTTCATTTCGTCCTTTAATTTCTTATTACTCTCCTCCGTTTTCTTACCACTCTCCTCCATTTTCCTACTGAAATCTTCATGACTTTGTTTTAAATATTCCATAATGCTCTTCATGTCAACGCTCTCCGTTGCTTTGTTCGGTTCTTGTCTATCTCCTTGGTCCTCTCTTATTATTGCTTCTACTTCCTCGACCGGTGTTGCTTCTTTGTCTTCCATGTTTAATTCGTCTATTTTTTGGTTTCGGCCGCTCGTTTTCGCGATGTTTACCGCTTCTTCATTTTGTTTATTTTTGTTTGTTTGTCTATAAATTATAATTTAATTTTTATTAAATTAAACGCCCCACGTTGGGCGCCAATTTGTAAAGAACTTTTATTATAGAAATGTTGCGTTGTGCTCGTTCGTTACTTCCTTAAAGTCTCACTTTGGATTCGTCAATTCGTAACACTCTATTTGTTTGCGGGCACTTAAATTATATACGCCGCCCGTTGGAAACGTCAATTAGTAACAAATGTATATGTATTAACTACCTTCAACCACACTGTTGTTGTTGTAATAATGTTACTGTTAATAATATATGTTGAACGGCGAATGATTTTGTAATCTGCCGCTCGCTCCCACTATACGTACTGTTTCGATGACGTCACCCACCGTTGCCAACCGTTGTGGTGTCCGCTGTGCTCTGTGAACTTATTTTTTAAATGGAACAGCAATAATAACGACGCAAATATAACAACAAACATATATCCTTATAGAAATCATTTATTCAATAAAACATGGGTTAACTGTTTCTCGTTTCTTTTCTGATAATCACAATAATGGCAAAAATTATGTGTCTCCTTTACCAGTTGGTACTGTAGTTGTAATTCTTATTGCATTCAGACTAAAATAAAGCGTTGGTTATTATTTCTATTAAAATAGATCATCTCAGGGCGTATATGGTTCGGGGATTAAATTAAACAAAACGTTATTCTACAAATCAAAGTACAAATTTTACAGTTCAAGGATATTACAAAGTTTAGAGCGTAATGTGCACACATGCAGTTGAATCGTGGCTGCTAGTTATTATAGGTTATGTCCAGTTCATGTGTTTATTAATTATTATTGAAATCAAAGGCTCTTGTGGTTTTTAAAAAAGGTGTCAATCTCAATTCGTGTTATTAGTGAGTGTTCTTAGTGTTGGTGTGATATGGTGTCTGTAGTTTAGTTGCTTAATTTTTAAAAAGTCGTGTATATAAAAGTTGGGGTTGATGCATAATATAATAAAATGTCAAAGTCACCAAATCCTCTTCTTTATATGGTCCTTGGTCGAAGATAGGGCTCACGTCTGCTTCGGTCCTCCCCCTGGTTCTTGATTCTTCTATTTCCAATGCTAGTTGTTCCTCACTTGGTTGTAATGACTCGTATTATGTGTATCTATCGGTATTAATATGTCTGGAACGTGTTTTCACAATTTGTAGTTAATTATGTAAGACGTTTTGCAAATGCGTCAGTACGCTATGACCGTTGTTAAAGAAGTCTCCTTTTATTTATCCGAAATTTCTGGTTGCTATGGGTAAACTTGGAATCTGGTTGGTTGATTCGGATATACATTGTCATATAATTTCATTATTTCAATGTCAGAATTTGTTCAAAACCTTTAAATTAGTATAACTTTTCTATACTGATTGGGAATTTAAAAATATTATCAACCTTATTTTGGTCTTTACATTTGACACACATAGACACTAAACATGCCTACCTTTACTTGAGAAATACAGCTGTTACAATTTTGTTATTTGAATTTTTCATAGATAGCTTAAAACGAATTATTTTGTTTCTAGATTTGTAGTGTATGCTATTAACTCTAAATCGGTTCATCCTTCAATATTTGTTTCATAAAATTCCTAACAGTATTATTTAAAATTTACAAAAGTTGGTTTTACCTGGCCTATGTACTGGTGTTATCTTCATCACCATGTTTACAAACATTTTACCTTAATGTCATTTTCCATGACTGATATCTTAGTAAACCTTTAACAGTTAAATTAACTTTTAACAACCATAAAAACTGTTTAACATATAACACTATCTTAACAAAACAAAAAGAATATACTATCCTATTAGTTTAATCTCATGCCCACATGGCTATGATTCTACTGAACATTTGAACAAATAAACTGCTTTTTACTTAATCTATACAATTGTTTAACACTTAAATTTATAACCTTAACATAACTTTAACATAGCTTTAATATAACTTTAATATAGGCTTCATCACCACTCAACAGAATATAACTTACTCTTAGTGCTTATTTTAACAATTATAACTTTTGCACCGTTCTATAACATTAACATTACCATCTCCTCTGCTTTCTTTATGCTTTCATAACATTGCTTATAAACATTTACTATATAAACTTACTATTTAAACATTCATAACAATAACATCCTTAATAACATTAGAGGATTTTTATCCTGAATACAACTATACTATTAAGCTACTATCAATTCTTACTATAATAACAATATTTTGGTTACTCTTCATTTTTTATTACTACTTCATTTGTTTATTCTATTTTTTGGTACTTTTCACCCTTAAACAAAGTCATATTCCTATAGGTTTAAGGAATTGGGAATATAAACAAATATTCTCCCAATTGTCATCTAGGTATATCCTTAATACTAGCACTTGACTGGTGATACTTGTTCAAAAAACACTTGGTTTATTATTTTATCACTGGTTAGTATTGCACTGTTTGGATTCTATTTGTCACACTTATAAATAATTAATCCATCTAGTTTTGACTGTTTGATTAATTATTTGTTATCTTCTCATGTAAATATTATTTCCACTTTTGTCATGTAATCTTACATATAGTATTTTCTTAAAATTAATGTACATTAGTTTATTTATTAACTGTATTGTACTTCAGTATCATTTTAGAATGGTTTTGTTTTTATATTTATTCTTATTGGTTTTTATGGGTTTTTACATTTTATTGTCCACTCTCACCTTTATAGGCCTATGAGTTCTGATTTATAATTCTTGTGGTTTATCTCTATTTTGGGTTAAACTTGCACTTTGTACCTTTTCACTGTACTTTAGTGTTAATAGTGGTTATTTCATAATATTTGTTTCTTTCACTCATTTCACTTTGGTGTACCCACCCTTATTAAATTGTCACTTGGTAAATCACTTACTAACTACTATTATGCACTCTTGTTATAAAGTGTTACTGTGAATAAATTATTATGTGTTGTTTTCTAGACAAACTTATGACCATCATTTATTACAATTAGTGGTATGGTTCATTGTATCTGTAATAAGGTTTGTTATATTTTCATTACATCCTTCAAATCAATCACTTACTACTATTTCTCTTTACATCGTATTGTATGTTTGGGCCTATTATCCCTCAATTTGTATTTTGATTACCTTGATATTATGATGCATTGAATGGAACCATTTGTTTCCCTATAGCATTGATACATAATCCGTCAGTCTTTATAATACTTATATTATCCTTATTTAAAATTCATGTCTTAATCGGGGTTGAATGTATTTTGCATCACTTTGCCTGAATCATTAATTTGGGTACGGTCAGTTGTATTACTAGTCAGTCTGAAATATTTATTCGTTCCTCTTCACTATCATCCTAAAAGATATACTTCTTCTTGTTTAGCTTCTTATCCATTGTCTTTAATAAATCGGGTACGATATTAAGTGGTTCCAAATGTAATGTTACAACATACAGATTACCTCGCGGTAGTAGATCTATAGTTTCATGCCGGCTCCGAACTTCCCCTTGAAAGCCAAATGCGCTTGGAATCGAACCCAAGCCGTTGGGTGTACTGATCCAACGCACTATCGACTACATCACGGCCATTCTCTTTTCAATAGGTACAAAATTGTTAGTCTCCAATATGCGTGCATTACGCTTTTCCTACCCTACCTAACACTTCTCTCACACCTTAAACAGAAACATTTTTATTTAGACTAGATTATTTTTACACAACAATTTTAGACTGTTTAAAAATAGTGTATCACAGTGTTTGCGAGATGTGATTATGTAAACGGCAGCTGCAAAGAAAAATAAATAAATTCAAAGAAATTATATTTAGGTGATGCCTTCTGGTTAACTTTTATTTATTTATTTCTGTTTTCTCGTTACAGAAAAAATTTGTGTTCGGTTTTCAACACAATGCAATTATAAAATTATATTTAAAAATTTTTTGATTTTTATACGCACTGGAACAAGATACTGCATGCGTGAAATCGTTAAAGAAAGAATGTGTACGGGTAATGCCAGACACAGATGCCCCAATTAGGTCAAGATGCAAAACTGTTCTAATTTATTTTCAGATGCAAATATGCACTACAATTACACAACACTGAACAATAGCGAGACGCGTGAAAACAAACCACGAGACAAACCAGCGGGAATTCACGGCAGTCGTGCACTCGCCACCGAAAAAGCGGGGAGAATTTACTCTGGCTAGTAGTCTGTTACATCCCCCCATAGTTCCAGCAGAGTAGGCGCAAATATCAGTACCGTTCCTGTCTCCACGTCACGCTGGAGCTGACCTTCAAACAGGCGGTAAAGGTTTGTTTGACCTTGGAGAAAGCCTACTTCACAAAAGTAGAGTAAAAGTTCGCTGTTACTTTCGTTGTAATATTATTCGGAGTTTATTGCGAGATCAGGAATGAATGGTTTTATGACAAGTTTTTTGTATTTCTGTTTCAATTTTTTGCAAATATAATAGCCAAAAATAACGTATAATATACTACATATTATACGTGTACTGAAGTACACACTAGGTTGCCGAGAATAAAGTATAGGAACTCATATCGCTTTTATAATTTCTTTACATACGTTCTACAGTTTCATAAGCTTATATAGGAATTTTCGTATGCTTTCTATAACCATACCATATTAGAAAAACACCTTATTAAATCAAAACAACCTATAAACCCGTATTGCTTTCATTGTTTATTAAAGGGTTTATTGCAAACAGGTAAAAGTTATGGATCATAATGCACCAGAGAGATTACCCAACGCAAGTAATAAGAACTATCTAAACCTGTATAAAAACACAGACAATCAAATAAGATTCGATACACACCAGCCCCAAGCCTTAAAAACTAATAAACGCCTGAAGCAGGGTTGTAGCTTCTCTCCGACGTCGTTCAAAATATATATTGACGACATTCTGACGGAATGGAATTTTAAGGTTAAATTATATCGCAGCAAATATATTAATACTTTGTTTTTTTCTGATGACCAAATACTTATTTATGAAAACGAAGGTGACCTCCAAAGACCTATTTATCAATTATATTTAGTGTGTAAAAACTACAATATGATTATTTAAAAGCAAAAGACAGAAGTTGTGGCATTCAAAGGAGTACACCCAAAAAAGTGTTGGAAATCAACCTATAGAACAGGTACCACATTTCAGATAATTGGGCTGCGATATCAGCTATGATAGAAATAATGATTTAAGTATTAAATTACATAAATTCTAGTATATATGTGAACAATACTTCGAAGTCTGAAGAATAAAGCATTGCATGTTAAAGTTCTACAAGACAACGGCAGTGTATGTATCATTGTACGGTTGTGATAACTGGGCTCTTTCTCATCACAATAAACAAGCATAGAGGCAGCTAAAATGAAGTTTCTACGGAAAGCTAAATTTAGATAAGCTAAGAAATGAATATATAAAACAAGATTTGGATACATATTCCCCACTGTAGACAGCAGTGAAAAAAATCACTTAGGAGGGATGGCTGGTGAACGACTAAGTAAGTGACATACTATGCCTCACGAGGCAGCCGTCTGATCCTTGAAGATTACACGACAATTACATTTATATACCTCTAAAAACGTTTCTACAATGCCGATAGGAAGAAGTTATGACACAGTGTAGCAGAATGGATAATCTAGATACTCACTTATTGTAATTTACTCAGTTAAATCCTGTCGCAGTGTTTGTTAACCGTGTCGGTGTGCAAGTGTTGTGTGTTAATAAGTATTTATCTGTATTATCTATCTTTTAATCATACACTGTATGAACTTTCGTTATTATCATTTTGTTGACTCTCTGTCACTCGTTCATAGAGTAGTCATTATTACTTTTTGTGTATTAGTTTACTATTAGCCTGAAGACGGTTGCCGAGTGTTTGGGTGGTCGAATGGTCGAAACGTCGCACTTATACATTTTCTGTTATTGCAAAGTTGTTGTTGCCTTCCGCCATTAAATTAAAATGTAAGAGGAAGTACATTGGTTATTTTTATATTACTAAGGTTCTACAGCCTTTAAATAGGATTTTCCACTAGAATAAACTATGCATAAAATATGGGAGAAAAGTATATTCCAGGAAAACAAAACATTGGTCTTTATTAGATCAGGGCTAATCAGAAGGTAAACAAGATGAGATGCACAAGTGGTGCACGTAAAGAAAGTGGGCAGAAGAAGAAGAAGAAGAAGAAGAAGAAGAAGAAGAAGAAGAAGAAGAAGAAGAAGAAGAAGAAGAAGAAGAAGAAGAAGAAGAAGAAGAAGAGAAGCATCGAAACTGTAAATATTATAATAGGAAGTGTAAATGTAGTAACTACTGCTATTAAATAATTATAAATAAAATAAATAAGCCTACTACCAGTGATCTAATAATCACTGTTGCAACACGAAACTGAAGTCAGCGTGTGGTGGGAATGTCCACGTGGAAGTGAGTTAGCGACTGACGCAACAGAATGTGCACCAGTGATGGTCGACGAGGATTTAGAACCGCAAGGTTTACATTATTAATTTTAATAAACGCAGGTTACTGATCACTTTGAGGGTCCAGTAAGGTTCATTACAAGGAGAAACCTCAAAACATTCATTAATTACACCATATCAGCTACACTACCGCTGTTAACCACATACATGCCCCCGCGCTCGCGCGCGTTAGTATCCTTTATTTAACTTACTTGGAATATTTGCCTATTTCGTGTTGTTCACCTTACAGGAAGAGACAGTTGGATTGAAGTTGGACGTAATTTCTTCGTTTTTCAGTTAAAGAGATTGGTAGGTAAACAGCTTATTATTGTCGTTGTCACGTCAATATTATTAATGTTAAAATACTGTTACGACGGTAACAGTAACAGTATTATTAATGTTAATACTGTTTCTACTGATCGTCGTATGTTACAGTAGAAAACAAAATACAAAACACCAATTACGTCACTATTCACCAGCTTTAATTGTCACAATTAAACAGTTTTTAATTAACAAGACAGTCTCTTACAACAAATCAATAAAAATTGTTCACATGCAATAAAAATGTTAACTGATATAAAACTCAATTGTATTACAATAGTCTCGCACAATTATAGACCCCGTAATACTTCGCCACAATGCTTCAAACCGCACTATGTAAATTGCCACATAAACGCACAGAGTATCTCCCGACTATAACTGAACTGAGCGTCCCTGAGTACTTGTATTTATACCCGACCGAGATTCCAGAATATTCGCTAATAGGCGTCTCTACTAGAAAACACTAGAATGTAATTCATTGCGGGCTTGAACACAGCACGCGCGGACCGGTATGGTCTGGTATAGACGCGTAATTGTCTTTCACCGCAAAGTAGCAGCTTTATGTACCCGCACACACATTACAGCTGGATTCCACTGGAAAATTCGACAAACTTCTAGAACGTTCTGTATTACGTAACACTTTTTCCGCATTACGTAACAATATTTACAATTGGTGAGCGATTTACTGAAGTACAAACGATTTTAGATTTGACTTTTACTGAACGATTTAGTATCCACTTCAAGTTTAAGTAATAACAGCATTACTTAGTACTTAGTATTATTTAGTACTTAGCGCCCATTAATTTATTCAAGAGTACTTAATGTATGTTATTAATCAAGTCATTCAGTTGATTGCAGTATTCAATAATTCACTAAATATAATTCCTTAGAAAAGATTTCTTTACATTCAGTGAAGCGTTCGACAATGAACCACCATCTTATTTAATGGTATCTCTTATTTGGCAGAAGTCAGTAGGTAGACAAGAAATGGTTTGACTGCAATGTTCATACGCTTGGAAACACGCAAAACAATTTAAAAAATTGATTTAAAACTAATGTTTTGTGGAAATCTTTTTTTATATGTGTTATAGTTATGTCATGTAATACCCTCGCTATTGATATATACACTAATAATGACTTTAACAGACAACGAGTAAAACGTAAATAGAATGGTCGAGTATAAAATCTAACTGAGTTAGCAGCGTCTTTTGTAATTGTTTTGGTAAAAATAATCTACCAAAAAAAATTACAGAAACAATTTTGAAAGAATGGTTCAGCGTGTACAATACGAACTGCATGAATGAGGCAGCTTAGTTTGGGAGGTTATAAAAGTTCGTAATATTTGGCCATTAGACGACGAAAAATAAACAAAAAGCAATTTACATGAACACAATGGCTGTGGTAGAATCAAAGAATCCGAAATTAATCCAGATAAGTTATAGACTTACAGAATTATAAAATGTAAGTATGAAGTGTAGCGGCTCAGTAGACCAGTGGGTATGGCACCTGGCTACTAACCTAGAGGTCCCGGGTTTTATTCCAGGGCGCGCGCCATAAAATCAAGGTGCGTTTTTCAGCCCCCAGGTCGACTCAGCCTGTTGAAAATGAGTACCTGGGATTAACATCCTGGGGATAATAATGGGTGGCTGAAGCGTAGTGCTGGCCATCCTGCCTTCTCCTACACTACTTCAGGTGGTACACACGGGAGCCATTATTAAGTATGAAGTGTAACATTTTTTCTGTGTGTTTTGAACCGCACGTGGGTCTCGATCAAAGAAAGTGCACATTTGTAGTTAGTTGTCTTTCACATGTAACTGGATCACCGGAGCGACAGAGTGTATTAGTATTTGTGTAATTTGTCTTTTATATTTCAAAGTTGTTTACCTGACAATTTCAACAAATTTGTATTTAACTAATAAGTTTATTTTTAAGAAAATTAATATCTTTAATGGTTAACATCCTTTTTTCACTGTTAACGTTTAAAGAAACCTTACATATTGCGATATCAAATTTAGACATTACATCTTGTTTCAAGTTCACCTTTTAACATTATTTTTGGTATGGACATGGAATATAAACGTGACAAAATGATTTATGTATAAATCAATAACGGAATGGGACATAGTTAGTCACATGTAGTTATGCATTTTCGCTCTCATGCACGCGCATGTTTTCCCATTATTTAATTAGAGCGTACATGGAGCTTTTATCCTATGTTTGTTGGAGTAATATTCATGAAATTTTTTTAGGAACGTAGTATGGTAAAATGAATTTGACTTATTAATTCAGTATCTCACCATATACCTAGTTAGTTTTTAATTCCCATCCAAATGTAACTGTTTTCCGTTTCAGTTCAATAATACCAAATATTATTTCTACTGTAACAAACAACAGAACACTGAATGTACAGTTAAGTTTTAGCTCGTTTTGTGTCAAGGCTAGAAACATGTGCCTTCACTTAAACACGCTCAAGTTTTAAACAACTACTGCTACATTAGTCTTTCTATTTTTCAGACTTTTCATGCTGTGGACTCGTTTACGATCCATTTATATTAAATTTCTTATCGTCGTGTGTTATATAAACCTATTAATTGACGGTATTTGAAATTAAAAGTCTGATTGTTCTTTAAGTTTTGTATGATGTTACTTATTCCACTAACAAATTGTAGAGATTATTTATTGAAGCTTGTACCGATACCACATTAAAGGTAACGTTAAATGACTTAAATATTAAAATTTTGTTTAATAAAAAGTGCATGTCTAAAAATGCTAAACTAAGGCATTACAATACAGTAGTGAATGCCTGTATGCAAGTGAATGTCTAGCATTAAATTATAATTTAGACAAACTAGAAATATTGGAAAGGCGAATTATTGGGGAAACTATTAGGCCCACGAAAAACTTCAAAAGGTTGGTCATTAAGAACTAATGATGAAATATATCAAAGTATAGAAAATTTAACAGAAACTATGAGAAAAAGAAGACTATTATTTTTTAGACATGTACGACAATAGGTTAACAAGGCAGATCTTCAAATATCTGTGGGGAAAAAGTCAACTTCAAGCTGAATTAAAGAAATCCAAAAGGATTTAGAAAAAAAAACAATATAAACGCAGAAGAAGCAATTAAAAGAGAAGTTTTTTGGGTAAAAGTGTTAAAAATGGAAGGAGTCCAGGGTAGGAAAGAGAAAAACGCAGGTTCAAAGTGTCGTGAAGACAGGAAGAAGAGACTTAGTAAAAAGATGAAAGAATATTGGAAGAAAATAAAAGAACAAGGAATAAAGAATTGAAATTGGCATGTGATCCTCAAATGGCCGATACAAGAATTTAAAAGTTTTGTTTAAAATATTTTAAAAGTCGGTAGAAAGTCATTTAGAATTTGATAAAAAAAATTCTTCAGTATTTAAAAACCTAAACTAACGAAAAAATAAAATACATTTTTAATATAAATAGATAGTCGTCAGATTTCTCGTGTAATTTATACAATATATTAACCAATTTTCACTTGTAAATACGTACGCATTTTGTAACGATGTATTGTTTTAATTACAAGCAATGCGATATGCCAGGTAGAAAACTAAGCTTCACCGTAACAACATTAACTTTAAGAATGCTCTAACATATCACTGAATAAAAACGTAGTCGCACACATGATTATGTACGCAGGTACAAGTGTACAGACGAGCGATGATCACTGTATGATATGTGGCAAATATTTAGCAATGGAGGTTGTACAATGTTAATTGCAATAAACGAACGTTAGACATGAACAATAGGGTTTACTAAACAGCGTTACCAATCGATATAATGAATCTACTCAGTAGTTCGTATGCAAGTACGATTATGCAGTATTTGTTTTTGCAATTTCAGTATGAGAGATGTCCGACGTTCAGCGCTGGGAACTTTGCATTATTGATTGTAATAACCTCTAGTTAGTGATCGCCTCGAGGGTATGGTCAAACTTAATGCATTAAGACATTCATGAAATAGCCTTAGGTCTGTTCTCTCCCTTTACTATTTGTTCATCATACTGACCACAAGCCTTGGGGTTGTTTCTCTTCTCGGTGGAGTAAGTACGGAGTATGTACGGCTGTCGTCTAGTCTAATTATATGAAAACATAGCCCAAGCCCAGGCACACCGTGCTTTCCGTTCAGGAGAAAAATTAAATAAGAAACATTTTACTAAATTTAGTGTTTTTGTAATCTCACATAAAGCTTCTGAAGAAATTAATATAACTGATTTGATTCCAACTTCCTCCCTTCCTGTGTTATTATGCAGTTATCTTCTAGCAACTATATCTTATTGAATTTTGAAGTGACTTATCATTACTATAAAATTTAAGTAAGTATACCATTATTACATTTTGTAAAGAAAGCTTTTTTCATTATAGTATAATTAATACAAGTTAAGATTGTTTAATTGTCTGTGATGTCTATAATATGAGTGGACGTTAGCACCAAAAGTCTGTGATACTCACATAAAGGTCTACACAATACAATAGAATGACAATATTAACAATTAATCTTTTTAAGTATGAAATGATGTGTAGTAGTTTCTTGAACTCTCATAACCTTGGTAAATAAAAGTTATTGTAAACCTAAATTTACAAGATACAGCCTACGTAACATAAAAACATTTTGAAATAAAATTAAACCAACTTCAAAAAAGAGTAAAGTATTTTAACACACCAGAAGTTATTTTATAAAAAGCTGTAAAAAGTGAAAACTAATATTTATATTCTTTGCTATGTAATTTATAATTTTGTAAATTTAATTTTGTATATATAATTTTGTAATTTATAAATTTTGTATACATTTATGTACCTAGTATCTTTCTTACGCTAAGTAGCAAAAGAAAAGGCAATTTTTATGAGGGTGAAATATTGTAGCACTCAGTGATTAACACTGTTTTTTAGTTTCATCTATTTTGTTACATGTTGAATCAACTTACTGCTAAACATAACTCCAGTCACGCAGTAATTCCAGTCTATTATTGAATTTTCCAAACACAAGTGTAAGCATAAAATACAGTATTCTGCTGTTATTGGCTCAGTACTAGTCCAATATCAATTTCAAATACTATGGGACCACCACAAGAACATGCCCTTTCAAATAAAACAATATTTATTAAAACCGGCCCAGCCGTTCTCAAGTACTGTCATCGAACACACACACACACACACACACACACACACACACACACACACACACACACACACACACACACACACACACACACACACACACACACACACACACACACACACACACACACACACACACACACACACAGAGGGACGAATATAGAATCTCTTCCTTTTTTAAGTGGTTAATAAAATGGAACATGACACTATAGACACCTTTTAGGGGTGTTCACTTAAAAATTAACCAAGGGTATTTACTATTGAATATTAATGTAATGTTCAATACTCTATAATTCAATGCTAATGTAAGGTAATATACTGCCTTATACATATTTAAAATATAAAAGCAAGTTTAATAAAATGTATTTTAAGTTGGGGTAGTCTGGAGAGGGTTGGACAAATCATTAAATGAAACAACCCAAGCCAGGGACCGGCGGCGGCTCTCACTAATTGTACGTCTCAGCACTCACACCTGGGGTTGGCGCTGGTCTACGTTGACGTAATATTAATTTCGTTAATAGACATCCTCTCTTGAAGGAAACTTCTTTCCTTACCTTGAAACGAACACCGCTGGTGTGTGAAATGTTGCTTTCATTTACATTGCGTGTTTTATCTTGCATTTTAATTTGTCTCTAAAACAACTGATTCCTTTTCTGGCAGACTGTGTTCCTTTAAAAGTACAAATAATAAATTTTTTCTTTATAATTATGATGTACTTGTTTAAGATTTACCACGATCGACAGATTCTCGTAAACAAACGCCGATCAGCTTTATTTGCGGCAGTATTAACGTTCACCACTGAGATCACAAAGTTTCTTGTGTTGTTTTATTTGCGCGGCAGCAGCAAACAAATAACCTGCTACAGTTTCCTGTCTTAACCTTGGAGAACGAATGCTTTTACGTAACATTAGTTGGTGAGAACAAAATGTCGTTAGCATGCGGTATATCAATACTAAATGTGCGCACGCGCAGGGCAGTAGATGGGACTCTCGCAAACACACGCCCATACATAGGTAAACAAAGATAATGCAGTAAATGGAAGAAGTACTACAGTTCTTAGCATTGTGAAAGTTTAGGAGTATGTTCTTTTAAGTTATCTATTTTGATCTCGCGCAGGACAACGGATAAGCGAAGTTTGAGAGATCAGCTATATCAAACCAACACCAATCAGTTTTTCAGACTTTACAATCTCAGCCTTGCATTGCTTTTCATACCACTCTTAACATCAAGCAATTTTTAAATTTCCTTAAAAATTACGGTTTATCTTATCTGGGAGATCACCTGAATTTTATTCGTCTTTAGGAAAGTCAGATGTTTAATATGTTTCAGAATTTAAATCCTTATCGTGTAATTTGGCTAATTTGCTATAAATTATTACGACATTGCAGAACAATCTACGTGTTCTCGAAGGATCCAGTGGAATCCGACTGTAATGCTGTGTGCGTACGTGATTTCAACATGGATTCGCGAGACTTTTCTAGACGCCGCCAGCCGCGTGGACGGTGTCAAGGCCATAATTAATTAATTACGTCGTTGTGTAGAGCTAATGCGTAGTATGTGGAATAATCTAGATTTTCGGCGTGGTATAAGTACTAGTACCCAGCGGACGCTTAGTCAGTTTGAGTTGCCAGTAATTGTCGGCTATTACTCTGTGCGTTAAAGTGGTCATTAGTGCGGTTCGTAATATTGTGGCGAAGTGTTACGTGTTTTATAGTTGTGCGGTACGATTGTAATACAATTGTGTTTTATACCAGTTGACATTTTTTTATTGCGTGTGAACAATTTTTAATTGATTTGTTGTAAGAGACTGTCTTGTTAATTACGAACCGTTTAATTGTGATAATTAAAACTGGTGATTAGTGACGTAACTGGTGTCTTGTATTTTGTTTTCCACTGTACCAAGTAGACCGTCGTAACAATATAATTGCGTAGATTAATTCGGATGTATTCAATTTCTGCCACTAATTAATTTCACTGATAAGAAATTTTTATTGAGCCTAGGTTTTACCTTTGTTTAATTTTTGAACCCGTTGGGTCGTTCAGAATCAGTTATGAGATGGATAGTTCGAGTTGTTTGTGGCATTACCTGTTTTAATTTTAGACATAAAAATGCCTTACATGGAACCTCGAAGTAACTACAATGTTATGTTAACTCAACTACCTTTTGTAACGTCGGCTAACCCTCCTCTCGGCATATGCTATTCTCTTAAACTTGCTTGTAACCACTAAAATAAACAGTAACTGTAAATAAATTACTTGAAATACGATTATGAGATTTTTACTTAAAATAAAATATCTTTTATAGTTCTTTAATTTACAGAAAGTACGAAACCCATTCTCAACGCTTTATATGTGTTACTGATCTATAGTTAGTATTGTAAACCTAAGAATGATAATAAAATGTTCATATTTAGATGTGTATTATTTTTTATTTGAGCGTAGTATCTGTCCACAGAACACTACTTAACATTATTTATTTTGAATGCAACGGGTAGGGAAGTAAATATATAATAGTGGACTCAACTTTGCGTACGTAGCAAAGTTTATCCTGTATGAAACACGCGTAACATACATTTAAAACTTCAACGTTGGGTTTGTTTTAGGAAGCTTATCGTTTATGTAAATACACGATATGTATTTTATTATGAACTGAGATATTATGTGTATGCGTTTCCGGGATAAAATATATTAGTCTTTTTTCACCAGGCAGTATACTACATACAAATAATTATGTATATAGGTACTGCGTACGTGCGCGCGCGTGTGAAAGTGTGTGTGTTATTTTAGAAAATAAATATAAAATTGGTAAAGGTAGAAGTACGTGTACAGTAACATGATTCATTAAAAAAAAAACAAAAGCAAACAAAGTGACTGTTAAAATAATAGCACCTACGACAAAAAGAAAAAAATTATAGTGTACTTAAAATCCGCAGCATTTAGTAATCAGTATTTACTAATGTAATAACTGAATATTTATAACAGATTTTATAGAACAGTTATTTACAAACACATAAAAGATATTAGAACCCTTATAATAAATATTTATTGAAACATATTGTATACAAATTACACAATTGGCATAATAGTTACGAATATATTGTTACGACGGTCTAACTGATCGTCGTAAGGTACAGTGGAAAACAAAATACAAGACACCAATTAAGTCACTAATCACCAGCTTTAATTATCACAGTTGAACAGTTCGTAATTAACAAGACAGTCTCTTACAACAAATCAAATAAAACTTGTTCACGCGCAATAAAATGTCAACTAATATAAAACACAATTGTATTACAATTGTCCCGCCCGATTATAAAACACAACACTTCACTAATAATCACTTCAACGCACAGAGTAAACGCCCACAATAACTCGCAACTCAAACTAAAACTGAACGTCGTTGAGTACTTGTATTTGCACCCCACCGAAATACTAGAATATTCCATACTGCGCATTACCAATAAAGGGAAATATTAGAGCTTAATTCATTGCGGCCTTGACACAGTTCGCGCGGCTTCTGACAGTCTACCTAATGCGTCGAGAATCACGTACGCCACACACATTCAGCTGGATACCTCTGGAACATTCGATAAACACGTAGATTGCTCTGTAATGTCGTAACAATATGTTACAGTAGGGTGTAAAAGAATGAAACCTACAGCACACACACACACACACACACACACACACACACACACACACACACACACACACACACACACACACACACACACACACACACACACACACACACACACACACAAATTACAAATGTCAATAAGTGAGTATATGTATTCCGTATAATGCGCGAGTGTATATGCGTTATTTTTAACACAATGGATAAGGAGCTAGGAAAAGCAGTCTCATAAACAAGTCTGTTAACAAGTCTGTTATTATTTGGACGCTTAACATCCGGTTAGGCCGCTTATGTGTACGAAAGCACGACTATTGCTGTAGTAACCTGTTTACTATAAATGGAATGTCCAGTAAAGTTTAACACATTTATTGGTCAGACCACAAAACACTTAGAAACTCAGAGAGCAAGTGCTATTCTAGGTCGAGTTCTTTGAGTAACAAACTATTATAACAGAGATAACATGTGACTTTTACAAGGCAATAAATACAACGAACAAATTGAAGACTACAAGTTACCAAATGCCTGGGAAGTATACTCAACTGAAGGGAAAATATAAGCTACAAACTACATGAATGAATACAAACAGTTTGCGGAATATACTGTGCACAGCGTAAGAGAATTCTGAATAGTCGGGGTAAAGGTTTACCAGTAACTGCACCTATCAGTACCGGTTTAGGGGTCCTGGATCTTAACAGGAAAAAAAGAGAAAAAGAGATTCATTACAACCTAAACGAAATACCTCGGAAGAGCCAAAGGCGTGGGACATTAGGTAAAAATGACAACAACAATGGATACATTAGAATTAGTTGCAAAGTAAAAGTGTTAGAGGATAAATAACTGATGTAACCTGTATACCTGATAATAGTGCCAGACGATAGTCACAAGAAGAGTTAGAAGGAAAGTACCAGCGAGAACAACGGGAAAAGTGTTTATAATGACGTCGCTACAGTGTTACCACGTAAAATAATAACGTTTCGTTCAAAGTTTTTTTTTTTTTAATTACAATAAACTTTTGTCTCAGTTTTATATTTCTTTATTTTTATTAATCTACATGCTACTTTAAAAGGATGCACTATTGCAAATTGTAGAATGTGATTAATTTGATCATCCAGTTCATTGCAGTGTTCAGTTGGTCGTGTAATTTTAATCACTGTCCTCATTATTTCTTATAAGTTAAAAATATTTATTCGCAGATAACATAAACTGTTCCGAAACTATTTAAAAATTAAAAAAAAAGATTTGAAACTTTATCCGTGAGTTTTCAGGTAACTCTGTTAATCAGTCTAGAAAGTATTGTTCAGTTGAAAAGTTCGTTCGACTGAGAATTTTACCAAACAATTTTGAATATTGCTTTCCATCCGGAAAAATTATATAGTTTGGTATCTATAAAACTAATAACGACTTCTTGGATTTTGTTGTTCATGACGTGTCCGAGTATCAGTAATGTTATCTATACACTTGTCCAACTCTAATATTTTTGATAAAAGTTTATAAAAATTTTACCTTTGTATTTGATGGATTTCGCTCATCGTGAGTTTTGCCGCTAGGAGCACTATAAGTTCCGGTAATGCAGAAAACGGCAATCCTACGCTCTGTCAGCTTCGGTATTGTTTGATGAAGCCGTGGTCTCTTCCGTCGGCGTGTGTTCACGGATGAAGCCTAATCTAACGCCCGATTACCACCGGATCCCTGACGAAGTCCGTCTTCTCGCTTTAGAGAAGAACAGACTTCGGAGACGGTGGCAGCGGACGCGAGATCCGGCCGAGACTTACGTCGTGACTTTCAGGCCTTCCGACGAAGCTGCTGGGAATTTGCGGTCACCAAAATGGCTGACGATGCACCGGAGGACAGCTCCGTTTACAGGATTCCTTCCGGGTTGACCGGGAAGAGGCGTCGTCCTCCACTCCCGGCCATCAACGGACCTGGGGGACATCCCCTTTCCAAGCCGGACGAGAAATCTGAGTTCCTGGCCGGGCGCCTGGAACTTCAATTTGCTCCTAACCCGTCCGGGGACCCAGACTCCGACGAGGAGATAGAAGACGAAGTTGAGGCCTTTCTCGGCAGCCCTATTACATCAGAACACGAACTTACTTCGGTGGAAGAGGTTGCGACAGGCTTTTAGCGCTTCGGCCCCCGGAAGAGCCCTGGACCGGACGGTGTTACTAACACGGCCCTACAGAGACTTCCGGACCAGGGAGTTCGCTTTCTGGTCGACTTGTTCAATGCCTGCTTCCGATTCGCTTATTTTCCTAAGAAATAGCGTTCGGCTACGATCACGATGATCCCGAAGCCGGGTAAGGACCCCAAGTTCGCCGAGAATCTCCGGCCTATCAGCCTGCGGTCGTCCACGTCGAAAGTCTTCGAACGACTAGTCCAGCGGCGACTAGCGGATCACCTTCAACGGTTCGACATTCTGGTCCACTAGCAATTCGGTTTTCGTGCTCGGCAGTCCTCGACGCATCAACTGGTGCGCTTCGTGGAGACCATGGCCGAGGCCGGTTGCTCACGGGAGCAGTCCGTCTCCGTTTTCCTTGATGTCGAGAAGGCTTTCGATCATGTTTGGGATCCAGGCCTTCTGTACAAACTCACGGAGATTCTGCTTCCGGATTGCTACATTCATCTGATTGCTACCTTTCTTCGGAACAGAACCTTTTGCGTGAGAGTAGATAACACCCTTTCTTCGGCAATGGCTATTACTGCTGGTGTACCTCAGGGAAGCGTCTTCGGCCCTCTGCTTTTCTCTGTGTACGTCAATGACGTGCCCAAGTTGCCTGGCACCAGGTTGGCTATGTTCGCTGACGACACGGCGGTGTATGCCGTCGATCGTCGAGCTGAAACGGCCGTTACTGGCTCCAAGAACAATTGGACGAGTAGGTTGAGTGGGCAGAGAGATGGAGGGTTGCCGTCAACGCGGCCAAGAGCACAGCAGTAGTCTTCTACAGACGGTTAAGGCTCCCAGACAGAATCTACGTAGGTGATACTCTGTTGCCCTGGTCTCGAGAGTTCAAGTACCTCGGGGTTCACCTCGACCGACGTCTCACCTGGCGGACACACTCTGCACAAGTAGCCCGCAAGACCGCCAATCGTCTATACCAACCCCGTCCCGTGCTATGCAGCAACGCCATGACCCGCCGCCTAGGGAAGCTTATCGTCTCCACCTATGTGGTGCCGATGGTTACCTACGCGATACCCGTTTGGGGCTACTTGGCCAAGACCCATAAGCGAAAGCTTCAGTCTCTCCTTGACCGAGGATTACGCTGGGCGTGTAAAGCTCACTACCTGACATCGAACAAAACCATCCGTGACTCCCTGCGTGTCCGTTCCCTGGACGCCATTATACGGACACTGTCCCGAAAATTCTATCGTCGCACCGCCCTATTCCAGGGCAACAACCTGATTAGCGCCCTCGGTCGCTACCAATCTGTGCCAGGAGAATCTTGGACCCGGCCTCGGCGTACTCTTACCCTCAATTAATTAACACTTAATTAATTCTCACGGCCGGTAGCAGGCCACACCTTTAATCCAGACCCCATCCATGGTCCCTACCGCAGGAGCTCTGTTTGAAGCTCGAGACGTAGTATACGAGCGGGCGACGGGCATGCCCTTCGTCCCGCACAGCCCCTGGTCATCGAAAAGGTTAACAGATCGTTGTTAATTCTTGTTAATTAACTGAAATTTACAAACTAAACTGTTTGCAATGCAATAAATTCTACATAGACCAGAGAAGACGCAGCTTCAAACACATAAATACAAAGGTATATTATACAATGAACATATAAAGGCCAGTATATTCCACCTTTGCAAACCGCCTCATTGAAACCGTCACACGTACAAACATAAACAGCATACGGAACTTCTGCACGTGACCACAAGGGTCGAAACTAGACACGTTTGAACGCTAAAAAACATGTGGAAACAATATTCTAAAGGAACAGACTCGTTTAAATCACATACGTTTTTAATACATTACACATCTCACTCACAGCAACGATCTGCTAACCATTTAAAACAACGGCTTTACCTCTAGTCCCGGAGCTGACAGCGCTCCTAGAGTCTGGCTAAGAATAAAATAAAATTTCATCCCAAAATGTTGGGTGTTCTGCCGAGAAGTGTATATGTTACTGTAAAAGTGCGAAGTAAGGTAAATCTTAAGATTTACCGGTATATCCTAAGATTTACCGTTTTATGATGGTAAATGTCCGAATATCCTTTTAAAATGTTTGAATTTCGGACTTTTACCTGCAGTTAGTGGTAAATGTCAAGATTTACCGCTGCATTGTGGTAAAAGCGTAATATTTTTAATTGTAACGAAATTTATACGGAAGTTGATAATTAAAAAAAGAAATCATTTCCATAAAAACGCATAAAGAAAGAAGACAAAAAATAACGCATTACACTACTGCTTGTTTCTGAATTAATTTTTATTTAGCAATGTAAAATGAATTGAAAAACTACTAAAAAAAAAACGTGTAGCCAACAATTTAAAAATTGATAAAGTGAACGAAGTTTACTTTTAAAAAATGAACATTTAAAACCATTTTGTGAAAAAAAATAACATTTAAACCTTTTTAAACAGTTTGTGAAAATGTAATCTTACTGACGAAAACAAATACGAGTCCTTTCACTGTTCTTTTTAATCCAATAATTAATTGATAGAAATAAATGAAAAATAATAAAAGTAAAATAAAGTAATAAAAAATGAAAAATTACTTGTTACAGCAGGGTTGACTGTTATGACACTTAGAAGTGTATAACAAAGAGGAGGCTTTGCACAAACACTTCTTCGTAGTACACTTTTTTAAACAATTACATTTTTTGAAGCCTTGTCCTCCAACTAAAGATAATTTATTAGTGACTTCTCAAACAGTAACCTCTTCGCTCCCTACTTCCACAACGCTAATACAATTTTCTGTACACAGGGTGAGCTGGTTTCTTGCGTATAAAGATGTCAGTTTGCCAATTGTGGTACCAAGTTGATAAAATTTATTATTTTCAATATATTCAGTACGACAGGTACAGCACACTCAGTACACCTTTGGCCGGCCTACATCTGGCATTTTGACTCTCACATTGCGTCCAACTAAAGGTTTAGCTACCTTTTCACAAGAGACAGCTGTCATTTTTTCTGCTTGTTTTTGAAGTCCTTCGGCGGCTCTCTTTCGAAAGCGCTTCACTGTATTGATCCCGCTTGCTGTAGCGGTTACATCAACGAGTGTAGCTTTTACCACAATGCAGCGGTAAGGTAAATCTTGACATTTACCACTAACTGTTAGTAAAAGTCCGAAATGCAAACATTTTAAAAGGATCTTCGCACATTTACAATCATAAAACAGTAAATCTTAGGATATACCGGTAAATCTTAAGATTTACCTTACTTCGAACTTTTACAGTAACATATACATATTATTAATAGCTTCTTTATTTACCACCGAGGTAGTTTAGGAGTGCTAGATACGGTAGGTTGCCAGCTCGAGCCACACGATATGGTCACTGTGCTTTATGATTCAGTAATATTTTGACGAAAAAATTACACCGCCGTATTATACATTTTGCTTTGTAAGCGGTGGGGTATCGAGACGTTCCATAACATGGGCACAACTATTTCAACTTTGTTATTCCTGTTTTCACTTGCTGTCTCCACGCTGTGTTTCTGTGTTTCAAATAAAATTTTGAATTAATTCTATGTAATCCAGAGTTATGTAAAATTTGGAAAACTATGTAATAATATGTTTACAATCACACAACTTAAGAATGTAATACAACTAAAACTGGAATACAAAGCTTTGAAACTCTGGTTGCTTTAATAAAATAATAGTTGTATCTATTCTGTCATTGACCGGTTGTAGTTCAGGAATTTTAAAATTATTTCATACAGTTAAAAAAAAATAACTTTTTTGTTTAGATTGTTGATATAAGCTTATAACTCGAACTTACATTCTGCTTAATGAGTACGTGTTAAAGTCGTTTACGATTTGAAAATTTGTGTGTTACGTCTGTAAGAATACGTTGGGATAATGTGAACAGACGGGACCATAGAATGTATGAGATTCAGAAACGTTATCGGGAATAGAAAGTTAGGAAGTGTTTGACATATGGTCTACCAAAGGAGGGAGACACCTAATTCTATCTGAGTGCATGGCGTTAAGGAAGAAGGGGCTTAGCGTCCTTTATTCTTATAGTTGATCCTGAATCCTGAGCTACTTTAGTCGGCCACCTTCAAAGGTGAAGCCACCTTCTCGCACTTCCTAACACCACTAATCTGCTACTGGATGAAGTGCCTGCACAATGCTGACCAGCGGCAAGAAGAATTCGTAAAAGACGATCTTCTCAATTTTCTATCATTAGAAAGAAGGACTGTCGTTATTAGAAAGAAACACATTAACTTGGGAGAATGTGACTGACAGAAACGGTGGCAGCTAGAGCGATGTACAAGACGTAAGTGATAATGAAGAAGAAGAAGCTGACGTTAAAACGAAAAGTTACTTTATTGAACACTTTTACTGAATAAGTAAATAAATAGTTAGTTTACATTTACATTAACCAAATATGACAAATTAATTGCTCTTAATTACAAATAAAACTTTTATCCTTTTTTTACTTCCACGTTCCTTAACGAAATGGAAGTATGCTGATGGCAAAAAAAATCGTGTTAGAGATTATTGCAGATTCTGATTGTACTACACTCAAAACATGAAAAAAAGTCATTTTTCGGAATGTGTGGGTGTGTGTGTGTGTGTCTATAGATTTTTTTTCTATGGCAAACGATAACAGCCGCAAATTCAAACAGAATCAAATAATTTTTTGCATACAGCCCTGTTTGTAGAGTACTCAAGACCTTTTGTTTTTTGTGAAGATCGGTTAAGGGAAAAGGGCAGTTTATCTGCAACCTTTTTTTTTAATCAAGGGTAATTTTTTTCTATGGCAAACAATAACAGCCGCAAATTCAAACAGAATCAAATAATGTTTTGCAAACAGCCCTGAATTGCAGAGTTCTAAAGACTTTTTATTTTTGGTGAAGATCGGTTAAGGGAAAGGGGTAGTTTACCAGCAACGTTTATGTTTTAAAAAGGGTATTTTCTATGGCAATCGATAACAGCTGCAAATTCAAACATAATCAAATACTTTTCGCATGCAACTGTGAATTGTAGAGTTCTCAAGACCTATTGTTTTTGGTGAAGGTCGGTTAAGGGAAAGGGGTAGGTTACCTGCAACGTTTTTTGTTTTAACAAGGGTATTTTCTATGGCAAACGATAACAGCCGCAAATTCAAACAGAATCAAATAATGTTTTGCATACAGCCCTGAATTGTAGAGTTCTCAAGATCTATTTTTTTTGTTGAAGATCGGTTTAGGGAAAGGGGTCAGTTTACCAGCAACGTTTTATGTTTTAACATGGGTAATTTTTTCTATGACGAATGATAACTGCCGTAAATTCAATCAGAATCAAATAATATTTTGCACACCTTCCTGAGCTATAGAGTCCTCAATGCCTGTTGATTTTGGTGAAGATCAGTTAAGGGAAAGGGGTATTTACCTGCAAAAGTTTATGTTGTAACAAGAGAACGTTTTCCATGCAGAACGATAACTGCCGTAAATTCAAACAGAATCAAATAATTTTTTACATATGTACCTGAGTTGTAAAGGACTCATGATGCGTTGATTTTGGTGAAGATCGGTTAAGGAAAAGGGGTAATTTACCAGCAACGTTTTATGTGATAACAAGGTTAATTTTTTCTATGACGAACGATAACTGCCGTAAATTCAAACATAATCAAATAAGTTTTTGCATACGTCCCTGAATTTCAGATATCTCATGGTTTTTTGATTTTGGTGAAGATCGGTTAAGGCAAAGGTGTAGTTTACCTGCAACATTTTATGTTGTAACAAGAGAAATATTTTCATGACAAACGATAACTGCCGTAAATTCAAACAGAATCAAATAATTTTTTACATATGTGCCTGAGTTGTAGAAGACTCAAGGCCTGTTGATTTTGGTGAAGATCGGTTACGGGGAAAGGGCAGTTTACCAGAAACATTTTTTGTTGTAACAAGAGTATATAACATCTTTTCTAGTGTTATAACTTAGGGAGCCCGAAATAATTGGTTCTGCCAATTATTTAGGCTGCCTTATTCGACGAGCTGAAATTTATTCAGAACAACACAGAGTAAATATAAAAGGAATCAGGGAATGGGAAAACTGTTGATTTATGTACTCAGTATATGTGTGTAACAAGAAGACTTCTCTTTATTAAACATTTGAAAAAAAATAACATTTACTCAAAAGATAGATCCCATGACATTACTAATTGAATTATTCAAGTTATTTGAATTCTTTATTTAAACTTTGGGATCACAACAGATTTTATTTAGCTATACCACGGATCCGGGTAACCTTAGGTATTTAGTCATCAAACTTTTAATTATATTCACTTCATGATATTAGCTTGCAAGACCTTTAGTTTTATGCTTCATTATTATTCCATTTGAAGAATGGTATCAATAATACTACGATACATTAAGATTTAACTTTTACAATGTATTATGTCTGAATAGTTACATTAAATTCTTAGAGTTAATTCTTTTTAATCTTTACAAGTTTTAATCGTCTCTGAAAAGTCTCTCTTTTAAAGTGTATTGTGTTACAATTATAATTATTATTTATTCCTCGATAGACGTGCTATCGAGTCACCTTTAATTTGGTATGTAGAAATTTCCTCCGGGAGTGTCCGTCTTGGGAATCCTTAAAAGCGTCGTCCTCATCTAGGTCTGGTCTTAGTCATTAAAGGCTTAAACGTCTGCAGTCTAGGTCGAACCTTCTACGATGGTAGGCGTCGATTCTCTGATGTCTCGAACTGCATCTTCTGTCGGGTCTACTAGAGTTGTAAATTCTGGTAACTCACATCTCCAGGTCGGATGTTGAAAAGTGTCGTCAGTTGGTGAAGTTAGCAGTCATCGTTATTAATACTCGTACTTTTGTTGTCACATATTTCTTCTTGTTACCACGTTTCTGATTTTTAATTAATGTTACATGTTACACTCTTTTAGTGTAGCAGCAAATAAACTACATTTGAAATAAGCCAAACTAACAACAAATCACACAACATTCCAACAGAGCTTTTGCTCGTGCGTGTGCACTGCTTGGAGTCTTCATAACGAGAGCGAGATATTTCGCCCGCTTCCACTGGTACTGCACGGGGTAGTGGGGTGTTTATTCCGCGAGAATATAGTCCCTGTCTCTTTCTAAATAAACATTTTTATTTATACAAACTATCCCTAGATAAAAATACATAATTTAAATGAGTTGTTTTAGTGACTATCTGTGTCTTCAGATTCTTTAATTATTAACATTAGTTTTTTATTTTATTCTTAATTACAGAAGACTCGGAAAACATGTCGAGTCCGGAATCAACAGGTAGGCGCCTGATAGCAAGCAAGGGTTAAATATGACAATAATAATTATTTACAATATGCCTTTTTATTACAGTTTCTTTGCCCTTATTAATTACTTATTCCTTTCACACTTAGTACCTACATGTTTTTTTATTATTGTGAGATTTAAATGGTTAATGGCTCGCAACCCTAATTTTTTTATTTATTTTTTATTTTTTTATAATGGTTACAATTTAAATCGTCACAAGTAAAGTACATAATTTTGAAAAATAAAATATCCTGATACAGAAGATAGAGAAGATCTTAATAATCCAGTGTAGAAACGAAGATGAAATATCTATAAATGAAGAGGCTAGTTGAACTGGGTGGGGGTAATTTTCTATAAATGAAAATTATAGTTGAAGGGGAAGGGATAATTTTTATATGTGTACTACGTTATCGGCAACAAAGTAGTAGTGTGTTATTAAAATTCCTTCCCGGGCTGTTTGGCCGTAGTCCAATGTTTTCTGTAAAACCAGACGTTTCGGCAGTGCTGTTGACTGCCATCATCAGTGAAAATCGAGTGCGATAACTTGTGTTAGTGACCACAGTACTGTGGTTAAGGCTGAAGGAATAAGTGGAAAGAAGTAGTTTCTATGGAAACATATCATTTCGTAAATGATTTTATATATAAATCTTAGAGCATGGAAGTCATATATGGTTCTCCATACCGATATTTATTTACTTAGGTACATTAAACATAGTATTAATCTATAATTACGGTTACTAATTACTAATTTCTAATTAGTAATTAATAATTAGTAATTGCAATTATTTGAGACGGAATTAAATACTAACAACTTAAAATATTCAATATCTTTTCATACGGGATGTTGGTAAAACATCAGAATTAATTTCGCTGTGTGCATTTCTATTAATTAAGTTCAGTAACGATTGATAACTACGTTGGTTCCACGTTCATACCTACATTAATTCTCTTCTTTTATAAGTATTTATTTATCCCGGTGTCAGATTTACTAATTTACGGACTCCCATTATGGAATTTACGCTCTTTTTGGAATAACCATTTGGACCTGATGTTTGGTTACATCCTGCAATACGAATCGAGGTCGGAAATAACGATATGTTGATAGGAAACCGCCTTCTTATAGAGGAAAGCTACTATACCAACTAAGGATAATGTTCGTGAAGCTGTAATAATATTTTTGTGTATTATTGCTACATGTAACTGTGGGAAGCTCTGTCGATGTCAGAACCTAGTTCATTCTTCGAAACAGTTTTGGAACTTATTCTTTGGAATTTCCTTCGGAACGTCTTCCATATTGCTCAAACACTAATAGCATCAAAATGTGTACTTTTAGTTACATGTTGATCTTTCGAAAAGCATGTCACCAGATATAGTAAATAATTTGGGATTTATAAACTTTACTACAAAACAGAACTTTTTCTTCTCTTAAGTACTCCTGCACAGTAGCGTGTGGACAGATGCGTTGCCACTATTAGAGGTCCATCTGATATTGACGATAAATTCAAATATTTTTCGTCTCATTTTTCACGATTCTTTTCGATGCTTTCGTGTATATGCTATGATTCAGTGCTTGCACTGTTATAACAAATTTGTACTGTCAATAATTTATACTGCGCTACTTCGCCATCGTGACTGTCAGACTTAGTGCATGAACAAAATAATCGATGGTTAGCTTTGGAATTCAAAATGAAGAGATGGGATAAAATATATGAAGTTTTATAATGGCTACAAACCAATTAAAGTATTTGAGCTGCTAGAACAGGAAAATAAAATGTGTGTGTGAGAGAGAGTGAGTGAGAGAGAGAGAGTAGTAGTAAGAGAGGAAGTGAGGGAGAGAGAGCCTAATGTAATATAGAGTACACTTGGAGATAAACGTTACCCTTCACAATTGCAAGTATTGGAAACGTTATTTTTCATGCTGTAACTGATGGTTTATTATTACACAACTTGTATAATACATAAAAGTAATTGTTCCGTGTTGGAACGACCTTGCTACAACATTCCAGCTGGCTACAATTTGTTACAGCGGGCATGAAAGAATCTCTCCAGACTACGTTGGAAACTCTCCAGTGTACACGTTTTATGTCAGTGTTAACTTTAATGTGATACACTAACACTTACTGTTCGATGTCGCTAATATACTAATATAATATAAATCTGAATTGATGGTATTCAGTAGCTGGATGAAAACGAGTCAGAAACTCTAGCTGTTATTGGCATTCCAGCTGGCTACAATTTGTTACAGCGGGCATGAAAGAATCTCTCCAGACTACGTTGGAAACTCTCCAGTGTACACGTTTTATGTCAGTGTTAACTTTAATGTGATACACTAACACTTACTGTTCGATGTCGCTAATATACTAATATAATATCAATCTGAATTGATGGTATTCAGTAGCTGGTTGAAAACGAGTCAGAAACTCTAGCTGTTATTGGCACAGATGAAAAGAAACATTTACCCGGTCGGTGAAAGTGCATATGAGAATATTTTGTGTGAAATTATAAAAAATAATAAATAACATAAGTCGAATTAGGTTACAATAAAATAAAATTTTTGACAACTAATACTAGGGAAATAAAATTATAAATTGTAAAAAAAACAGACAAATTACTGCTCCTTGGCAGTAATATCTAACAACACAGATTATTTGTTATCTTAGTGACATGTATTATAATATGAGTTCAGTAAATAAAAGCACAAACATTTTTTTAACAAAAACATTTAAGTCGGCGTCTTTGTATAAAATGGCAAACTTGATAAACTGAATAAAGAGAACCGAAGCTATAAAGAAATAGGGAAATTATACGTCAGAAATTATGCCACTTTGTATACCGGTGGCAAATAAATACTTTATGAAGCTGTCAAACAAATGGTCGCTATTGAACTTTACAACTGTTTACATATTTCGGTTTACTTTTCATTCAAGATGACGAACACGCTTCTCTGAAAACTACAATTCATTTATTGTTATTTGCGAGCACTGAATATTTGATTGCAGCTACGCTTTGTCGATGGTTGTCAAGTCGCTTCTTATTTGTGCAGTATTTTTTACTTATTTGGAGACAACTCTCACATAGCTTTCTTAACTTAACATCTTCTAAATAGGTTTTCCTAGTTTTACTCATTCTGTATTCCTTATATATTGCATACCTTTTAAAGAAGGAAAAGAAATACTGTAAACAATTACAGAGAGATTAGTTTGTTTAAAGCTGTCTATAAAACATACAGTAGCATATTAAACGCGGATTGCAGTGTTTTTGATATTACTCTCCCAGAGCAATCGGAATTTAAATCATTTCGATCTTGCACAGATTGAATATTTATAATAAAGCAAATTATAGAAGGAAGTATGGAAGTTATTTTGGAAATTCCTGTAGTCTTCATACACTATATGAACGCATTTGACAGAGTACAAAGACTTTCACTGTGGCAGATTATGAACACAAAAGTAATTCTGAGGCATCTTGTAGATTGTGTAAAACGCTTATATAATCATACTACAATAACTATTGACACTGAAACCTCTTTCTCGAAGAAGATGTGAACACTCGAGTTTCAGGCAAGGCAAGTGTCCCCAACATTATTTAATTTATACAACGACAATCTCAGTAAAAGTTGGAAAAAAACATTTGGTACAGGAATTAATAGCAATAATAAGTAAAACATTTTACTTACTATCTTTACTCAAACTATTTACGGCAAACACAAGTTTGATTTACTGTCATGCATGCCATTTGAAAGCAAATAATTATTCAGTGTGCAAGTAGATTTATTTTGTACTTGATTTTGTTTGATTCAGTTTAAGTTATTTTTGTGGTAAGACAATTCAAAAGTCTTCTTAGGTACCTTCACTTATGTTTCAACTCTGTAGCTGGAAAATGTGTTATTTATTCGCAGACTTCCGATTATCCGGAATCGTATCACGTTTTGGTACATACACAGTTAGACTTTTATTATTAAAAGATGAATTTATTACGTGTTACCCATTACAAATATAAATCTTTGGTTGACTCTATTAAAAAAGTATCGGAATATATTTTTCCTTAGTATACAAAAAACTTTAGTATCTTTTGCACATGTATGTTTATAACACATTATTCCAGATTGTGCAATTTAACAGAAAGACCGTATATCAAACGTAGCAGCATAAGCCAATAAAATAAGAATAATGTTAACTTAGCGAATAAATTATTACCGAATATATCCACACTACTCGCAAATAAGAGTGAAATCATTTTTGTATTTGTGTTACTCTTATATGACCGATCTACAGTTTTTTTTATTTATTCATTTAGCAATCACAGTATAGCAATCATAATGGACTAATTACCGTCGCATTTTACAATGTAAAAATTGCAGGTACAAATTTTTTCACAATTTTTTTCGTAGTAGAAAACAATACACATATAATTACAATGTAATGACTAAGCTAAACATTAATAGGAAGTAAAAAAAAATCATTAAGAAGAAATTATAATAATAGTAATTGCTAAAAAGTGCAATCTTTATTTACTTCAAAATACCCTATTAAAAATTAACCAAAACTCTTTTGGTAATAAATTTAATAATATTTACTAAAATTTAGTATTAAGAGTAACATATTTTATTAAATTTTAGATTAGGTTTAGTAATATATAATTATGTACGTGTTCTCGGAGACAAATGGAGGGGTTTGGGTTTGAAACAACCCTAGCCAGTTGCCTTGTCTTACTAATTGTACTCTGTGCACTCACACCTGGGGTTGTTGCTGCCGGTCTACAATGACGTTGATTAATTTTGTTAATAGACAGCCGGCCGCTCTGAAATAAACAACGTATACTGCAGAATTACAATGTACTACTACACCACCGTACATGCATTGCAAAATATAATTGTTTCATATCTTATTTTTCATTATTCTTCTAGAAAAACTATTTTTTCACTTTTTCTTTTTAATCGTATACGTACCGTATCGTATCGTGTGGTTTGATTTAATTTTTGTTAATCTAAAAATGTCAAATTTATAAGTTATATTAGAATAACGTTTCAGGTTTCATGTGTTTCTCTATTTTTGGTTCCAAAAATGATTAATTTACATCCAACATAAAAAACTAAAATAACTTAAACCACACTTCAAAATGAAGACCAGTCTTGTTCGCAAAACATAGGTGATGATGAACTTCCATTGATTCAGGTATTTCAAAAAAGACTTTTAGAAATATACTAAAGCTTAAAAAGCTGCGCTATTGCTAAAATAGTTACCTGCAAACAATGTATCTCATGCAACAACTACGTTTTTGATTAAAATTAAATTAACGGTTAAATTTTAAATGGCATAAAAAACATTTTGCGACAATTTTAGCGTAATGTTTAACGCTTATTTAATTTAAACGAACGTACAAATAAGAAAAAGAAATTATGTTATTAATTTTGTTTCACGCAACAGAATATTAAACAAAAAATTTTCTTCATTTAAGCTAAACCGAGGATTGACTAACTACTCACCAACGGTAGAAAATACTTATTGGATTATTCATTTCTGCTCATACGCTCGAAGAAGAAATGTGAACTTAACATTTTATTTTACATTATTTTCGTCTTACAGTTTCAGTAGGCCACCGATAGCTGGAATTACTTTAAGCACCCAAGAATTACAGAAAGCAGATTTATATTGTCTGCTACAAAACACTATATAAGTAGACTAAATGTCTAGCACAATTGAACATTACAATCTAAAATGATTTCACTTCTATCATGTAATAGACAAGAGTACGAACGCTCAAATGAATAACCCGTTTTTATATTAAAATTAAAAACGGTTTGCGTTTACAAATGATAGTAATATATTTTGCTTTACTAATAAACACGGCCTTGAGGTCACCTTGGCAGGAATGTAAGGCAAGCAAACATTGCAGACTAAAATTTAAGAAAACATCACCCTCCTACACACACACACACACACACACACACACACACACACACACACACACACACACACACACACACACACACACACACACACACATCTTGTCTTTCTTTTGATTTACGTTTATAACCATGTAAATACTAATATGAATTAGATTATTAGTAATTTAATTTAGACTACTAATGATAACTACGATACAATGCACAATTCAGACGATTACCAAGTTTTAATTTACTACACTCACAATTTTAAAATATTGTTGAAAAATAAAATACTTAATTATTTATGGATATAACTAACAATTCTAGACAATTACTTAAAGTAGTACGAGCTTAGTAAATGATGTTAATAATTTTGTTACTTATGATATTATGAACTGTAAGTTAGTTAATGATGCGAAAGAAATCACAATCTCAGTGTTTAACACAATATTAATGAATACTTTCAATCATTTTGAGGTATTGTGTAAAAAGTAACCAAAAGTGTCTTGTTGCTAACATTTTAACGAAAGTTGTAGAGGATTATGTAAAATATGTTCTTAAAGCTGTAAACACTTTTTAAACAAATTTAATAAAATTTATTTTCAGAGAGTTCTCAAAGGGGGTCGACAAAGGGGGTTGGACAAATCATTAAGACTGTCACCCTCTTCCCCCCTGTCACTAACTGTACGTCTCAGCACTCACAGCTACTGCTGCCGTTGGTCCAAGTTGACGTAAGATTAATTTTGTTAATAGACAGCCGCTCTTTAAGTGAACTTCTCTTGTTTACCTGAAACGTGCACTGATGATGTACAAAATACATCTCTAGTTCCCATTACGTATTAATGGAAAATATAATTGCCATTTTATTTAAACTTTAATTTGTCTCCACACAAACCTTACATTTTTTGAGCTGCCTGCATATTCTTTTTACAAAAAACCGATTTCACAACAACAAAATGAAATAATAGTTTTCCTCCTTCGTCGTCTTGTTATCCACCTCGGTGATTATCAAAATTGCGTGTTCCACCTTCATTAGTGTCATCGCTTTCCAAGCCTGTTTATGTCTTTCTGATACGATTTTTTTAATTAGATTTCACTTGTTTAAAAAACTATAGCTTAAATTATATATAAATTCTAATAGACATTTTACTATATTTTATATATGTTTAATATAAAATATTTAAAAGTTTTTGTTTTAATATCTTTTACTTTATGTTCTTAGTATCGTTTTAATTGTGGCATTTATTATTTTTTCATTTTATTATCAAAATAATAATTTTACTTTGCAGGCAAATTTTATTTCATTATATGCCTTATGTATGTTTTGCAAAAACAATTTGCATCATGAGAGTTTTATAATGTACCCTATTTAATAAAAATAGTAGATCTGTTGTAATCTTCGTTTATATAATCAGTGTTTTTAGAGTTCTATTAAAAATATTTAACGTTAATATTTTCATTTCCTAATAATCATTCGAAGTGAATCAACTTGTTTCGTTTTTATTTAAATTTGTTCTTTAATTAGTGAATTGTGTGTGTGTGTGTGTTTTTTTTGTAATGTTTTACGTATATTATTTAATTTTGTGTATGTTACACATATTCCTTCCCTTTTGTTTCAGCCATTTATGGGCTACGATTACATAAATTCCTTCACTATCTAAAGTTCTTTCCTGCTTCGCTAAGAGTTAGCTAAGACTTTTCTATGTTCCATGGCTTTCCTTTAGATTTTATTTTGTTTCGTATTTCCGACTGTTCTTTACTAGCTATTGTCTCTGCCCCATGTAATCATTTCGATTTGTCTACGGTACAGTACAGCTATCCGGCGTAGTGTAAAGCATAATGTACATGTTTCGTCAATCTTTGCTTTCCATTTGACATTCGGAGGTCAAAATCTCACATAAGTATTTGACATCTTAGATCTCTTGATATCATCAGAATGGGACCTCATTAACCGGGTCGGTTGTTTTATGTCCAGGTCTATGTATTATGTCATTCCATAAGATATTTGTAACGCTGCATTTGCTGCTGTTTCTTTCAAGAGTTCTATCTGTTTGGTTGCAACCTCTAAATTATTGCAAATCGCTACCATGGAGCAGAACGAGGTCCACAAACAGAACTTTCCAAGAAAGCAATTTAAAAGTTTAATTTGCCTATAGTTTTTCCAAGGGACATCACCAAATAGTCTTGTACACATTACAGTTCTCATATACATAAATTTTAAGAGAATTGTTTTTAATTAAGTAGACATAGGCTAGTTCTGCACCCTAGTTCTGCATAAATTCTTATAATTTATGATAATGGACATAGGATTATTTGGTTCTATGTAAAATAAATTGTAATTTTTAAGATTAGACTTCCAACACTTCTGGACTCAATAGATACACAATGACAGAATATTGCTCATAGAAACAAAAAAAAAATTGAATTTGGATATGGATCTGCTTTAAGATAGAGATACATTATTTTAATTAATTGTTATTTATTGTCTGTAGCTTTAATCTGATGCACAGAATAACATGACCTGGTGCAAGGCTACACCAGCACCTAATTTTGGTATGGCAACGCGCATTTAAGATCCTGAAATTGTTTATAATTTAGTTTTTTTTGGATGTATTATTTGATATATGATGACTCTACCCAACAAAGTGTCCAGGATAAGTAAAAATTAAAATTTGTAATTTACATTAATTTTTTATTTTGCTTCTTTTTTTCAATTAGGTCTGTCTGTGGACCACGTGAGTTTAATTAATGGATTTCTTGTTTTGCTAGTACTGGAACATTCTTTGTACGGTAGCTTCCCTACTTTCCGCTAACTTCACCCTGGAAATCCTTGAAATTTACTAGGGTATCAAAACACATTTATGATAATTGTGTTTTGATATACGTTAATTAACTATACATTCTTCTTAGTCTCTTAGTACCATTTCCAGTTGGTTTCAGACCTCTGATCAAAGATGTCAAAGATTTGTTTAGTTACTGTATTAGAGTCCATTCTCTTCAGGTTCCCGTAGAACATTGCTCTTTGTTATTGTCATAGTGTTTCTAATCTTCTCTCTCTGACAGTATCTGTTTCTCAGCTTCTTAATCTATATTGCTCTCTGACTATATTGGGTGTCAATTGTTTTCTGAATGATTTACTTTCTTTCTTTTCTATTTCATGCAGTTTGCTAATTCTGACCACTTTCAAACAATATGCCAGAGATAAGCCTTCTAATTTAATTACCGTATTACAGAGTTTAAATTTTTCTGTTCTAGAAATTGATTTATTGTTATATAACTTTCTGGTCAGGTGTCATGCAGTTTATAATTTAAGAAATTCTAATTTATTTGGTCTTTTTCCTGATCTAGAAGAGGTAGGATTATTTCTACAAGGTACTTGAATTTCTTCATGCAGTTTATTTTGCCACAATCAGTTTCATTTATTTTATTTTTTCATTTATTATTACTCATTTCTTTATAATCCACAATTTGGTTCTATGTTTTTAAAAATTATTTGTTATTTTAGTTTTAACTTGACTTATTTATGATATCATGTAAAGACAACCACAGATTGTATGTAGTTTAAAATTAAAGGATGTTTAAGACCTATCTCAATACTTCATAATGTAACATCGAAAACTATATTTAACGATCGTACAACCTGGGCTGGTTTCTAAACGCCGATAATTTTAGAAGCAACAACAATCATATTAATTGTTACCATTCTTGCAGAAGGAATATTATTAACATATGTTTCCAAGTTGCCTAAAGCATGTGGATTTGAGACAATAAATACAGGCTAGTAAGGGCAGGTGTTGTCAAATGTATGTACATTGTAACGTGTCACGTGACGTACTGGATCGTAACGTGTGAGGTATCGATACTAAACGTTCACACACACACATACACGTACACAAAGAAATTAATTGGGGAAAGGTGGAAACATATAGCGAAAATATCCGATCATGTTTGTTTCGTTTTTTGTCTTGATGGTGCTTCGGCGATCGATATTGGGTCTGTACGTCATGTAACGAACAAACGGGTACTGACTGAGAAGCGCACACAGTTTTATTACAATCAAGCATTGTAACAATTATTGAAAAATGTTTAAAGTGTGATTCAACATTATGGTTTACTTTTTCTATCTACGCTGTTCACATATTTACCCCATTCAATGTTGTCAGCCTATTTCTGCCTGTACCTTAGCAGACGTCTTACCTGTGAACACACCCCACACAAGTACCCTGTAAGGTCATACCAGCTCCATGCAAACCTATGGAGCTCAGCTGAGATCCACCAAACAAACATGTACGCAATGCAGACGGTTTCCCACGCACTCCCTGTCTGGGACTCCACAGCTAAAACGCGTAGGAAGAAATTTTTATCATTTTTAAACCGTGGCCTGCGTTGGATCACCGATGATCAGTACTTACATTCTAACACTCTTTGTGTTGCAAAAATACACTGCCCAGAAAATTGTATCTAAGATGGATTCGCTTTCAAGGTAACCCTCTCACTAATTCACACGGTCAAAGCCCGTAAGTGTTAGTGAACTTTGAACCCAGTGTCCGCAATCAGTTTATCTGAATTTCATTCCCTCCTTTGGAGCTATAGATTGTGGCCTCCTTTTATTAAACCTCCACTTCGTTCTATCCGAAGGGTGAGTGTCTACTCCTAGCATCTCTCTCATCTGTGGCAACAACATTCTCCCATTTTTCTTTGGCGACCTTTTGGTATTTTGTCCTCCATATATTCTGTGAGAGGTGCATGTAAACTCTATCTGAATTAGTTTAACTAATTGTCTTTTAGGGCCGGTAGCAGGTCACACCCAAGCCTCACGTCGGACGATTGTAACACCCAAATCCCTTTGTAACGATTTTCCGTCGATCTACGGAACCCTCTCCTGCTGGTGCTGCTATACGCACACCGTTTGATAAAATATGGCGCGATGGATTGTAGACATTGAATTTTGAATATCTTAAATGACGGACTTTATCCATCACAGAAATTCGAATTCAAATGTCTACACCGTGTGATGTGTAGGTATACTGGCCACTTTGTCGTACTGATACACGTAAATTCCAGTCACTTGATTTACACTGTCATTCAATCACTTGCTACCCGGCGACAATAAGATTTCAAATCACAAAGAGGTAACATTTTTTAAACTCTTCTTCTTCTTTACCGATTTGTTAGCGACGGGTACTTGTAATAATAATAAATGAACCATATTAGTTACTTCATTAGACAAAAATGTAGGCAATCAATGAAAATAGTTTGTAGCCTCAAGAAATGTGTTAAAGACTACTCATTTTTTATATAACGGGTTCGGAAATGAGACTGCATGAGACTGTACAAGTTTTTTCGCAACAGCTAAGAAAGTTTGTTTGTCCCATGCGGATAGCAGCAAGTGGAATACGTCCAAAACTTCACAGATTTTTTTTTTTTGGTTCTGATACAATTTTGAATTTATTTATCAGAGAGGATTGTTTAACATAAATAATGTTTTTGTACATGTAAAATCAGTTTTAAAAATATCCGTGTTCCTGTGAAACCCGTGTGAAACATGCAACCTTGGTGGCGTATGCGTCATACTAATGTGTAGGAACTGACGTCGTATTGAAGTTTCCAGTGTTTTCTAGGCGCATGTAGCTACGCGATTGTTCTCGATCGATCATCCAGAAAGCGGTAGAATAATGTCGCACCCGCGTCGGACTATAGGTACTGGGGTTGGGAAATAGTTAGCCGGTCAGTTTTGGCTTGCTGTTTAGTGTGTATTATCGGAGTTGTTGTTGTTGTGACTTGCAGTTTAATGTAAAGTGATAACTGTGTAAAACTGACTTAATGCAACACTGTGAATGGGGTAAAACTAATTATTCGTTACAAATATATTTATTAGATAATTGTAAATTTAAAGGATTGTTTTAATAAGAGTGTATATTGATGTTTCGTTAATTTAAATCGTCATTAAAGTTGTAAATTGTGATTTCTCTGGTGTTTAGTTATTTGAATTCAACTGTTCTAACTGGACGATCAGTGAGACCGCCGTAACAATAATATACACAAATGTATACATGCATTCGATATGCCTTAATATTGTTACAATATGTCATCGTAACAATATACACAAATGTATACATGCATTCGATATGACTTAATATTGTTACAATATGCCATCGTAACAATATACACAAATGTATACATGCATTCGATATGCCTTAATATTGTTACAATATGCCATCGTAACAACATACACAAATGTATACAAACTTCGTTGAGTTTAACCTTTTGTTTATGATAAGTGCGTTGCGAAATGCCGTTAACGTATTTGTTGACTATCGTGAATACGTTATCTAGCGAGGCTACATGAACGCTGTTGAGTAGCTGTAGATGAATTTTATATAATTCAGTATTTAACTTTGATTCCTTTTTCTTTAAACATTTGAGTTCCTCTTTCAGCCATAATATTTGGGCACGATTTTTTATATTTATGGTGGTTTTTGATTTATTATTTATTTTTATAATGGCGTAATTTTGTGTTAAATTGTTTCTGATGGATTCCTTGTTAAATTTAATGTGTAGGTTCGTTTTAATTAGTTTTATCTTAATGTTTTGAAATTTAAATACTGTTCTTGCTTGACAAGCTTCTAATTTAAGATTCATTTTTCACAAGTATCCAAGTCACTGACGGAACTATTAACGTAAGTTTTTGAATATAATGATACAGGTGGACCCAACAGCTCAGTTTGTAAAAATCTTGAATAATATAATTAATCGAAGTACTTGTATATTCGACGAAAACACACGTCGCGCGCTAAAGACTATCAAGGCAGTAGCCCCTCAATTCGTCGGTCTGCCAAAAATCCATAAGCCCAATGTTCCTATCAGGCCTCTAGTTAACTTTACTACTGCCCCACGTTATAAAATCAGCAAGGTACTTATCAGAATTTTAAAAATACTATAAATATAAAAAATAATATTGAATTCATTAACAAAATGAAAGACATAAAATTACAGCCCAATTATAAAATTGCTTCGTTTGACATTGTCGATTTGTACACTAATGTCCCGGTTCGTGAGACACTAACCATTTTAAAGACCAACTTAATTGATGCCAAAATACGCAATACAAAAGAAATTGACGAAATAATTAACCTATTAGAAGTGATACTTAGTCAGAACTATTTTACTTTTAATACCAAATATTGCATCCAGCAAAGGGGTTTAGCAATGGGCTCACCACTATCCGGCTTACTGGCAGATGTATACTTAAATCATTATGAAAACACATATTTACTTAATAATAGAAATCAACTTTGTAGCAAGATAATTTCATATTCACGATACGTCGACGATACGTTAATAATATTCAATGGCACTTTACGTCAAATAGAAACCTAAACACTACATGAATGAAATCAACGGCACGATAAAGTTTACTCTTGAAACTGAAGTGAATAACAAGATTAATTTCCTTGACCTGACTGTCACAAGGCTGGATAACAAATTTAAATATAAAATTTATGGAAACCAACCACCACAGATACTACAATACATGCTAATTCACACCACCCGTTTATACAAAAAATGGCACCCTTTAATAGTTTAATACATAGATTATTAACAATACCAATGGACGCCAGTAATTTCAATGAAGAACTAACGACAATTAAGCACACAGCTATAGCTAATGGATATAAGGCGTTAATGATAGATAAACTAATCAGGCAACATCCTAAGAGAAAAGAAAAGAACGGTACGCCCCGTAAAAATCTAGATAATACAAGGTATATATCATGTGAATATGGCAACACCTTACCCAAAATATTAAGTAGTGTGTTCAACAAGTCAAATATTAAAATGGCGTTCCGCACTTCTAATACCATTGGCAAAATACTTAGATCGAAACAATCCACACCATTAGAAGATAAGACAGGGGTATACAAGATTTCATGTAGCGACTGTAATAGCTATTATATCGGACAAACTGGTAGATCTTTTGGTAAACGTTTCAAAGACCATCTCCCCAAACAGAACAGTAAAAAACTAAGTTCCAGTTTTGCACGCCATTTAGTTGATAATAATCATAATTACACGAACTTCAAGACCAACTTTAGACCCCTGCATGTATGTAAGAAAGGCAGATACATGAACGCTGCTGAAGAATTTGAAATATATAAGGCACAACAAATTCTAAGTAAAATTAAAGGTAGTGACACAAATAATAGTAAGAATATCCCTGAATTCCTATTAAATGATCAACTGCAGTTCCAATCAAACTCACTATATGACGTAGTTATTAGTATCCAAGATAAGACTGAAAACACACGGACTACTTAGTAAATAACAACAGTGCGGGCTCGACTTCAACGCGGTGCGCACCGGCCGTATATGTTCCGTTCACGTTTGTGTTTTTATGTGTTCGTTTATTTATTTTATTTTAATGTATTGACGACCTCTGCTATCTAGTGAAACACCTGATGATGAGACATACGTCTTGAAACGCGTCGTAACGACAAAATAGGTAAGTCACTGACGGAACTATTAACGTAAGTTTTTGAATATATTTTCAAGTGACTTGGATACTTGTGAAAAATGAATCATAAACATAAAAACTAATGTAAATGAAGGCATTCAGGATTTGATGTCTTCATTCCCAAACTTCTTGTGTAGTCGTCATTATCATCTTCGTCGTCGTAGTCGTCATAAGGATATGATCTTCGTCTCCGTCAATGGATGTATGCAAGTTGCCTATTCCGCTTAATTCCCAGAGCCATCTTATTTTATCAGGCATTCATATACGGAAGAAAATTATACATCCATTGAGTTATTCATTTGTATTTAGTAAATAGTGTTTAACAGCATATACCTCTAATGCTACAGTTAAATATAAATTTAACGCATTTAAAAAATGTTTATACAGTACATCTATTTCAGATATAGGCCTAGAGAGGAGACAGGCACAAAAATATATTTTTGTTGAACTAGAGATATTTAAGGTCTTAAAGACTATTTCAGATGTAATCAGTGTCTTTTCAACTATCAGTGTTTTCAAAGCCACGTTTCATTTGAGATTACTGAGATAAGAGTTATTAATAGCACATCACTGATGAGCGAAGCGAGTTCTTAGTTTCACAGGATTGACGTTTCTCTCTCTCTCTCTCTCTCTATTTGAGGTATGTCTGACGATAACTGTTGAAAGCATCAACCGATTGCCACGCGTGTCCATACTTTTACCTTACATAACCTTATTATTTCTATATTCATCCTCCCTCCAAAATAGGGCAAGGAGACAAAACTGTATGGGGCAAAATTTGTGAAAAATCGCAAAATTCCAAGTGGGTGTAAAATTAAGAGAAATTTTTAAACAAACATTTTAATAATGCGTTCCGTTTTAAAAATTTTAAACATTTTGAAAAGCCAGAGCTCAAAATGGCTCACAATTTAAAACAAATTGCAAAATTTTATGCTGGGTATCATATTAAAAAGAATTTTACCCAAAATCTGAGTGCAATGAACAGTTATAGATATATTTAAATTCTACTCTGCCAGGGTCTATAAAACAATCTAGAGATCTAAAATTTAAAAAATAGTAAAAATCGAAAGAGGTCTTATACTAAAGAGAATAATAAACTAAATCAAAGTGTAGTATTTACAATTAAAATTCCAACTTTAAGGTCACTACACGGTAAAAACTGAACTTTAAATTTTAAGCAAAAATGCAAATGTTTGTGTAGGGGGATCAAGTTATGAAGACGTTAATAAACATACAAGTTCAGTGTCTTTAATACTTTTAAAGAGAATTAGTAAAACAGAATTAGTGTGTCTCAACACTTATTGGCAATTTTGGATTGTCTTAAATACTGTACGACATGTGTGCAAATAAACTTTGTACATTGTTATCTGTTATGTATGTTTGTGATAGTATTAGATATAAGCCTGTAGATATTTGTGGAGACGTACATAAACTAAAAAGCTGGGACTAAATTATTAAGTCGCTGTGATTCATATCACTAAGCTGTTATGATTACAAATTTAACTAGAAACTAATGCTGTATTTGGAACTTTTATTGTTTATTGTACGATTGTATATTTTACTAACAGAACAGTACAGTCATTAGTGTTTGTACTTTTTAAATATTCTGTTTTGTAACAAAAGTAAAAAATAAATTATTCGCATCAGTGTAAAATATTTTAACTACAAATAAGAAGTTATATTTCAAATACAACAGCTTTTAAAACACAAACATATCTAAATTATGCACTTGAAATATGTAATGATTTTTCAAAAAATTTGTTGAAATATTTTTTATTGTCAACAAGTTGTGTAAACCAAAAATCTGTATGTATATTTAAGGATTAACTTTTACACTGATTTTTTACGTTGGTAATTAACTGTTATACTAATACTCCGTTAAACAACTTTGTCTAATTAATGACATAAAACAGAAGTCAGTAATACATTTAAAATAATATATACAAAATCTACGAATTAAAACATTATAAATACATTTATTCGATGTGCAGTACTACTCCGTAGATTGAGTTGTTAAAACTATTAAACAATAGGATGCGTATACACAATATATTAATAAAAGAAAATTTAAATTTTAAACGCGGTTAAAAAAGTATGTATCCGTTATAACGAAAAGAAAGATACTCTCCTTTCAGTCCCACTGTTGGAGTCGTCAATTTATAACAAAAAGAAAGAGTGTAAATGTTTGTGTTGTAAACTGTCGGGCGTTACCTCCGCGCACTTTTTGTTACTTACTGTTGACTGGATCCTCTGCGGTGATGTAGTCCTGTAACACAACTTAATACTATGTTCTTTGTGGGCGCCACTTGGAATCGTTTGTTCCAAGAAATAAATGTGATTATTAAAGTAATTAAAATTTCTAAATCTTACTTCTATGAAATGTATAAACAAGTCAGTTTAGCTTGAAAAAATCAGGTAAGTTTAATGATTCTTCAAAAAACAACAAATCGTCTGAAGGACTAACATTCATAAAAAATTATACAATTGCAGAGTTAATAAAGAAAAGAAAAAAATTTTCACAAGTTATTATTATTATTATTTATTATTGACAATTTTATTTATCCAATCAAGTATCGGCTAGTGTTTTAAAATTGTTTACTCAGTTGAAAAGCATGAGTTTAATACGTGAAAAATTCTTTACTCTCAGGACGTGACTCCTTTGAACTACCAAGACATATCAATAAGATGCCTTACAAGAAAAACTAAGTGATTTGAAGGTGTGTGGCATGTGTAGTACAACTGTGTGATAATTGTAACCAGGTAAAAAAATTGACTTTAATTTCGGTAACTCACGTTCCAATGGTTAATTAATCTCGCACTGGACACTCCTCTCGGGTAGTTTTTCAATCTCGCCTCTTCACGTGTGCACTGAATCTATTTTAAGTCAAAATTGCGATCATTTACTATTTCCGCACTTTTTGTAAAAACGTTTGGCAGTAGATTATCGTTCAAACGCCGCCACTACGAATCATCTGTTCCGCGTTGATTCAGAAATTGGCCGCCGTAGCGCTGATTCCCATGCAGTGTCGAGAGAAAGGCTTGGTGTTTTGTTTGTTTACGTTAAGGGGATTATTGTCAAGTTAGTCAGTCTATGCGAACACAGCAGAATTCGTTCTCTATTTAAAGTTTTGGTCCCTCCTGGGCCGTTGACGTTCTGGCTGCGTGATTTCTATTAATATTTGCCGTGTCGCTGCTCTATTTCAGCAACACTTTGGCGTAGATTCTTGTAGAGGTTATGTCAGTCTGTTTGTCTATGTATGGGAAAAGCCTTTCTTCGGGTCTTGTGTCGATTTCTCGCCTCTCGGTTTCGCCTTAGCTGCGTTGATCAGTGTTGTGGGTAATGCATCAGTTCTGGAGTTCAAGTTTCAAGTGTTTTTTGGGTCGAATTTGGTCTCTCTTTTGTACTAATTCAGGCTGATTGTTTTCATCGACTTCCGGTATATTTGTGTAAAAATTCTTTCTAGATTGTTCGAGAATAAACGAAATGGAATGTCATGGAACAATTTTAACTTCCGTCGAAGCTTTTAGAACGAATTTCTTATTCTTCATACTAAGGATATTTCAAAAATTACTCTGGTATTTATCAAACAGTTTTACATTAGTACTCACAATTTGTATGCCATTATTACATTTAGATTCTCTGTTTTTAACTGAATTTAGTGATACTAATTATGACTGGTTTTTAATTAAATTAAGTCTAATAAGTAACACAATATACAACTCCCACCTTGGGTTGTTGTCATGAAAATTCAATTTTTATAACAAAACATTGTTGTGAAAGTAATATGTCTCTTCCACAATCTGAACATCCAACATTACTACCTTCCTATAACAAAACAAACAAATTTTAACATAGATAATACATAAATAATCACAATTTTACATGGCCTCTGTTCATGGCCTAGATTTCTTGTTAATGTTATAACACAATAATTAGTCTCTTTCTTTAATATATGTAGTATTTCACTAGTGTACACTCAGAGTTTATTATATTGTCTATCTTTTGTGATACCTGGTTACTCTTTATATATATATTATTTTTATCACAGGATGACATAGCATCATTGATTGGTCTTGAGATGTCCTTTTTCATAGTGTGACAAATCTCACTCTTATAAGTTAAATTCTTTTATAATTGACTTTATTTTCAACTGAGTTTGTTCATTTTTAAGGTATACAGAAGTATTGTACCATTCTATTTTATTTTTGTTAGCATTTTGTAAATATTTAGCCAGATATGATTATTTTTGTACTGGTTGATTGGCTCCAGTCATACATGGTATAGGTAAATATTTTGCTAACTTGACTATTACAATGTTAAAGTTAGTCAAATATATTAGTATAGTCGCTTTGTATCATATTTCAACTTTCTAATGCAATTTGGTTGCATTTTGGCAACATTAAATCCATAAATTATACAATATTATATGCCTACCACATGTTTTTAGTTAATACGGTTTTTGGCTATTTTGACTGCTTTTTATTCATTTGACAGCTTTCTTTATTTAAGATAAATTGTTCACTTTTATCTGCTTGACAATTATATATAGTTTTTATTTAAATCTGATAATAATTAATTTTTTTCATGAAATCTGGGTGTATGGTCTCAAATCCAACACATTAATATTTTTTGTCATAACAAATATATAATTTTTATTTTAACTTAAACTCTTTCTAATAATGTATTTAAATCATTTAATACATTTATTTTATTTACATTACATAATATAATAACGGATCATGCCCATTCATTCACAAAAAATAATTCTTAATACTCTATTCAGACTTAATAATTAATGACTTCATTTTGGTTGATTTTGACATTATTTCTCTCTCTCACATGGTTTTTTCACTGTTATTCACATTAATAATATATATGGGGTTTGTGTCTTAGTCACAGTCTGGTCGTTTTTCATGTTAGTAGAAATAATTATAGACAATATTACACAATTTGTTAGGACTACTTGGGTTCGATGCTGTTCACCTCACTTTCCTCTTATGATAACTTACTATGTAAATGATTTCCTTTATGGAACATTCTGTGACGTTACATATGCCTCTCCGTTAAAGTTGATAATTTTTTAAAAACATATCTTTGGTTTTAATGAAATTATCATCTCTATATTAACCCTTTATTAGCTTCTTTATATTTCATTCTTTTATCTTATAATTAAATTCCTGTACTACTCCTTTAATATATTAATCCAACTCAATATTCCTATTTCGTTCTTTGTCGTATCACCTATTCCTTTCCTTTTTACCTTGATGTTAATTAATTAATCTTTGATATAATTCCCTATCAATTCCCTAACTTTCATAGAGGGTTGGGAGTCAGAGTGGCTCGCTATGGCATACATTCTCTGCCCTTCCTATCTATAACTACGGAAATCAGAGGCAACACATCCCTGTCCAGAAAATAATAATTGCACCTTTGCAACAAATAATAATAATAAAAAAAATACAATATTCAAAGATCATAGGCTCCTACACATAAATTCCCTTTCTTAAACTCTTCTGATTAATTCACAATTATATTAATATATCGTTCTCCGCAGGTTAAATTATCGGTTAAAATCATTCAATGTTAATAGCTATATTCATATTCATCATTACCTTCTTATGTAACACACTTTTCTTCCCTTTTTTTTTTCATTTATCGTTTCCATTTAGTATCAAATATATGACAGTATTTCTCCTTCTTTTCTCCTTTACTAAGTGTCCTTCTCGTAATATTTATTAATAATAATAATCTTTCTCCTTCTCTAAGTACGGGTAAGCTGGTAAATATACGTTGACATGGCTATTGGAAATAAATCTATATTTTATATATATCTTTATGCCTTTGGTGTAAAGTGTCCTTCTCGTAATATTTATTAATAATAATCTTTATACAATAATATTTATATTGATTTAATAATCTCTACCTCCTTTCTAATTCTGGGTAAGTTAAAAGATTCACGTTAACATGTTTAGTCAAGGTACCTTCTTAATGATGCTGTATTTGACTTGGGTTTTTGGTCATGGTACTTGCTCACTGATTGAGTATTTGACTTGTGATTTTTAATCATGGTACTTTTTCAATGATGTTTGGTTATACGTATCTTTTACTTTGTTACTAACCGTGTCAGTTACCTCGTAGGTATTGTTTTTATTGTCTCTGGTTATCGTGAAAGGTCCTGTATATAAGAGTAGCAATTTCCTCGTTATGCCTTGTATAGCACTGGGCAATTCTCTATTTTTAACTAACACCTTTTCTCCTACCTCATATTTAATTGTCTTGGGCTGTGATTTGACATATTTTTCCGCTGCTGTTCCGTTTTTTCTAACACCTTGTTATAAAATTTTGCCCTTTCAAATTGGTATGCGGGTTCGTCGGGAAAACTAATAATTTCTTTTATCTCTCGTGGTGGGGGTCTTTCGAACATAACTGTGTATGGTGACACCTCGATGGTATTGTGATGTGAGAAATTGAGAAAATCCTCGGTTGATGCTACATATTCATGCCATCTTTTCTGCTCGTTATGGCAGTATGTTCTCAGTAACCGTCCTACCTCCCTTAACACTCTCTCGGCTGGGTTACTATTCGGGTGATATACAGACGTCTTGTACGTTTTTATTCCGTGTTCTCCCAGGTTTTCCTTCCAAAGTTTTCCCCTAAACTGGGTACCGTGGTCCGTAATTATAGAATACGGTCGGCCTACCTCCATTATATATCGCTCTATAATGATATCTATTATTTTCCTGGTCGTTGCCCTAGTTTTGGGTATAGCTTGGTATATTTGCTAAAGTGGTCGAAGATGATTACGATAAATTTGTATCGGTGTCTCCCACCGCTGCGTGGAAATGGTCCGCAGATATCGAGAAATACCTTTTCCAATTTTTCGGTAGATGTTATGGGTATCATGACCCCTTCTTTTCTCTCGTTATCACACTTTACTTTTTGACAAATATCGCACGACCGTATCGCCAGTTGCACCTTCTTATTCATCCCTTTGATGTATGTGTGCTCTTCCAATGCCTTCCTTACTTTAAGGGCACCCATATATCCGTACCTATCGTGATAGTCGATTATTAGCGGTCTCCCTATCGCTGGTGGAATTACTAAATTCCAATTCTCCTGGTGCGGGGTATTCCTTATAAACAAAGTGTCGTTGTGTATACAATAAAATCTATTTATGACCTCATCGCCTTCCTGTACCCTTTTTCTAATATCTCCTAATTTTGGATCGGCCTCTTGTTGTGACTTTATATCGTTTAAAATATTTTTTAAATCTTCCCTGCTCTTAATAATGTGGTAAACCTTTGCTAATTGTTCCTTTTCGCCGTAGAAGGTTTGGTATGGTATATTGACGCGAGATAGGACGTCGGCTGCTACGTTCTGTTTGCCGGGTATATATTCCCATGTGATATTATACTCTTGCAAGGCCAAAACCCATCTCGTCAGCCTTCCGTGGTTCAGTTTACAATGCTTTAAAAATGATATAGATTTGTGGTCGCTTCTGACTGTTATGGGGTACCCTAATATATATGTCCTAAATTTACCGCATGCGAAAACTACACTCAACAATTCTTTTTCGGTAGTATTGTAGTTTCGTTCACAACTGTTCAGCACGCGGCTAGCAAAGCTAATTACTAAATGGTTACCGTCCTGATCTTCCTGATATAGGGCTGCACCTAAACTCACGTTACTGGCATCACAGTTTAGAAAAAATGGTTTTGTAAAGTCGGGATGATGCAACATTACTGTTTCTAAAAACTTTTCCTTTATGAGATTGAGCACTCCATCTTGCTCTGGTCCCCAAGTCCATTTGTCTTTAGCTGATAACTGCTTTTGGAACCTGGCAGTTAGTTCTTAGTAATTGGACCGAAACTTTCTGTAATAGTTACAGATTCCTAAAAATGACTGCAGCTGTTTCCTGTTCTTTGGGGTGGGGAACTTCTGTATGGCCTCTACCTTCTCTTTGGATGGAGTAATCCCTTGTTCTGTTAAATTAAAGCCTAAAAATTTCACCTCATTTGCAATGAATTGGGACTTGTCTAATTTGAGGGTGATATTATTCTCTGATAATTTCTCTAACACCTGTTCAACCCTATTACAATGGTCGTCCCAATTCGCTGAAGTTACCAGTAGGTCGTCGACGTATACTGTCGTAAACTTCAGTACTTCCTGCCCCAATATTCTGTCCATTATCTTTACAAACACCGCCACAGAATTTATTAAGCCAAAAGGTAACCGCTTAAACTGATAGTTTCTGCCCTCGAATATGAATGCCATATATTTCCTACTATCAGGGTGGAGTTCTACCTGCCAGTAACCGCATACCGTATCCCATGAGCTTATATATTTGGTTCCGTGAAACTTTTTCAATATCTCCTCTATCTCCCCAGGTGATGTGCGGTCGTTAACAATCATTTTGTTGATCTCCCTAGCATCGAGACATATACGTACCTTTCCGTTCTTTTTTGGCACCGCTATGATTGGGCTGGTAAAGGGCGAATGACTATACTCGATTATGTCGTCCTCCATCATCCTGTTTAATTCTTCCCTGACTTCGTTCTTTAGCGAGTAGGCGATCGGGTACGATTTCCTGTTAAATTCCACCGGAGTTTTGAATTTTATGGTGCATTGATAATCTCTGGCTTTACCTGGAGCGTTCGAGAATATGTGTTTATAATTGTTGTATACCTCGATTAATTGTTCCGCCTGTTTTTCGCTGATCAAACCCCTTGCTTTCGTCTTTTGGAAATCCCGTATTTCTTCTAATTTTTCTAACCACAACCCTGGGTTTTCCTCCTGTTATAATGGCATGTTGATTTGACGATCGGCACAATAATAATGGTTCACTATCGCTTGATAAGGTGTATTGTCTGTATCATTTCCTTGGACATTGATTAAATTATTAGTCCAAATTCCCTTGTTAGTTTTTAAAGTTATCACCTTACCTTCCAAATCTATTACAGCATTGTATGGCCTAAGTATATCGCAGCCTATTAGGATACTCATGGGTAAATTATTCGCCACTAATAACCCTATTGGTATTGTTACCCCATTACTAGTCATCTCTAATGACACCTGTTTCTTTATTGATTTATTTTGCCTCCCCGTTGCTCCGACTAAAATAATGTTATTTATAGGTAGAGTGGGTATTGGTAAATTACTATTTTGTTTGATTCTCTCTAACTCAATACCATCGATAAGTGATACGTTTGACCCCGTGTCAATGAGTAATATCGCTTTTATACCATTGATATTTGCTTTGATCTGCACGATACTATTATTCCCTTGGTTACTATTTTAATGATATTGTCACCCTCTTCTAATAACTCCTCTCTAATATCCTTAAGATAATTATTTATTCTTAATGTCCTAGTCCCGTCTTTGTCCTGTCTCTGTTCGTAACTAGTCACCCCATAATATTGGTTCAGTGAAGGGCGGTTTTCCTTTTCCACTGCCGCATTTAGTTTAAATGAGCCACGGTCTCATTGGCCCGGTCTCCCGGAACATTGGGTTGCTGACCCGTCTGTGTTTCCTGCCTGACCTCGGGATTACCATTAATAGGTTGGCTATTCGTCGTGTTACCCTGGCTACTTGGCGCCTGTTGTGGGTAAAACATGTAAGTGGGTACATTGGGTGGATATGGCCGTCGGTTATTGGCCATTGTATAGTTTACCTGGGGCCTATATTCTTGATTTCTCCTATCGCTTCCTCCTTGGTCGCCCCCGTTACGATAACCATTACGTTGACCATAATTATTTCCCCTATAGTTATTTCCGCGATAACTATTTCCCTGGTGGAAGTTCCTACCGTAATTATTCCCGGTATAATTACCACTGTTTGGTCCCGGATAGTTGCGGTTATTTGGACCCTGAGTGTTATCACTCCGGCCATTTGGTGGGGTATTATTATTCTGACTATTTGTGTTCAGGTTATTACCGTTTCCACCTCCATTCCGGTTTGGTCCGTTATTGTTGTTATTGTATTCTACCTTACGATTGAGGGGTTGGTAATCCTGGAACCTTCCAGTGGATTCACAATTTTCCAATAATTTGGCTAGATCGGCTATTTTACTGAGCTGTTGGTATAATTGGGCATCTTTGATTCCATAACTGTAATGTCCAGCTAACTGCCTTACCAAACATTCTTCTGGGATCGGCGGTATCAACTTCCGTGCTAAACATACCTTTCCTAGGAAATAAGACGTCGGGGACTGTCCATTGGACGCGTCGTATTTGCCATAGAAAATGTCCATTCTTACCCTGTTTTGTGCAGTCTCCGACCAATACTTTTCCTTAAACTGGCGTTTAAACTCTGCTAAATTCGTGATTTCGGGTCGTACCGCTATCCACCAGTTATCCCTAGTGTTTTTAAACGTCTCGTCAAGCATTTCCCTTATCCTGTCCCATCTTGTTTCTCTATCTCTCCCAATAAACTCCTCCATTCTTTCTAAAAATTCCATTGGGTTTCGTCGATAGTTATGGAAGTTGATTACTTCCCTGTTTTCACCATGACACGTATGAGTATTTAACATAGGTGTGTCTCTCAGCGCCTCTAATCTTTCCTGCAGGTTCTTCTCTCTCTGGTCTATTTCCAGTATGCTATTTTTGTTAGTTTTATTTGCTCGTCCAGCCTGTTAGCGATGTCATATGTTTTCTGCATCCTCTCGCTAACGTCTTTCTGGACTTCTCCCACCTCCTGCATGATGGCGTCTTGGTTCTGCCTTACCATGTTTTCGAGATTTCTAACGTCTTGTTTGGTCTCTACTGTTTGTTCCTCTATATTTTCGAAACGTGTATTGGTACCCTCCTGTAACCTTTCCAACTGTTTCTCCATGTTTTTGACCTTCCTGTCACTATCGATTTTATTATCATTGATCGTTTTGTTTACTGTTTCGTACTTTTTGCTAATTTCTTTTTTCAGGGACTCTATACTTTTTTTATTCTCCTCCTGAAATATCTCCAGTTTTTTCCCATTGTCATCTATTTTCTCGGTTATATCCTTCCTTAAAGATTCTATGTTTTTGTCTAATTTCCCCATGTCTTCCTGTCTATTTTTATTATTCTCCTCCTTCATTCCTAGGAGCATCACCATTATTGCATTCATGTCAACGCTCGCTATTTTTCCTGGTTCGGGTTTCTCTGTCTGTTCTACCATTTGTATGGGTTCTTCTCCCGTTTGCTCCTCTAATTCGTCTGCCGTTTGTATCGGTCTTTCCATTTCTAGTGTGGGCGGTTCTAATTCCGTTCCCTCCATTTGTACTGCCTCTCCGTCTTCTACACTTAACTCGGGTTCCACATTCTTCTTCACCTTTTTTCCCTTAGGTTGCGGCATTTTGATCTGTTGATAGTTACCGGGCTTGTTCCGTCTTTTTCAAGCCTCACTAGTTGGGCTGCCAATTTATAACGAAAAGAAAGATACTCTCCTTTCAGTCCCACTGTTGGAGTCGTCAATTTATAACAAAAAGAAAGAGTGTAAATGTTTGTGTTGTAAACTGTCGGGCGTTACCTCCGCGCACTTTTTGTTACTTACTGTTGACTGGATCCTCTGCGGTGATGTAGTCCTGTAACACAACTTAATACTATGTTCTTTGTGGGCGCCACTTGGAATCGTTTGTTCCAAGAAATAAATGTGATTATTAAAGTAATTGAAATTTCTAAATCTTACTTCTATGAAAAAGTATAAACAAGTCAGTTTAGCTTGAAAAAATCAGGTAAGTTTAATGATTCTTCAAAAAACAACAAATCGTCTGAAGGACTAACATTCATAAAAAATTATACAATTGCAGAGTTAATAAAGAAAAGAAAAAAATTTTCACAAGTTATTATTATTATTATTTATTATTGACAATTTTATTTATCCAATCAAGTATCGGCTAGTGTTTTAAAATTTTTTACTCAGTTGAAAAGCATGAGTTTAATACGTGAAAAATTCTTTACTCTCAGGACGTGACTCCTTTGAACTACCAAGACATATCAATAAGATGCCTTACAAGAAAAACTAAGTGATTTGAAGGTGTGTGGCATGTGTAGTACAACTGTGTGATAATTGTAACCAGGTAAAAAAATTGACTTTAATTTCGGTAACTCACGTTCCAATGGTTAATTAATCTCGCACTGGACACTCCTCTCGGGTAGTTTTTCAATCTCGCCTCTTCACGTGTGCACTGAATCTATTTTAAGTCAAAATTGCGATCATTTACTATTTCCGCACTTTTTGTAAAAACGTTTGGCAGTAGATTATCGTTCAAACGCCGCCACTACGAATCATCTGTTCCGCGTTGATTCAGAAATTGGCCGCCGTAGCGCTGATTCCCATGCAGTGTCGAGAGAAAGGCTTGGTGTTTTGTTTGTTTACGTTAAGGGGATTATTGTCAAGTTAGTCAGTCTATGCGAACACAGCAGAATTCGTTCTCTATTTAAAGTTTTGGTCCCTCCTGGGCCGTTGACGTTCTGGCTGCGTGATTTCTATTAATATTTGCCGTGTCGCTGCTCTATTTCAGCAACACTTTGGCGTAGATTCTTGTAGAGGTTATGTCAGTCTGTTTGTCTATGTACGGGAAAAGCCTTTCTTCGGGTCTTGTGTCGATTTCTCGCCTCTCGGTTTCGCCTTAGCTGCGTTGATCAGTGTTGTGGGTGATGCATCAGTTCTGGAGTTCAAGTTTCAAGTGTTTTTTGGGTCGAATTTGGTCTCTCTTTTATACTAATTCAGGCTGATTGTTTTCATCGACTTCCGGTATATTTGTGTAAAAATTCTTTCTAGATTGTTCGAGAATAAACGAAATGGAATGTCATGGAACAATTTTAACTTCCGTCGAAGCTTTTAGAACGAATTTCTTATTCTTCATACTAAGGATATTTCAAAAATTACTCTGGTATTTATCAAACAGTTTTACATTAGTACTCACAATTTGTATGCCATTATTACATTTAGATTCTCTGTTTTCAACTGAATCTAGTGATACTAATTATGATTGGTTTTTAATTAAATTAAGTCTAATAAGTAACACAATATACAACTCCCACCTTGGGTTGTTGTCATGAAAATTCAATTTTTATAACAAAAAATTGTTGTGAAAGTAATATGTCTCTTCCACAATCTGAACATCCAACATTACTACCTTCCTATAACAAAACAAACAAATTTTAACATAGATAATACATAAATAATCACAATTTTACATGGCCTCTGTTCATGGCCTAGATTTCTTGTTAATGTTATAACACAATAATTAGTCTCTTTCTTTAATATATGTAGTATTTCACTTTAGTCAGCTGCATGGAACTAGTATCGTCAAGGTCACACCGCTTACTTACAGCGTTGCCACTAAGCAACAGTTTCCCTTTCTTCCGAAAAATGCTACACTAGCAAGTAAGCCTACTTAATGTAAAGAATATAACAAAGTGAGAAAGTTTGTAATACATGCATTAGAGTACATTGTTACATTGTCAATAATTCTTAATAATAATTACATCACAATTAATATATTGTTAATAATTAATTAACAATTAATTTCCGTATCTTATACATAACATTCAATTCGACGCGTCAGCTATAGTTTGTTTGAACGAATTTTATACGCATCCTGTGTCTTAAGCTTGCCCCATTTAATTATTGAAGACACCGCACTATTCGTGACTCAGAAAAATATTCTATTTTTATTTCCTGCGCTGCTTATTAATTAAGTAAAAAAATTAGAACTATACTATAAGATGTTACATGCACAAGTAGCATAAAAATAATGGTATGTATAAACGTGAAACGAATTGGATTTCTTAAGAAAATAAGGATAATTTTATAAACAACAAATACAAATGTCTCATGAAATAAATTTAAAATTCCTTATTTATTTATATATATATATATATATTTTAACTTAAATCTTTAAATATAGAATTTAAATTTATAATTCTATATTTTATGCATTGTCCTTACTAATTTAATAATTAAAATTTTCCTTATTTTATGAACTATAGAATTCCTTATGACTATTATAAATAAGCAGTATGTTGAAAAACTCACCTTATATAGGGTTAGTCACACAATTATCACTTTGCAAAGTGATAGCACAGAGCACATTCATAACACTCCTGAAGAAAACACGCACACACGGTTTTTTATGTTTCAATAAAAATAGAAAATACTACGCTTCGCTATAGACACGTTTACCACCTATATACACTTTTTAACACTCCTGCCTTATTCGTCTTCGGATTCACTGGACTCAGGTTCGCTGTCACTACTCACACGTAAGTGTATGATGAAGGGCTCCACTGTGGTGTCTCTCGTGCACTGCTTTGAGTAATCGGCTTCTTGTAGTGCCTCCGCATGTCTTACGCACTTCTCCCAGTCTTCCTGAGTTATCCTGTCCAAAGCTTCGTGTGCAAGTTGTTCAATATCGGCCAATCTGAAAGTCGTATTCTTGTTTGCAACATACCGTTTAACTTGGGCCCATATCAGCTCGATCGGATTATACTGACAATGATATGGTGGCAGGCGCACTACTGTATGTCCCATTTCATTTGCCAGTTGATCCAATTCGTACGTCTTCTTGGCCGTTCGGATCTCTTCTTTAGAAAGAAGTTCATCCCTGGTTTCAGCTGTGGAAAATGAAATTCTCTTCTTACGCAGCCACTCCATGGTATCCGCTTTACGCCAGTTTGAACATGGTGGTTTATCTATTTGTACAGAATGATAGCTGGCATTATCCATCACGATGACAGAGCCTTCTTCCAAGGAGCGCAACATACCAACAAACCAGGTCTTAAAAACTTCAGCATTCATTTCTGTGTGGTAGTCAGATGCAGCTGAATGCTTACTGCCACGAAAGACAAGTTTGGCACCTGCTATGAAACCTGTACTTGCGGATCCAGCATGTGCAATAATCAGCCGGCCACCTCTACCAGTAGGTACTTTCAGCCCACCGTTCCCTCTGGAGTCTTGCCAGATGTATTTATTCGTATGATTCTGTGATATCCAGGTTTCATCCAAATAAATTATAGGCCTGTTGTCCTCCGTACGATGTATATGCATGGTTCTCAAAAACTTCGCTCTCAAGGCAGCAATGTCTCTGCGCTCCATTAAAAATTTTCGTCCATCGTTGCACTTCTTAAATTTAAAACCAAGCACTTTCAGAAGGCGAAGTACGGAGGCTTCTGAACCAGAATAATTGATTTTCTGACAGAGATCAGCTCGAATTTTGCTTGCAGTGGGGTATTCCCCTCGGTCGTAATATTCTAGTACGGTCCTGCGGACTATTTGTTTATTAAAATCGTCCAGTTCAGTGTTTTTGTGTTCCCGTTTATACCCTTTCCTTGGAGAACTGATCACAACACTCACGCCTTGATCATCTGCCGAAGCAACGGTATTGCTAATACGTTGCACCGACTGTTCAGAAATGCCACAAGCTTCCGCTGTCAATTTTCGAACTTGTGCAAAGTTTATGTTCCTCCTGGCTTCTTCATTATACTCAAGATTTTTAAAAAAACTTGTAAACGTTTGCTATGATGACTTTACTTTGTTTTCTAATGTCCTCTCGGCCCGCACGTACACCACCGCTGCTTGTACTCGAACTAAATGTAGGATACTGTTCCTCAATATCACTCATAATAAATACAAATTATTGAAATAAACTAATACACACACTGTCTACAATAAAGACGTCAACCGTTCACATGAAACGCACAAAATGTCTGTCAACAATACTAAGGACGATAAATATTTTGGATGTTCGTCTCTTCCTCACCTCGTCCACCCAACCTACTTGGAATGGGGTACTGTAACTGAAATGGGATTGGCTTTTGTCACAACAGCGACAATTTTGTTTACAGAAATTGCTCAGTCCTATTTATCTTTGTGCAACGGAAGAAAGGTAGTAGCGCGGGCAGTAAACATACACATTTTTGAGGGGATTATAAAATGACAAAGGCATTCATAAAAGTGTCAGACAGCAATATTTACCGAAAAGACATGCCGACAGGGTATACGCAATGTGCATACCAAATGTGTACATATACCTAACAGAACTTCCGAACCATATGGCTTAGGAATGACCGTGTAGAGAACAAAAACAGATTCATTTACAAAAGGGAAAAGACCGTGAGTATGAAAAAATTAAAGCGACAACAGCAGGCAAGGTCAGCGTTCTCAGACAACTGTCAGTCTGTAGGATAACCGCCCATGAAGAAAACAGTAAAACTTTAATAAGTAAGTGCACTGTACGGAAATCACAAAATAACTGACCTAATGGTACTTCGTAAAGTTAGGGTGTGTATTGCTAAAAGGTTTAGATTCTAACATAAGAAAAACCAGCGCAGTATAAATAGTAGTTTCAGAGAACTGCAAATCGTAACAAAAAAAAAGCCAAAGAAACAGAAGAAACGCAAAGATAGAAATTCTGTAGATATTTACGCGACAACAAAAAATATGTTGCCGACTCACACAAATTTTTAGAGCTCAAATACTGGCGCCCAGAATTTAACTGAGTAGTGTTACCCACAACTAATTATTCCTGATAAAACAAATTCATTTACGCGATACGCATAAATAAATTTGAAACGAAGAATATAATGTGGATGTATGAAATTTGTTTTCGTAACACTGCTAAAACGCTACACACTGTACTAGCCGGCAACAACGCTGGGCGAGGGGCGTGGAGGTGACAGGGAGAAGCAGTGAAAGTGAGTGACCTTGACGATACTACTTCCATGCAGCTGACTTTAGTGTACACTCAGAGTTTATTATATTGTCTATCTTTTGTGATACCTGGTTACTCTTTATATATATATTATTTTTATCACAGGATGACATAGCATCATTGATTGGTCTTGAGATGTCCTTTTTCATAGTGTGACAAATCTCACTCTTATAAGTTAAATTCTTTTAAAATTGACTTTATTTTCAACTGAGTTTGTTCATTTGTAAGGTATGCAGAAGTATTGTACCATTCTATTTTATTTTTGTTAGCATTTTGTAAATATTTAGCCAGATATGATTATTTTTGTACTGGTTGATTGGCTCCAGTCATACATGGTATAGGTAAATATTTTGCTAACTTGACTATTACAATGTTAAAGTTAGTCAAATATATTAGTATAGTCGCTTTGTATCATATTTCAACTTTCTAATGCAATTTGGTTGCATTTTGGCAACATTAAATCCATAAATTATACAATATTATATGCCTACCACATGTTTTTAGTTAATACGGTTTTTGGCTATTTTGACTATTTTGACTGCTTTTTATTCATTTGACAGCTTTCTTTATTTAAGATAAATTGTTCACTTTTATTTGCTTGACAATTACATATAGTTTTTATTTAAATCTGATAATAATTAATTTTTTTCATGAAATCTGGGTGTATGGTCTCAAATCCAACACATTAATATTTTTTGTCATAACAAATATATAATTTTTATTTTAACTTAAACTCTTTCTAATAATGTATTTAAATCATTTAATACATTTATTTTATTTACATTACATAATATAATAAAGGATCATGCCCATTCATTCACAAAAAATAATTCTTAATACTCTATTCAGACTTAATAATTAATGACTTCATTTTGGTTGATTTTGACATTATTTCTCTCTCTCACATGGTTTTTTCACTGTTATTCACATTAATAATATATATGGGGTTTGTGTCTTAGTCACAGTCTGTTCGTTTTTCATGTTAGTAGAAATAATTATAGACAATATTACACAATTTTTTAGGACTACTTGGGTTCGATACTGTTCACCTCACTTTCCTCTTATGATAACTTACTATGTAAATGATTCCTTTATGGAACGTTCTGTGACGTTACACCGTATATAAATAAGTGATTTTAAAAATCATGTTATAAACACATTTTTAATGTGATTTTGATTTTTGGCTCCGCAATCTAATTTATCGTGACTACTTTATCGTCCACAATTTTGCTGTCTCCATATTTTCATAGGATTTGAACTTCTTCACTATCGTGGTCAAATGTATATGTACATGAATATTAAATAGCTAATATCCATGTATTAATCTGTGTATTAATCTGTTACAAATCATATATTGTAAATAAACAAGTAAATATAATTAAATATATATTCGGACAGAACTGTGTTTGACCTATTTTGGTTTCACTGGTAGCGGTTGGGTGGGAACCTGTGATATATCGACCCCTTTTTGTAGTCCAGTGTCGGCCATTAATAATGTCCGAGGCTGAATGTCTGAACTGGCGTATCGCATTTATAATATGGCCTGGATACACGCTATCTCATACAATACGCTCCGCTGGAGAGATATAAATCTTTAGAGACATCTGAAACTTTGGGTGTGAAAACAGCTAGAAAATACGTGACGATACGATACATTTTTTGTTGTATGGAATTCACTCGATTTTTGGCATGGTACAAGCTGCAAGTTAACTGATCGTATATTTAACTGACCTTTATATTACCTAGATTTGTGATTAGTTTCTATTTTCGAAGATAAAAAAATAAATTGAGATGGATATCATTTTAAGACACAGAAAAGATAAAACAAAATGAGACGAGAGAACGTAAGGCACTTGCAGAAGATGAATTCAAGACTGCTTCGAGCAATTGGAAAAACGGTGGATGAAGTTTATGGCTAAAGAAGGGAACTATTTTGAAAACACAAATTTACAAATCTGTAACTCTTGTATATTTTTCTAAATAAAATCAATCCTGATACTTTTTGGTCACATCTCCTGCGATTTTTTAATGTGGCTTATTAAATAGGGTTTGTTTTATATCCCTTTCACTATCCTTTGGAGCGCCAGGTTAAATGAAAAACCATGCTGCAGCAACGCCTTGTCTTAAATCCTTGCTGATGAGAGTCATCACTCTGAATTCGCAAGGTACAGAAACTTTAATAGTGTAAAAAAGCCCTTTGTCGTGTGTATTTAAAATAATTAGTGTTTGTGTAATTGTAAGTTTTATCGAACGTAAATTGTGTCGTTCGGAAGCGTCTGGTAGCCTGCGTGCCTTACCTGTCCCTTCTCGCACTTTTGTAACTCCCGATAGGCGCCAAATTGTTTTACGAGAAAACAATTAAAAGTTTTTACCTGTATGGTTTGACAGTGCACTAGTGTAAATTTGAATCGTTCGCCGACTGGCATCAAACCGATTCTCCTTTGAGTGGGGGAAAACGTGTTGCCAACTTGAATAATGTTGGTTATGTTGACTCACTGCTATTAAACAAAACATACATAATATTCTCTATAAATAAATACTGGAAAGTTATTCTCGGTACGCATTTTTTTATTTAGGCTCTGAATTATTAGTTCTTGTTAACGATTTATACAAAATAATAATTGATATAATGATTTTAGCCTCGGAAAAATATAGTCGCTCAGTCAGCGGATTGCTGGGTTGGCAGTACAATGTTTCTATTAGATGCAAAACAGCGTTGGTTATTATTTACAAAATTTAAATCTGCCTATAGAGTCCTTTTAAGTACGATACAGAAGTTTTTATAACAAGATAACAAATTAGAACATATCATTTAAAGTTTGTGATCATTAAAATTACACAAGGTTTGCTATAAATTAAATATTGTGGTGTTGAAGTGTGACAGTGTCGTTGTGTAACATAGGTTATCATGTGTTCATTCAATGTTTACAAAGTTATTTCTTTATTTTATCAATCCTTGAAAATATATTCAGTGATAGTGAGAGCTTTATTATATAGTTAGAATTTTTGAAAGAAAATTTGTTTTATAATAATCAGATAAATCCAGCAATACTCAACATTAGTAGATATGATGGGTATTGTCAGTCGTCCATGTAAAGTAATGGGTCGATGTTGATTCTTCTTACTTCAGTCTTGGGCTCAAAAATTGGTTGTCATCTTCTTCAAGTCGAATTGCAGGTATTTTCCGGTCATATGGATTAATTCCGAGCTGGTCCTTGGTGTAGATTAGTTGTAATGGCCTCTCATCTGTTGTCCTGGTACTCCTTCTCAAAATTGTGGGCACTTATACTGTTTTTCTGTTGAAAATTTGGGCCCTTCACGGCGTGGCGTCTCTCCAGTTTAGCGTCACTACATAAAGTATTGTTCCTAACTGAAATTAGTCAATATTCGGTTGTTGTCATGGTTACTCAAAGTTTTTGATTGGCTGAAATTGGCTAAAGAGTATTGTTAGGGTATTTGAATTTTTATTTAAACTGGTTACAGATCTTCTAAATGTAATTAATCTTCAGTACTCCCTTTTTAGTAGTAAATATTATCACCACTGTTCATATTTTGGCTCAAGGATTAATTTGACATCCAATATTATAGTGTTCACTTAGGTATCAAAATTTTGACAGTTTTGTGAATTTTATTTAATTATACTGTTTTCTTAATTTACATTATTATCATAATATTTCTGCCTTAACATGATTGTCTATTTGTATTTCATAGTTTATATGGTTTAGTCTTCCTAATGTCAGTGTTTAATTCTATAAATTGAAGTTTTTTGTAGTTGACAGCTGGGAATTTGCTTAGGCTTAAACAGCAATTGACTATTTTTCTTTAATTACTGATATTACATTTTATTCTCCTTGTAATGGGTCCTGATTGTTTTAATACAAGATTCTGTTCATTTGTTCAATGTTTAAGTCGGTTCTTGTAGTTGTGTGTAATTTTATTGTTTCCCTATATTAATTTGTCTACTGTCATAACTCATTTTTAGTGTCATCGTATCTGAATGTATTGTTTGTTTCTTGTTTACTGGTTTCTGTTGGTTTTAAAATCTTATTTCTTACAACATATAACATAACATCTAATGGTTTTAACAATTCCCATAACTATAATTCTTATCATTTAAACATAATTATTTGGAACATAAACCTTAGTCATTAAAACATAATTCTTATTCATTTAACACTTTTTTTTTTTTAATATATTATCCACTCATACTCTTCAGTGAGTAATAATTATTTTATAGTGTCATCAAAGGAAAACAAACATATAAACATTGATTAATCTTTTAGATTGTAATAGAAAATCCTTACCTCTAAACTTATTTGACCTTGTGTCATTAATTATGTAACCTTATCCTATTTCACTATCTCTTACTAAATCATATAATGATTATTAATTGTTTTTATAATTTAATCTTATAGAAACTCTCTATATGGTGATTTAACACACTAGTAGTCTATGTTTCATAACTTTCCTAAAACTATGAATTGTCCCTTAGGCCTACAATATTAATTAACACACATTTAAAAACCATAGTAATTAGTCATTACTAATACTAACTTAAGTTTAATAATATTAGTTTGTGTAGTTACATTTTGGGTGTCCACTCATATTGGCATTTCCACTATCACAGTCCTTCCTGTGTGTGGCCAATATTAGATCTCACTCACACATAACTTATCATTTATAATTTAGTTTATTCACTTATAAACTTTGGGCACTGCTTTATCAGTGTTTTTATCACTTTTTAATGGGGTTTTATTCTCACTTTGGGGCCTTAACACTAACACCTTACACTCAATCTTCTTTTAGTGTTACTGGTGGGTGAATATTATTGTATTGCTTACTAAAAAATTCTCTTTCTTACACCTATTTAGAAAATGTTCACCATCATTACAATTTACTACTCTCATTCTATTGTGTTTTATTGTACCACTGATATGTTAGTATCGTGCTAATGTGATTTGTCCTAGTTTACTCTATCTGTTTGGGTTATTGTGCCCTTCTTAAGTATATCTTAAGTACTTAATAATTAGTATTTCTAACTTGTTTGTCCTTACAATTATTAATATTATATACAATTTTCATTAGTGAGTCTATTTCTTTGGTTTAACACAAGTTTTGTATTCCTTCTTGGTTCAATTTATTTTGTCATACTTTATACGTCACTTCCTTAGTGTTGTGGCTGATTGTGTCATTACACTAATTGTTGTGCCATGTTAATTGTTTGTTAGTCACTATTCTTCTTATTTACACACTTATGTTGGTGCTGTGGCTAGTTCTAGTCTATTTGCTGTTGTCATTATTTATGTTATTCTTGGTCCTTTGGGGCTAGTTCTACTCTCTCACTTACCATCTATTGGGCTATTCAGGTTAAATCGCCTTATTTCTGTATTTACCATTTTGGTTTGTTTGTTTGTTACTACTTTATTAACATAAGTTACTATTCTGACTACCTTGATATGTCTGATCGTTTTATTATTCTGATTCACTCATTCTTCAATTCTAATTCATCCCTTTTTATATCTAGTGTTAATGATTAAATAATTTATCTTGTCATGTTTTCTTCATTATAGTTAGGTGAAGATATGTACCATTACAATAGTTATCTTGATAAAACCGACATTTTCCAGATACGTTTATTTCTAATACTGATTTACAAAACTGCTAGTAGTCGAAATATCTTAATATGATTTGAAATCAATAAAGCGTATGTGTTTTAATGCTATCATGGATAGTCATCACTGGTGCTTTTGTCAATTAACTAAATCATTTGAGTCATCATTCGTGTAGAAATAAATTCAAAAAAATTGTCTACTTCATAATAGTCAGATAATTCAATACATTAGAAATGTAAGAAATGCTCACGGTGAAACTAGAAGGAAATGTGAATAAATGAATTTAGAAAATTTTATGCCTTTAGTGGTTTCTTCTTTCCATTTTGTCGCAATCAAATGTGTGTATAGTGTGTCCCGTGTAAAATACGAGTAACTTTATTAAAACATATTTAACCAACGTAAAAAGTATTATTCAGAATAAAGCATTTGATACACCGTAAAACAGCGTTGTTAATAATCATGGAAAAACTGAAGTCTTGAGCATGGAATATTTATACATTCACTACAGTTGCGTTTTTTTTTTGAAAATCAGTAGTATATTTTTTTTCTTTAATACGGATATCATTAATAACAATTTATTCAAAATGTTACTTAACGCTGTTGAATTACAGACAGGTTTAATATAACATTTTATTTGAGTTTGTGTTACTGAGGCTTGACTGCAGTGGGGGTTGGACAAATCATTAAATGAAGTAACCCAAGCCAGTAGACGGCCCCGCTTTCACTAACTGTCCGTCTCAGCATTTACACGTGGGCTCGCCGCTACTGCTGCTGGTCTACGTTGACGTAAGATTAATTCTATTAATAGACAGCCGCTTTTCAAGAAAACATATTTTCTTATCTTAAAACGTGTTTTACTGACGTATAAAATACACATGTCTTATCTATTGTATATTTATGGAACTTAAAATTGCATTTTACTATACGTTTTGGTTTGTCCCCAGAGAAACGTGAGTTTTTTTTTGTGGGAACTCGCGTTGTATCTGTCTCGACTAAAGAGTAAAAGAGTATTCCGTACAGAGTCAAGATATTTTCATTCTGTAGCATACTGGATTTCTGTTACATCTCACAGTATATATGCAAAACTGTAAACCGACAGAGTGTATGATTAAACACATTAATCCACTTATCTACTGTACCTGCTTATTTTGTATACTTTAATCAGAAAAGTAAAACGCAGTAAAAAGTACTTTCAATAACTTCGGTAGAATGTAATAGTGTTACGACGGTCTCATGATCAGTGGAAAACAAAATACAAGACACCAATTAAGTCAATAATCACCAGCTTTAATTATCACAATTAAACAGTTTGTAATTAACAAGACAGTCTTTTACAACAAATCAAATAAAAATTGTTCACACGCAATAACAAAATTTCAACTGATATAAAACACAATTGTATTACAATCGTCCCGCACAATTATAAAACACGTAACACTCCGCCACAATACATCGAACCGCACTGTAATAATTCGCTACTCAAACTCACGGTGTAATCGCCCGATAATAGCTAACTATAATACTACGAACGGCATTCTAATAAATCGCAACTCAAACCGAATTGAACGTCTCTGAGTACTTGTATTTATACCCCACTGAGGTTCCAGAATATCCGCTACCTGCGCGTAAAGAATGCTACTAGAAAACACTAGAACATAATTGGTTGCGGCCTTACAAACAGCAGGCACGGACCGGTGAGTCCGGAACCGTCTCGCAACGCATGTCGAGAATCACGTACGCACACGTTACAGCCGTATTCCACTGGATCGTTCGAGAAACACGTAGATTGTTCTGTAATCTCGTAGCAATATAATATAAATATAATGTAATATATATATATATATATTGCAACAATACATATATTTGCATTTTTGCCCAGGGCGGTATGTTTGTAAATATTTAGCATAGAAAATATATGATGAACAATTTTTACAGTAGTCCTATCACGTATCGCCAAACAATGTTTTGTACACAAAGATTGTAGCAACACTAGCCTATAAAAATTAAGGCTGAATTTTAAAACATTGTACTTTTCTATTACTGGTTGGAGAGAAATTGCTACAAGTGTGTGAGTTATTTTACCTAAGTAGCACAGTAACTAAAGATAGCAGAAACAAAAGGTAGATAGCGAAAAGGATTGGCCAACCTATGGGAAGTTTTTACTATAAAAAGTGTCTTTTGACTTGTAGTAATGTGAGTCGCAGTGTCAAGAAACACTTCATCAAAACGTGTGTGTGGAATGCAATTGTAGAAACTGGACCCTATCAGCTGGACAGACAAGAAGATTGGAAATCTTTGAAGCGTGGTGCCATCAAAGAATGTATAACGTGTCGGCTACGTTGTAATCCAGGGAACCCGTGATAATTGACTCTGGCCAATTATACAGGCTGCCTACGTTGTAACAAACTGAAAAGTAAACACATCACTAACAATAATTATAAGTACTCTAATAAAAGGAAACAGGGGAGGGAGTTTTGCTGATTTATGCACTCAATTTAGTATGTAACAAAGATGACATCCCTTTATTTACGTATGATAGATAATACATTACAAATAAAATTTTTACTTACAGAGAAATGGTAAAGGGGTTTTCTGTATTAAAAATGATCATACAGATAGTGTATTTACCTCGGATCCGAGTCTCTTTAAACTAGTTATGAATTTTCAAATTTACTCTACTTCTTTAGTCAATTACATTATTACTTAAAATACCATTTGAAGACTGGTTTCATTTAGTTGAGCGATGTTTCAAAGTTACATCACAAGAGTTATGTTACAACGTATGATTTCTGAAATTACTGGTTACACAATTGTAATGCTTAACGCTTAGAGATTGTCATTTAAAAGTCTTTTTCATTTAAAATTACTTATATTTTAAAAGATACATTATTCACGGAAGACGAGCTTCCGCGTCACCTTATAACCTCTTCTTTAGAGTTATAACGGAGGGAACCCAAAATAATTGGTTCTGCCAATTATTTCAGGCTGCCTTATTCGAGACGAGCTGAAATTTAAATCAGAACAGCACACAGTAAGACATACAAGGAAATAGGGAAGGTGAAACTGTTGATTTATATACTCAGTATATGTGTGTAACAAGAAGACTTGCGTTATTTAACATTTGAAATATAACATTTACTCCAAAGAACAGATCCCATGACGTTATTAATTAAATTAGTAAAATTAAGTGAAATGCTTTATTTAGAATATGGGATCACAACAAATTTATCTAGCTATACCCTCGGATCCGGGTAACCATTGGTATTTAGTCTCTAATCTTTTAATTATATTTAATTCAAAATTTTTATCTTGCAAGACTTTTACCTTTTTGCTTCATATATCTTCCATTAGAAGAATGGTATTAATAACACTACGTTACGTTAATATCTAAATTGTTACAATTGAATGATATTGAATAGTTACAATTAAATTCTCAAATTTAAGTTTTTATATTCTTATAAAATCAATCGTCTCTGAAAGTCTCTTAAATAGAGTATTGTGTTACAAAAATATTATCATTATTCCTCGATAGACGTGCTATCGAGTCACCTCTATTTTTGGATATAGTAATCGCCTCCATGTGGTTCCGTCTTGGGATTCCTAAAACGTCGTCCTCGTCTTGGTCTGGTCTCGGTTGTTCATGGCTTAATACGTCTGCAGGATAGGTAGAGTCTTCTACACAGATACTCGTTGATTCTCAGATGTATCGAACTGCATCATCGGTAGGGTATACTAGAGTTCTCATTTAGATGGTCCATGACCACAGGTCAGATGTTGAAAAGATTCGTCCATCGGTGAAGATTGCCGTCATCGTTTTTTCTTTATTAACACTCGTCGTTTGTAGTTACATCTTTCTTCTTGTTACAAAGTTTTTGGAATTTTCTTTTTGTTAACATTACATGTTACACTTTTTTTTTTAACAGTTAGTAAAATACAAAATAATAATTAATTAATCCACACTAACAACAAATTGCATAACTTTTGAACAGAGCATTTTGCTCGTGGGTCTGCACTGCTGGGCGTCGTCATCGCAAGAGAGCGATTTTTCGTCCGCTACCCTCGTACATGACGAGAGAGAGTGGGGTGTTTATTCCGCGAGCATATATAGTTCCTGTTTCTCTTTAAATAAACTTTTTATTTATACAGACTATCGCTAGATAAAAATACATCATTTAAATTAATTGTTTTAGTTACTATCTGTGTCTACAGATACTTTAATTATTAACATTAGTTTACTCTATTATTTTTAATTACCGTAGACTCGGAAAACATGTCGAGTCCGGTATCAACAGGTAGGCGCTTGATAGCAAGCAAAGGGTTAAATACGAACATAATAATTATTTACAATATGCCTTTTCTTTATGGATACTTTGCCCTTAATAATTACTTCTTCCATTCACACTTAGTACCTACATGTTTTTATTATTATTATTGTGAGATTTAAATGGTCAATTGTACGCAACCTTAATTAATTAAATTTTTTTTTTTATTCTGTAAATGTCACAATTTAAATCGTCACATACTCCGCCTCCTTACCAACACAGACTCCTAAAATTTTGGTCAGCTATGTACCGAAAGTATGCTTGGGGAGTTCCGTGTGAAATTTCTCTCACCCGTTTCTGGCTGTATATAATTACTAGCAGCATAAGTCATTCTTGACTTGCTGTTTCTTACCATCTATACATATACTTCATGTTTTACACGCTAATTCTATTACTACATAAAATTTACATTATAAAGTATTTTCAACATTCTAAATTTCCTTAACTCTACTACTTATTACTACTACCGGATTTTTCCTTTTTCTTTCGTGAGAGTTTTTCTTCGTTATAGAATTTACTCTTTAATTACTCCATTACTTTTATTGGATGTCAGCTGACTTCTTGCTTTGCTCTACTTTCGATGAAGAGGATTCAAGGTTGATCAGGCCTCGTACCTACTTATACGACAAGGTAGCCAAAGGTTACTCAAGTACTTTTGCGGTTGAGTACTAAACATTGTTTTCACATTTACTTATTTAATTAACTGGCACTCTACTATTTTCTTCTTCAAGATAACGTTTTATCTGTGAAATATGTGTCCTTCGCACATATTTTTGAGTAGAGGGTTCGTACAGGGTCACAGTTACCGGAGTTAAGTATTTGTGAATTTGATAAGGACCGCACCATCTGTAAGATAGCTTGGAAGTTGTCTTATCGACTGCACTACTCGTTGGGTGCGTGTTATACATAACTAAATCTCCGATTTGGTATTTTACTTTATTATTCTTATTCTTTTGCTCGTAATATTTCCTTGACTTCGCTAAGTTTGTTCGTAAATTAGCGCGCGCTTCGTTCCATATCTTTCTAATATTTTTATCCCTAATTTCAAGGGGTAACAATTCATGTATTTTCCACTTTGTGGATAATGGGTGGTTAGGTTTATACTTGAACAATAGTTCGAATGGGGTTGACTTATGTCCTTCATGATATGCCGAATTAAAGGCGAATTGTATCCAGGATAGGTTCTGGTCCCACGAAGTATGGTCGTTAGCATGGTAGGCAATTAAAGCAGATTTTAGGTTTCGCAAATACCTCTCAGCTATATTACCTTGCGGACGATACTCGGTAGTGGTAATGTGGTTTATACCTAGTTTGAAACACATGTTCCTGAATTCCTTAGACTTAAACTGTGGTCCGTTATCCGACACTAGATGGACTGGAATACCGAAATCTTTGAATAATCTATTCTGTAAAATGCTTACTGTTGTCGTAGCTAAAGCTCGCCGCATGGGGTACATCCAGACGAATTTACTAAACGAATCTACGCAAATTAGTAACATAGTATTTCCTGACTTGGAACGTGGGTAGGGTCCAGAAAAGTCTAAATAAATTTTGGAAAATGGGGTGGCAGGAATCTCAGATATTAACTGACTTATTTGGCTGTTTCTCGCTGGTTTGCTGAGTGCACACAACTTACACCTTTTTACAAAGTTAGCTATCTCACTGTTCATATTTTCCCAGTGATATTCTCTCCGAATCCGATGTATGGTTTTATTTATTCCCATATGTGCTCCAATGGTGGAAGAGTGATAATATTCCATTAGCATAGGTTTAATAATATCCGGGGCGATGATACGCAAATATTTTCCGTTAGCTATTCTACAACATAATACTTTCTTATTTAATAGGTATTTTTCAGACTTGTTTCCTTTTTCAAGTTGTTTGATGATCGGACTCAAACGTGGGTCTTGTTGTTGGTAATGGGCTAAATCCGTAAATGCAAGAGGAAATTCGGTAATTAACGCATTAATAATCGGTGTCTCTCTACTCTTGTTTTCGTAATTATTACTACTAGGCTGGAACATACGTGACAGGGTATCGGCAACTACGTTTTGAGTGCCTCTAATATGTTGTACTTTGAATTTAAAACAATTTAATCTCAATACCCATCTTCCGATTCGACCTAATTGTTTTGGGTGGTTTAGTAGCCAGGATAAAGCTTGATTATCTGTTTCTAGCAAAAACTCTTTATGTTCTAAAAATGGTTTGAACTTCTAAAACGCAAAAACGATAGCTAAGCATTCTAATTCGTATGCGGAGTATTTCTTTTCTTGGTCCGTCAGGGTGCGTGAAGCGTAACTAATTGGTAATCGAGAGTTATCTACTTCCTGATAAATTACTGCACCTAGGGCTACACTTGAACTGTCGGTTTGCACAACAAACGGTTTACTAAAATCGGCTAATTGTAGTACGGGGGGTGATATGATGCTTTCCTTTAATTTCTCAAATGCGGTTTGGCGTTGCTCATTCCACTCAAATTTTACTCCCTTCTTTCTTAAAGTATTTAGTGGTGCTGCGATTTCGGCTAGATGTGGGATATACTTGTGGAAATAATTTATCATTCCTAAAAATCGAGCAATTCCTTTCGCATCCCGCGGTGGTAAGAATTCTCTGATAGCACGGGTTCGCTCTGGGTCTATGCTTACCTTTCCGTTGGCTTTTACGATGTGACCTAAAAAGGAGAATTGTGTCACAGCAAAATTTACTTTACTGGGGTTTACAGTTAATCCAGCTTTCTCTAATCGTGATAATACTTCACGTATATGTGCAAGATGTTGTTCCATTGACTCGCTGTAAATAACAATATCGTCTAGGTAGTGGTTCACATATTTAAACTTTATGTCGTGAAATAATTTTTCTAACAATCTGCTACATACAGAACTACCTTGGGAAATACCAAAAGGTACCCTAGTAAATTGGTATAGGTTGAAAGGCACGGCAAAAGCGGTGAGACGTTTCGATTCTTCTGAAAGTGGTATCTGATGAAAAGCCTGATTCAAATCCATAATGGTAAAAATTTTTGCTTTCGTAAAATAATGAAAAGCACTGTGGATGTCGGGAAGTGGAATGGATTCAAATTCTATTCGTTTATTTAGTTGTCTATAGTCTACAACTAATCTATGTTTATCGTTGCTTTTGGGTACTAAAAACGCAGGGGATGAATAAGATGAAGTAGAGGGTTCGATGACTCCTTGTTCTAATAGTTTATTAATTTGGTTCCTCATTACTTCCATTTTTGGAGGTGATAACTTGTATGGGGCTAAACGTATTACTTTATTATCGCTCAAATTTATCTTATACTCTATCAGATCCGTCAGTCCTAACTTTGGGGTGAGCACATTGGAGAATTGATTTATTAACTTTTGTATGTTACGTCTATCTTTACTTTCCAGATGACCTAATTCACATTCGTGATGCTTTAGATGAGAAGAAGTAGTGCTAGTACTTTCTCTGTTATTTGAATTATCCTCTAAGTTATATTTCCGTGAACGATCGAATCCAAAGTAAAATTTCTTATCATGAATATTTAGAATTATTCCTGTTTTACTGATAAAATCGGCTCCCAATATTAACTCGGGTCCTAATTCGTCGCTTACTAACATTGGAAAATACCACGTCAAATGTTTTATTTTAACTTTATACGTGATGATAAGTTTTATTATTAAGTTTTGTTTGTTAGCGGTTGAGCATTTAATGTTTACAGATTGACTGCGTTTTACTAAATTATGTTTAAATAACTTATTGGCGAGGTCATGACTAATTAAACTTCGCGTTGATCCGGAATCAATTAAACCAAGGGTGGATGTTACACCAAGGTCAACTTGTACATAAGGTAATTGACACTTATTGAAATTACACTTATTAATAGCGTTACATTTATCTATAAATTTTTTTACATAGGGGTCTAGTTTTCTTTTGTTATTATTATTATTTTGTTTTATTATGTTGACTCTCAGGGGTTTACCTTTCTTTACGATGCTGCGGAAGACACAGGGTTTTGGATCTCCCTGCCTTACATGTTTTTTGGATAAATAGTTTTTTGATTATACCTTTTTTGTTTACAGTATCTACTGAGATGTCCAGATTTTCCGCAGTTATAACACACATATTCTTTACGTTGTGTCTTACTGGTTTCCTGGAGTGGTTGAGCCTCCTGGGACTTACCATGGCCATTGGTTGATCTTCGAAACGGTCTTCTTTCTTGTATACTTCTTGCGTCAGATACTAAGGCATGCATTTCTTTTCTATTTTGTGTAGTGGATATCGATGCATGTCTGTGTTGATCTGCGTACCAAACATTGGAAGAATGAATACTACATTGTTCAAAGTCCGCGAACGTAAGGGGTCTACTTATTAGTGCTAAACGGGAGCGTTCATCTGGAGACAAGCCTACTAGGATCGTATCGACCAATTGTTTTTCAGTCCAGTCGACTTGTAGTATACGTGAAGATTCTCGGATATCCGCAATATAGTGGGCCAGTCTTTCGCGAGCTCCTTGTACTCTAAGTACAGTACTTCTTTTGATATCCTCATAAATTCCAGTGGGGATAAAATATTTTATTATATTCGTATGAAGATCTTCTACTGAAAGACTTGAGTTTAATGTTTCTAGTACACGATCTCGTAATGGTGGTTTACATTTGGGTAATATTACTTGCAGTATTTGCGGATCGTTTAATTGTTGTAAATCTTTTATTTGCAGCAGGTATTTTATAAAAGTTAACAGTATCGTTATACTTAACCCATCGGTGTAAGGAATCTCATTAATTATTTTCTCTACTGGGTGGGAAATCTTTCCGTAGAGTTCAACATTCAAATTTACGTTTTGTATTTCCTTCGAAGAATTAGTGGTCGCATTTTGTCTAGTACGAGTACGCTGAACTTTAGGGGGTGGGGGTTCTTCTACATTAGGGGATTGAACAGGGGAGATATGTAATTTTTGTAAGTATTGCTCAATTTCCTCCATTCTAGATTCATCTGACTTTCGACGTAAGTCGTTAATAATTATAGGTAATTGGCGTAATGCCTCGTCTGCAAATTTCTGCACATCGGCGGGGACGACGGTGACGTCGGGCCAGCTTAATAAATTATTTAATCGGCGGGTTAAATGTTCTATACGTTGCGTAACGCGCAAAAGTTCCGTGGGTGATTTCTTGTCCTTAAGGTTCTGAGATAATACTATCAGTTCCCGATATTTCGCATAACAGGTTTCTCGTTCGCCGTCATAATCGAGTTCACGCAATTTATCTAACTGCGAGGTTGTCTCTGATCCGGTTTGGCGTAATGATTTTCGTAATTCAGACACGGTTACATTCACGTGTTTTAGACCTCGTAAAAGTGCTTCGTAGCATTGCTCATCTTTTACTAATAAATCAGGATTAAATTCCGCCATTTTCGTAAAGTGGCAAGAACTAATTATTCTACGATTAGTATTTACTACTATACAACGCTATATCATTTTACACTAACATAACAATATGAATAAATCGTATTCTTACACGTTTATTAATAAACAATTAAAATGGGATGACAAAGGTTGTCATTTTACATAGAAAGAGAGAGAGAGAAATCTCACACTTGTTTACAGATGCTTACGGCAAAAGATTCCCCCTTCGGTTATCAACACATGAACAGACACGCTTCAAATAACAATACACCACACAAGAAGGGTGACCGATTGTTCTCACTCTAACTGGGGGACCGACTACGATAATATTAAACAATCGCCAACAGGAAATTTACATGTCCGAGATTGTCGTGAATGGGGTACGTTTATGAATGGGACTTTTAACAAGTACCTACATGGTTTGTTTACATTGGATTATATGTTACTCTTACTTTACACATATCATATTTACTAATAAAATTATCTATACTATATTACTATAATATTAATTATTATTTTTATCTTATTTGAATTTCTGACACATATTAAAATACACGAGTAAATAAATCAACAGCTTATGAATAGGGACACAATTACTGTTTAGCAACACAAGTCACAAAATTTTTGTGTTATTCGTAGCAAAATTTAAACAAATTAGCAGAGTTGCGCATCTTATAACCTCTTCTTTAGAGTTATAACGGAGGGAACCCAAAATAATTGGTTCTGCCAATTATTTCAGGCTGCCTTATTCGAGACGAGTTGAAATTTAAATCAGAACAGCACACAGTAAGACATACAAGGAAATAGGGAAGGTGAAACTGTTGATTTATATACTCAGTATATGTGTGTAACAAGAAGACTTGCTTTATTTAACATTTGAAATATAACATTTACTCCAAAGAACAGATCCCATGACGTTATTAATTAAATTAGTAAAATTAAGTGAAATGCTTTATTTAGAATATGGGATCACAACAAATTTATCTAGCTATACCCCCGGATCCGGGTAACCATTGGTATTTAGTCTCTAATCTTTTAATTATATTTAATTCAAAATTTTTATCTTGCAAGACTTTTACCTTTTTGCTTCATATATCTTCCATTAGAAGAATGGTATTAATAACACTACGTTACGTTAATATCTAAATTGTTACAATTGAATGATATTGAATAGTTACAATTAAATTCTCAAATTTAAGTTTTTATATTCTTATAAAATCAATCGTCTCTGAAAGTCTCTTAAATAGAGTATTGTGTTACAAAAATATTATCATTATTCCTCGATAGACGTGCTATCGAGTCACCTCTATTTTTGGATGTAGTAATCGCCTCCATGTGGTTCCGTCTTGGGATTCCTAAAACGTCGTCCTCGTCTTGGTCTGGTCTCGGTTGTTCATGGCTTAATACGTCTGCAGGATAGGTAGAGTCTTCTACACAGATACTCGTTGATTCTCAGATGTATCGAACTGCATCATCGGTAGGGTATACTAGAGTTCTCATTTAGATGGTCCATAACCACAGGTCAGATGTTGAAAAGATTCGTCCATCGGTGAAGATTGCAGTCATCGTTTTTTCTTTATTAACACTCGTCGTTTGTAGTTACATCTTTCTTCTTGTTACAAAGTTTTTGGAATTTTATTTTTGTTAACATTACATGTTACACCTTTTTTTTTAACAGTTAGTAAAATACAAAATAATAATTAATTAATCCACACTAACAACAAATTGCATAACTTTTGAAAAGAGCATTTTGCTCTTGGGTCTGCACTGCTGGGCGTCGTCATCGCAAGAGAGCGATTTTTCGTCCGCTACCCTCGTACATGACGAGAGAGAGTGGGGTGTTTATTCCGCGAGCATATATAGTTCCTGTTTCTCTTTAAATAAACTTTTTATTTATACAGACTATCGCTAGATAAAAATACATCATTTAAATTAATTGTTTTAGTTACTATCTGTGTCTACAGATACTTTAATTATTAACATTAGTTTACTCTATTATTTTTAATTACCGTAGACTCGGAAAACATGTCGAGTCCGGTATCAACAGGTAGGCGCTTGATAGCAAGCAAAGGGTTACATACGAACATAATAATTATTTACAATATGCCTTTTCTTTATGGATACTTTGCCCTTATTAATTACTTCTTCCATTCACACTTAGTACCTACATGTTTTTATTATTATTATTGTGAGATTTAAATGGTCAATTGTACGCAACCTTAATTAATTAAATTTTTTTTTTATTCTGTAAATGTCACAATTTAAATCGTCACAACCTCTAGTTAAATGTTATCTGTCCATGTCCTGCCGCGTGATTCTTCTGTACTCTCTTAGTCGTGGGTTGTCATCGTGGTAGTCTTTCCAGTGGATGTCCTCGGAGTCAACTAATGATGAAGTGGATGTTATGGTGTCATCTAGCGTGAAGTCGTCCTGTTTCTCAGCGGTAGTGTAAATGCAGTTGAGGTCTTAGTCTTCACTATTCACAGTTATTCACATCACATATGTAATAGCACAGTAGTATTGGAGTTTACATATTGGTTTCACATAATGTTGGAATTACACTTACCTTGAACCATATTTGATTTTTTTAAATAGGAGGTGTCACCTTATACACTTATTTTCTTCTTTCACATCTTTGTTTTAAAAACACACTACATCTTAGTTACATAGATCTAGATCTCCACACTGTTAGTGGAAGCTAACAATCAAATAAAATGAAAAATAAACATTTTGTGCAGAGCCCCGCTTGGAGCTGTTTACAGTTTGAAAGTCGCATCATAAGTCCTACATTGTTACAACAGGAAAATTGTAACGACGCGGAGTGAATACTCCGCCATAATATAGTTCCAACTTTTAATTAGTAATACAGTCTTACAGTTCGACAAAATAAACAATCGAGACTTTGCTTGTCTACAGAATTTATTACAAGTACTACTAGTGACTTTGAATTATTAATTATTTACATTATAGTTTACAGGTATTTTGTATTTAATGCCGGGTCGGTATGCAAGTTGGATCCGGTATACACAGGTCATAGCATGATAAATTTAATAAAGGGTTAACAGTTTTATTTTTGACTTTTGCTTTCTCAGTTTTAATTAATTATTTTAGTTAAATTCTCTTTTTAATTCTCATTACTATTACGAGTTAGTTCAGGGGTATTTGGTTTAATAGTGCGATTTAATGGTTTTCACTAACTTCCCATTTTATATTTTTATTATTATGTTTTTTTTATTTGTTTTAAATTAAAATCGTCACAAATGTTAAACATGGGTACTTAATGTTGAAAGTTGGTAGAAAGGGTATCAAGTGAGAAAGTTGTAGAGAAGGCCGTAACAAGCAGGAGTCTTTGGACATAGATCCAATTTAGAAGATATGGCAATAAAATAAGAATACCATTCAAGGCTCCACTGAGAGCAGAAAATTAAGCGCCAGCCCACGTTTAAAGTACATTACGTCAGTAAAGGAAGACGTCCATAGAACGAGCTTCAGGGAAAAACTTGCCACGAGATAGAAATAAGTGAAGAGCCGCAGCCAATCAGTCCTTGGACTGACAACGTTATGATAATCACTATACAGTTATCAAATAATCTTAACTGACTATTCATAGATTTTACTCTCACCAGCGTTTTCTAAGTTTTGGTTTTACAAGGTTCATGCGGTGGATGATACATTTTTCTTCTGTATAACTTGGCGTTCCGAATTAGTGGCCAGACCGCTGGCAGTTCAGTGGAAGAGAGTTCTCCTTACACTGTGTTTGTTCGTTATGCAGTATTCTGGATTCGGCTCAAGGACGACCTAGTCCAAACACGTATACCTACTGTTGGGTCAATCAACAGTCTGAGAAAATCCGACCCCAGTCAGCAAAAACGCGGTATCTTCCTGTGAACACATACAATAACACCCTCGCCACCGTGTAGCTCATAATTCTTCTTCTATTTAGTCAAGTCTCGTCTTCGCTCATAAGATTGGCAATCGACAAGGCCACAAGTATTTTCAAAGCTGCAGACAAAGTCTTTCAAATGTTAAGGGCGGTATAATCTTATGTTTACACAAAATTATTGTCCGTTAATTAAACTAATGTGTTTTATTGATTTTTGCAGTTTTATAAACACAACCGCAAACTCTATAAGATACTGTGTAATTCCGTATCATTGAAAGCTATTAATCCTGCCAGTATGTTAAACAATTACTGCAGATTATGTGGAATTCATGGTTATACTGATAACGCTAAAAAATAATGCTCGTACTTTGATTTTAAATTTTGTTAAAAACCATATCTCCTCCCCCCACACTACACACGCGCGAGTGAGCGCGCACTCACATGCCTGAGTGAACTCGGAGTAATGTGTGCATAATTGAATTTATTATAACCGTACATTTTTTTTAATATTTTGAAGCCTATACTTTTCTTTGCTTCTTATTATTCAAACAGTACATTTATTATGAATCATCACACATAATGTTTGGTAGTTATACTGTTATATTCATTTCGTTCAATGTTCACAATTAATTTTTATTGCATTTGACACGTGTTAACTTACTTTGTTTATTCTAGAGGCATTAATGCAAAATTAAATAATTACTGTGTTTTCCAGTACGTTTCACATTACGTGAGGTAGGACGTGTTAAATTTTCCACCGTGGTATGCACTGCAATTCTGTACTCTTGTGTAGCCTAAAATACGACGATCGAACATGTGAATTCTCGATCTGACACACATCGAGGTGTAATTAAATCGTAAGTTTACAGCAACAGCGGCAAAGTAGGATGAATTTATAGTAACAAGAACTTTACAACAATATTCTTTTTCCCAATTGTTAATATACTGCGACAGTACAACCATTTACGGTACTGTGCATTGCCAAAATAATTTAAATAAATAATAAAAATAAATAAATATTGATTGATAGACATGATTCAGATTGCAAGCTGGACTGTTTAAAATATAGGGAACGCACCGTTCAGGCACGTACACGCATATCTGGCCCACCTGTCGCTAACGTTGTGTACATGTGTATTTTGTTTGTGTGTGTGATGCCTGTCCGTTCCTGAACAGTAACCATTCCTTTTCAAATATTGATAGATTTTATGTTTTATTTTAATTATAAGAAAAATATATACGATATTGTAAAACGAAAGACACGGTGTAGAAAATAAAGATGAACAAAGGGTTAAAAGACCGTGACAAAGTGACGGAAAGTGCAATTACTATGAAGTAAAAAGTGAATAGCTCTTTTTATAATTACAATAAAGAAGTGTAATTTACGTATGATAAACATATAAAAATTAGCGATCGATTGAGCATCGTGTAGTGTGAAACAGACTTCGTAATTCGCGAAGATAGGCGAAATTAGTGAATTGAACCAGAGTGGGGGTAAAGACGCTTTGACAACTCTGACAAGATGAAAATTGTTCAGACTTGAGCTTTTGCATGACCTGGCTATAAATACCAGGTCGCGCTAATAAAGTTCCTTCTATATTCAACCGTTGCCGTAGGAGGCTATGTCAGTCAACTACGCGATCGTAAATCTACAGTAAGCGTTACCTGACGATTTGTGAGGCAGAACAGAGGTTCGATGGACACACCTAAAACCCATGATGTGACCAGAGCCAACAACAACTAACAAAGACAAGCAGTGGAAGCCTGGAAGAGGACGCGAGGACATGAAATACTGGAGCAAGGACGGGAAGAGGATCCAAGGACACGAAGGACGGGACCCGAGGACCGGCCGGAAGAGAACACACTGAAGTTAACACATCAAACGAGGTGATAACAAACCATAATAATAAATAGACAATTGAAAGACAATATTGAAACTAGAATGAAAGACATTCCAACTGTTGCTAACGGAATTTAAATTGTACATATAATGTAAAGCCTTATTGTAATTTAGAATAATGTCTCATGTTGAGACAGTAATATTAGAATAACGTAAATGCTATGAGAGAGCAATGTTTGATTTTTAAAGTGAAGTAAAGTAGAATAATTAGTAGTCTTTAATTGCTAAAAGAATAATGCATATGCTATAAATTTAAAAGAGAATAAAGCCAAGTAAAAATTAAAGAAATAATTGAAACAAAAAGTAAATTCATTGTAAATTTATAACCAATTGCAAAAGATGGCCACACTAAATGAGTAAGCCGAGAGCAGAAATAGACAATTAAGAGTAGATAATAAGATTTGTGTATAAACTCTTTAGACATAAATTGTTCACATAAATCCCATACATAATATCGCACAAGCGAGGAATAATGAATATTTTGTTGTATTACCGAAATAAGTAAAGAGGTTGATAATTAAATAATGTAAACATTTAAAACTTTATAACATTGTCTTGTTATTACAATTGCACCCAAACCAAACAAGTAAAAGTTGTTATGTTATATAACGTATTACTCCAAAAGATTAGGGCTTCCCAAATTAAATAAATTTGGGATTGTTACTTTACATAATATGGCGCTCCAAAAGCGTGGGGCTACCCAAATTAAATTACATTGAATTTGTGTGTTGTTACAATACATTCTTTATTTTGTTATAAAACTCTTCTTATGCAAATTATTTATTTATCTTTTCCATCCTTGAATTTACTAATATGGACATTTTGTTGATAACTTTACTGGTCGTCGTCGTCGTCACCAACATCATCATCAGTCTAATTTTAAAAAGTTTACAATAAAACTCGTAGTAACAAACTAAATATTTTCAATATAAATAATTTTTTAATTATTTCATGTTGATGATGACTAGTAAAGGAGTCATCAAAAACAAAATGCGCATAAAAGTAATGAAAATAAAAAAAGAAAGAAATACATGCAAAAGAACACTTGATAATAAGATTAATAATTTATATATATATCCAAGGAAATTTAAAACAAATATGCAATATGATTGTTAGTGTATAGTAAATTTTACTAGTGTAAATTCATTTCTAAAAGAATTTTGCAAATACTTTAATATCTTAGCCGTTTAAATGTCACAATCGTTAAGATTTAAGAATGCATTCGTTGACAAGCATTAACGGGTTCATTCCGTTTCAACGTTTTATTAAATTTCCTTCTTCTATTTCTCTTTTAGGTTTTCTGTGTTAGAGATAATTTTGACAGAAGACAACTGTTACTAGACGAAACTGATATTTTTCAAATAATTCTCTTAAAACTGTCTTGGTAGGACTCAAACGTTTACTAGGTTATATTATAAAATAATAAACGCATGTAAATGTTTGTGTTTCAATGTTAGAAATTATTTTAAATTTGAATTGTGTATTTAATAAATAAAAAGATTCTAAAGTTAAGGCGAGTAGCACAAATTTGGTTTAGAGGATATATTCCTATACGTGTACATAATTTTCTTTAATTTTCTTTTCTTTATATGTCCTCCTTACTGAAAAAAATTTTTATAAGTTTTTTAACACAAACGTGTTTTGCTATATTATTGAAAAAAAGATTTTAAACAACTTTGCAAACTATACCACTTCTAATTAAACTTTTATGCATAAATTATTTTCTCTAGACCTGTTTCATTTTGTAAAACTCTAACCGTTTTATACAACACGTTAGAACTTTAATCATTCCCTTCTTCACACACGGAGCACGAGTTTTCTCTTACGATCAGTGTTTTGTTTTGTAGGATGTGATACTTCAGCAGTAATCTAATTTGTGAGACTGTTAGAGTGGAACGGCGCACATGAGGTCCGCTCGTTGTTTGTGCACACCGCCACATCTCTGACTACGACTACGCTGACGGCGTTTCCCTCTTATGGTTAAAAACATACAGTACATTATGCTTGTAATTACAAACGGTGCATTAAAATTGTAATTAAATGTATTATAATTTAATTAAATGAACAGTTCTTCAATATAATGGATCATTTCTGCTTCATGTACTGGGCACCTCGCATGTTATGATTCCCATCTTTCTTACGTCTGCCTTGTCTTTGTGCTTTCTGTCGTCTTGCGTCTATTGGTTTCTTTCAAGCCGCTTCATACAATTTCATTCAATTTTTCTATACAGGTCTGATAATTAGAAACTATTCTGTTTTTGTTGAATTTTTAATATATCTATTTGACATGTCGGAAAACTTATTTCTTGAGGCCGGATCAGTCGGAAATTTTTACGTTTTCTTTAGCAAGTTTCGCTACCATGCACGAGAATGAGTGTTACTAACAAATTTTAACATTGCTTCTTTCATTGTTTTTTTTTTTACTTCGATTGTTAGTAACACAAAAATTATTTCCTCTGAGCTTTGCTGTAGTAAAAAGTTGATACCATACTAAATCATAAATATTTAAAATGCGCTATTACGCTGTAAGCTAATGAACAGTAACAATATTTTCCTATCTATACTTTCATAAATTCTATAAAGTCGAATCTTAAACTACAGCAAATAAAACACGAATTCAGTTACTTCTATATCTCGAATTCAGTGTATCTAATAAAAGCCTAATTGTTCTTTAATATACCTATAAGATAAATTGAGAAGTCATTGGAACTACTCATTTACATTTAACTATCAGTTTTCCAAATATGACAAAGATCACAATGCTGTGCCGTACCTAGGTGTACGGCAAGTAGTGGCTATACGGATTCCGGGCGATATTTTCATGCATTTGGGTAGTCCGCCGGGGACAGTGGTCACTTCGCTATCTATGAGACGTTATGGTAACTTCGAACTAAGGTATCTTTCGTTCCGTCTGCTAGATGGAGTCTGCTGTACTTCGTCGTGATTTGTAGGCGTCTTTAGGAAATCTGTGAGCTGTGGAGTGAGATTGTTTCGGACTCAAGTAGTGGTTGGCCTATGGTTTTCTTTTCGTTGAGTGGAGAGTTGCGTTTTTGACTCGATGGGTTGGTTCCGGGTCAGCTGTTCTGATCGGGAGCTGATGACGACCACGTGTTGGGCTGATTGTAGAGAGCTGAATAGTCTTGTGATTTTTTTTTATGCCGGCGTTTTTTTTTTAAATGATTATGTCAGGCTGAGGGGACAGTGTGCCATGGGGGTCCCTGGGGGCCGGCGTCCGTGATCATGTGAAGACCGGGATGTTAAATTGTGTGATATACGTGTGTAAGTATTGAGGGACACAGCACGCGTGATTATGCACGCACTATGAACAGGTATGGAGAAATAAAATTTATTAAATTTTGCCCTGGGACTTTATGGGTCGAGTCGGGGTCTGACTGATTTTTTAACACTACAAAAAGAGAAAGAACATTTTTTTTCCTACAAAAGAAAAGAGAAAACAAAAAAAACACAAAATAAAACTTAAGAAAATGTGTTAGTTATTGGCCAAGGTGTTCATTTGGCCTAGTGGGGCAAAATTCAGCTTAGTTACTTAAATGCTCTTATTCCGTGTGTGCATGTAATTGTCTTGTGTTGTCCACATACGCATGCAATGTTGAGTATAGTTTTTCCTTGTAATCTGTGTGGAACTTATATTGGTGGCTGTTTTAATCGGAAGGTGTAAATCTGCTTGTGAAAAGAGTTTCAGTCCACCTACTGCTGTAACAACACATTCCCTTGTGCTATAACAGTAATTCCTGTGTTGCCACAGATTTATAATATGGCATAGATTTATAATACCATTACATCTCAATGAATAATGATATTGTTTCATAAAAATAAAAGTCCATACACAAAAAAAAAAAAAAAGAAAAGAAAGAAGAAAACTTGGGAGTTTTACACTAAACAAACATTGTGATTTTTATAATATTTAAATTATTATGAATTGTTGATATATACTTTATTTAGTAAAATTTATTTATTTTTAATGAATATGTTGAAAGGTGTAATATATTTTTAAAACTGTGAACCTGTTAAAACTATTTGCAAAAATCTATTGGAGACTGTTATTCTATTGCTTTTATAATTGTTTAAATTGTTGTGGCTTTACGGGGGTTGTACGATAGAATTGCTTGTGACAGGGCTTAGAAAGTTGTTTATATTATTGAAAGCTGCATGTTAATGGTGATCAGTATGCCCTGTGAGAGATTTTAAATGTTTTATATATTTTGTATAGTATGCCATGTAAGAGATTTTAAATGATATATATATTTTGTACGGTTTGCATGGAATATTTCTTGAATATTGAATATTGAATACTTTTACATTTTAAATTCTGAATACCCGGTCATAGTTTTTAAATATTTACACATTTTCCATAATTCTAATGGAATAACTTACAGCCTATGTTTTTTTGTATGAAATTTCATTGTCACAAAAGAAAAGAAAAGATAGCCTCAATAAACTTGTTATTTTTGAAATTGTAAAATTGAGGTCACCTCATTCGTCCAATTCCCCAAGGGACCTAGCACGTGGATATTCTTCCACTAGGAGGCCTCTCCTAGTTCCAGTGAAATGGTGAGCCGGTCATCAAGGTAAGTTGTAGTTCTTTTTGAAATTTTTTCTTTTTTGGATGTCAACTTAGAAAGTTTAAAATTTTGTCGTGACGTCATGGGGGATGAGCGGCTCAATGCTTTGCACGATACACCCTGATTTCCGATATAATATAAGCTTATAGTGTTGTGATGTGTCAGTTAATTAAATTATAATAATCTTTGGAGGTTAAGAGTTAAATTATATTTTAACTTAAAATTGGAGTAAATCATATCATACAAATTATTTGAAGGTTAGTGACTATATTTTTCAGAGGATAATGTCTCCATCTCGTTACATATCCACGAACGTGGAATCGATTACAGAGTTACTCGGATTGTGGCATTTAAGAATTGAGAAATTTTAAAACAGCGTCATAAATAATGTAAGATTTTAAAAATTTTGAAGAAGAATTTATTCAAGAAATCTATTGTATAATTAATTTTTCCTTATCCGTAAACTTACCTCTGACAACCGATCAAATCTTGCAAAGAGCTCGTTGAGTATCTTCACTAACTCGGATGCAGAGTATGTAGACGATATGGCTGTGAAGCCCACTATGTCCGCGTACAGAATACTGGAACACAGAAATTGTTATGAGATGATTAATATTAAGAAACACACAGTCATACAACTCGAAATAATGGTAATGGAAAGTCAGTATTATTATTGTTTTGTTGTTATTATTATTATAATGTTTAACAATGAATATTTTCTTAAAAACTATGAAAATGTTTAATAAAATCCAACTATTCGGTGCTTGTTGTTGTTGTTGTACTGTGTAATGGCACATTAAATACCCACAAATAAGTCACGACTGCAAAACCAGATTGTAGAGTGAATTGATTAATATTGCTACGCTGACGAGATTGATATTAGATATAGATAGATATAGATATAGATATGTGTGGCTACGTAACGCTTTTCATCTACTCTATGAGCGGCAGGATTGTGCATGCTCGGGCACCTTTCAATCATTCTATTTGAGCCTTTCTTAGCTTTTATTCGATTATGCTACCGTATTCAGGTAAATTTTGTCACATACTGCGTCACACAGACTAAGTATACAATCGTTGTTTCCGAAGCTAGTCATGTACGGCTATTCCGAGTGCGTTTAGTATAAGGTAACTGTGAGCGGACATCGCTCTGTAATTTGTGACTTGTACTATTCAGTGCAACACAGTTCAATAACTCACTTTTATTGTGTGTTACAATAGGGTGTGTTGGACAACCATAAGCTTGAGGATTTGTTGTATATGGCAGTTTGTTGTTGTCTTTATTTATGTAAACTTTACTTAAGGTTGTAGTTAGCGATTTCTTTGTGTTCAATTATTTTATCCACTATGAAAACCGACGATCCGTGCGGCTGTCAAGCAAGTGTTATCATATATATGATAACGAATTTTTTACAACCCTATACAACTTGGATCGTGTAAAATCTGCCAGTTCTCAGACTCTGTTCGTAACTTTAAAAACTTAACCTATTTTTACTGGCGGAATTTCATTTCTAAGGAAGCTACACACTTCTTAATTGTTTACATTCTGTACAATTATTATATAACTTTTCAAAAACCTTACTTTTTCTAAATTTTATAATTTTTTAATGCATTCTGGATTTCCTTAAAGCATTCTGGACCACTTTTACAAAATGCACTGGCAACCCCAATCCTAGTATCCTTGTCAGGAGATTTTGCAAAGTTTTGTTTTGCGATACAATTTTTTGTTCCTCAAAAGAGTCATAAAAATATATTAATAAATATCATCACTTTTAAAGTTTTTCATAGCATGTTTTTTAAAGTATTTTATGACCTAGTAGGACTGAAGTCTCAATCAAACGTATATCACAATGCACAATATCCATACTTACCTTTGTTTGATACAAAAGAAAATATGGTTAAATAAAATAAATGAGAAAATTAGCTATGGAAAACTCAGTAATAAACGATACACACACGTCAGGCTCATATACCAACGTATGCATACATTTGTAATGCACGCGCTCTTCTTCTTCTTTAATTGGTGTTTAACCCATTATACGTTTTAGCCTAAGCTTTACAATAAATTATATCCTTACACTACCTTTACACACACTTCTTGAATCTAATTGTCTTCAACATCTTACAAAAATTAAGTTTTCTGTTTCTCTCTAATTCTGTAATCCACACTTTACCTTTCCAATAACCCTGTATGAGCTATTTGATTATCCATTTGAACCTATTCCAAATTTAGGGTTTTTATTAAACACACATTTTTAGCGCCTTCTGACATGTTTAATTTGGTATTCGGCTTCATTTTTCACATTAAGTCTTTGCTTCAAATACTTTGAGTTTAAATAGCTTGAAGTATTGCTCGTCTATTTTTTTAAACACCCAGGCCTCGCATTTTTTAAGTTTCAAGAGGTCTTACAATTAATTACTTTTATTGTTTTGTGTGTCTCTCCCCACCTGCTCTTTCTTTCACACACAAACACACACACCATTAAGGCAGTATAAAATCACTGAACCGTGCATCTCTTAAGGTTATATTTAAGCAGGACATTGACGTATTATTACGCCAATATTATATGGGTTGTTGTAACTGGCCAATAGCAATTAGGCTACGATTAGATGCTGCTACAGCCATATGATTGTGAATACTATGTACAGCTCAGTAATAACTCTTACTCAGTATCATGGTGTCGTATCCACCTCAAAACATAACCTTTGTATGCAGTATTAAACGTATCACCCTAATCGTAGGTAAAAGTAATAACTCTGTGTCTGTGTGTGTGTGTGTGTGTGTGTGTGTGCGTGCGCGCGTGCGCATGCGTGAAAATAACCAAAAACTTATAAGTTTCCTCCATTATATGTAACGTCAATACGGCAGTGACCGTGGGAGTAGCTGTTTGATTCCTGCGGCCTGACCACGCTGGGGCCTTCAATTCCTGTCCGAGGGCAACTATAGTGAGGCTTCGTACACTCTGGGGAATAGGTATTTTGCTTAGTAATATTTCTCTAGTCGTTCGGAGGTCTGCGTTTTGACTCATAAACCTATAAAGATATCAGTAAACATACTGCACGACATGTGTAGAGATAGGGAGAGGGAGAGAGAGAGAGAGAGAGGGAGAGGGAGAGAGAGAGAGAGAGAGAGAGAGAGAGAGAGAGAGAGAGAGAGAGAGAGAGAGAGAGAGAGAGATTGACTCAATTAAAATAGAAAATAAAAATTGAAAGGAGTTTCATTACATTAACCCTAATAGATGGAAGCGTTAAGATGTTAAAAATATACAATATATAAATTGTTGGTACAATATAAATGTGTAAATGTAAATTTAGTCTTGCAAACAAGTTGAAAAACGTTTTAACATGCCACCAATTGCGATGTCTACTGTAATAAAAGGAGAGTTAAACTTAACTCGGTACTTAGAAATAAAAACTAAGTCTGGAGGGAAAACCTTTTCATATTAGTCGGAAAGCAGACAAATAGAATAGTTACCAATAGTTTCACGGTATAAAAATAATCATCGTGAAACACGATTACTACTTTAGCCAGACAATGAGTAGAATATGAATGATGAAGACGCGTCAAACTTGGCAGCCAATCGACAGTGACAGCAGTGCATGCCTTTCGTTTATTGGAACTATTGCGTGTAGAGATAAATAGAAAAGTAACCTACGAATAACGTGTAATCCGCAACTGTACACGCTATCTGGTACTTTGCACTGCACAGACGACACAGTAGAACTTAGTACGCGACAACTGTGACAGCAATTTGATGTAGCTGATTGCACATTAAGGATAAAATGTTTACAACAACTAATATGAGAAATATGAGATTTTTTTTTTCCAGTATTCCTAACTACTGTATTTAAAAAATAATTTTACATCTATTTACGTGGTTGTTTCCTCCCTTGTGTGTGTGTGTGTGTGATTATATTCGTATACCACCAAATTTAAACACACACACGCGCGCGTTTTATTTTGTTAAAATATCGCGTTACTTTGCAAGCATTTTTGTTACATATGTGCATACACTTCGTTAGACTTTACTGTTCAACATCGTCTTTTTGTGCCTCCTGCTATTTTAAATTAAATTTTTATAAATTGTAAACAATTATAAAACTAGGCTCGAATCATTACACCAGTCTGTAATAAGAAAATTTTTTAATTGTTTTCTTTAAATAATGAATTTTTAGTGTTTTCCTGAATTTCAGAAATCCATTTGAAATTGCCCTATCACATCATGTTCGTTTATGATTTAATGTTGAAAATATTACGTTACATTGTATTTATTGAAATAGTTGTGATACCTCTCGCCTGAAATACCTATTGAGTAATTATTTTTTATCTTTTAACGTAGGTTAAATAAGTATAAAACGTAGTATTTACTGTTATTTTAACAGTTTCCACACAGAATTATCACTGTTGCACACCACTACAGAAAACTTATTCCGACTAGCGCTTTCAAGCTTCACAGCTCATCGTTCAAGCTGTGAAGCTTGAAAGCGCTAATCGGAATAATTTTTCTATAGTGCTGTGCAAAAGTGATAATTCTGTGTGTGATTATAACTACTAATACATCTTTCTTAATTAAAATTAGAAGTTTCCATTAAACAATTTTTTGTCTGGCGAGTTGGATCTTTCTTGATTTTTTACCACTTCTTTCCGTTTTACAACCACATTGCAACATAAAGAACTATGCTGACATCATATTATGTCTTGTAAAATAAGAATTATCTCAGATATTTGAAAACCAAAGTAAGTATACTTGACCAATCGATTGTTCTGTCGCTGGCGTGTAGCTCCCAGTCGTGAACGTTTTACGAAAGCAAGCATAAGGAAATAAAAAAATGGCAAACGAGATCTTCGATTTCTCGTGCAGGAGCAAAACTGGGTACAAACTATAACTAAAGTTGTACCCAGTTGGTACCCAATTAGTGCCCAATGGCATCTCAAATTAGCTAGCAAGATTAATTTAAAATTTGCTGGCCATATTGCTAGAAGGATGAAAGGTGTATTGGCCTTATCACCACGGGAGTGAAAACGGAAGAAAACTACAAATGAGATTTGCAGACCTTTTGTAAATAAGCCAGTTCGAGGTGTGTGCACTAGATGAAGAAGGAAGAGTGGAAGAGAAAATGGAAGACCAATCAACACTGGATCTTTCAAGGCTGTACAAAAGGGAGAGAAACGTTCACATATTAATGCTGATATAATCGTACTACAATTCAGAGGCAAGAAAAAGTTTGATTATCACGCCAAACCGTAAGGCGACGTAGGCACAGCTTTTGACCAGACGATTCCTTTACAGTCAAAATTTCTTACTGGTGTTATCGTACACGTGCAAGAAGATTTACCACAGACTTTCCATGTTGACTGTTGTCATCAATGTTGTCTCAAACAAAACATTACATAAATAAGGTAATAAAATAGGAACCTTATGAAGCAACAAGACAAGTGGCGAGAAGTAACTTCCCAGTTAAAGCCGACTGTTACGTTCAAGGATATTTTGTTCCATCTCATAATCGGATTGTGTGTAAAGAGTTTTAGGAATGGAATACTTGCCGTATATTCTCTGTAGACACGGTATGAACTGCAAACGACAAGAGCAAATGTGATCACGTCAGACACGTGATGTGCAGACGACACTCAAGGGAGCGGCTGTGGCTGCAGTGTTAACTGTTAATGTTACGTGTAACTCTGACGGAAGTAGATTTGCTGTGCTGCACCTGCCACTACGGATAACTTAGTTAATGATGAACGGAAAATGTATTTCTTTTATTGGCGATTGAAAATGTTCTAGCAATCGTATCAAATAAAATAAGTTTTTTAAAAATGTACACGTGTTGAAAAGTGTAGGTTGTTCTGTGATACTGAAAATGTATACAGCACACATGGAATTTTTCGTGTACATATCCTTTCTAAACACACACACACACACACACACACACACACACACACACACACACACACACACACACACACACACACACACACACACACACACACACACACACACACACACACACACACACACACACACACACACACACACACACACACACACACACACACACACACACACACACACACACACACACACACACACACACACACACACACACACACACACACACACACACACACACACACACACACACACACACACACTTACGCGTGCGCGCACATGTAACACATAATTGAATATTTTTTTTTTATAGGGCTTACAGACTTTATAAAACTAACAATGGGTAGTCCGTCTACGTTTACAGTTATTTCAAACACTTTTTTTTACAGTCTATTTCTTGATGCATATACAATTTATTTATTGGTTTTCTGTATATTGCATATTGTATGTGGTTGTTGTTTCTTGTGATGATTATGTCTAAATAGTTGATTTTGTTATGTTTTCCGTTTTCTTCTGTGAATTGTATTTTTGGATTGTATGTTGTTGATTTGTTTTAATATGTTATCTGCATTTGTGTTTTTGTTATTTGATACATATAGCCCATCATCTACATATCTTGTTCATATGCCAGTTGGGTCAAATGAATTTATAATATTTTGTATTTTGGTGACTATGTGTTGTAAGAATATTTCTGCTATTATGCTAGATAATGGAGATCCCATTGCTAAACCTTCTTGCTGTAGATAAATTTGGCTATTAAATTCAAAGTAATTTTGTTTTAGTGTTAGTTGGAGGCTATTTTTTATTTCAGTTATATATTGTGGGTCTTCATTTTGTTTTGTTTAAGTTTGTTTATTATTATGTCTATTGTTTCATTTACTGGGATGTTGGTGTACATGTTTGTGATATCATATGATGTGAAAAATGTATTCTCATTTATATTTATTATTTTTAGTTTGTCTGTTAATTCGTATGTGTTTTTTATGTCATGATGATTATTTGTTAGATGGTTATTTTTTAGTTTTTGTGCTATTATTTTTGCTATTTTGTATGTAGGTGCTTTTTTGAAGTTGATTAATGGACGTATTGGGTTGTTTAATATGTCTGTATTTTAATTGTTGAATATGTTTTCAGCTGTTTTTATTAGTTTTATCGTTTGTTTGAGATATTTTTCTGTTCGGCCTTTGTTTAGTTGTGTGCAATTATTATTGTTGATGAAGTCTTCAGTTTTTCTGATGTAGCCTGTTTTGTCAATAATTACTGTTGCTTGACTTTTGTCTGCTTTAGTTATTATTAAATTATTGTTCTTTACTTTATTTTTAATTTCTTTTATTGTTTTATTGTCCTTCTTTTGTTTAGATTTGTTTTTCATTTCACTAGTGATTATTTTTTTTAATTAAATGTGTTGCTTCTGTTCGTTTTTCTTCTTGTATATTGTCTTCTATTAGGCTAATATAAAATAAAAACTGAACAATTAAGAATTAATCAAAATAAACAACACATAAATAATAACAATAATAAAAAATGGACCACATTCACATACATAAATAATAAAATGACAAAACTAACAAAACTATTTAAAAACACAGATATCAAAATAGCATACAAAACTAATAAAACTAATTTACAAAAACTAAATAACCCACACAACAAAATTAATACAACAACCAATGTTATATACAGAATAATTGAATGCCAAGATTGTAATAAATGTTACATAGGGCAAACAAAAAAACAGCTGAAAAAAAGTTATTTTGAACACCTAAATGCATACATAAAACCAGAAATATATAAATCTAATTTGGCCACACATGCAATAAACACGGGACATGAATTCCCAGACATAACCAATATGACACTAATAAAACATATACCGCACAAAGGGACCATAATGAACATTTGGGAAAATTTACAAATATGCAAACATAAAACACAAAACAAACTAATACACAAAATACTAATATATACACCACAATCACACACAACAATAACAATTTCAAACACCAGAGACCAACAGGAAACCAAAGCAACAACCAGCCAACACATAAATACCTCACAAGACTCAAAATTAGAAAGGCTGAGGATGGGAACACAAGGCTTCCCGAAACATGTTATGTTCCAAATAGGGATAAAACATCTTGAGGTAAAGTCATTATAAAATATATATTATATACATCAAGAAACGGACTGTAGCAGAAAGTGTTTGAAATAATTTATTTAATATTTGTAATTTCTTTACCTTAAGATGTTTTTTTATTTATTTGGTACATGTTTCGGAATCCTATTGTTCACATTCTCAACCTTCCTGATTTGATATCTTGTGGTAACTAAATAACTAAATAACCCACATAAGAAAGATAATACAACAACCAATGGTATATACAAAATTGAATACTAAGATCGCAATAAATGTTACGTAGGACAAACAAAAAACACCTAAAAACACGTTATTTTGAACACTTAAACGCCTACAAAAACCAGAAATATATAAATCTAATTTGACCACAGATGCAATAAACACAGGACATGAATTCCCATACATATCCAACATGACACTAATAAAAAACATAACACACAACAGCACCATAATAAAGATATGGGAAAATTTACTAATATACAAACATAAAACACAAAACAAACTAATACCCAAACAAATACAAATCAATAAAAAACATGACACAACTTTTAAAGCACTCAACATCGAAAATACTTAAGAAGCTAATATATACACCACAATCACACACAATAATACCAGTATAAAATACCAAAAACCAACAGAAAACCATAACAACAACCTACCAAAACACAAAGACTCTACAAGATATAAAATCAGTAAGGCTGAGGATGGAAATAATAGGATTCCCGAAACATGTACCAAATAAGGGAAAAACGTCTTGAGGTAAAGAAATTATAAATATTGTAACGGTACAAATAACCAACCCAAAACCAATGTAAACAAACGGGTTATAAACTATCCAAAACAAAATAAATAACAAAAGAAGAACATGTAAACATGAACATAGGACGAATTATGATTAAAATAAAGGAATAAATTAAGTTATAATTAATAAGTAATGTATTACAGAAGAAACGAAGACACGACTAAAGACAAGACAACGTTGACCCAAATACCCAACAGATCAGACAGTGAGAAGAAGACTACAACACCCATAACAAGAAGAGATTTATTGAGGAGGATAAAAGAATCAGTGCGACTAGGAAAAATAAAATCAAATCAGATACAAGAAGGAACTAATAATGATAAGAATAAAATAAACCATGAGAATATAAAGTATTATTAATGATAGAGAGAACAGAAGTAATTTAAAAACTTGATTTAAACCCCTAGGCTGTGACTTGACACTGACATAAAACTATTAATAAACTAACTTCAATGACTTGACGGTACAGCCAGAACTCCAAGGTAAAACATCGATAATAGAAAATAAGAGGGAGATTGGATATAAGAGTTGTAAATGTATAAATTAGTAATGTATACAAATGACCACTAGATAATGTCCAAAAGACTAGTTAAAATTGTAAACTAGAGATAAAATTATAAGAGACAAGTATGAATCAACAATAAGGTTGAGATAGTAACAAAAAAAATATTACTATAAACAATAAAAATCAGCTTTAAGTAAATGTAATAATTTAAGAATCAATACAATATGTAAAAAAAAAACAAAATCTAATGTTCAACGATTGTTGGGGATCCAAGTGAGGACATAACCTAAACTGGCCAACAAGTTTCCAATAGAATTGTAAAAAACAATGACTGGAATGATCTTAAACTAAAATGTATTGTAGTGTAAGAAACTAGAGACTGTAAGGAGATTCCATTTACAAAAAGTAATAATATAAAGGAACTTGTGTACAGTATAAGTGTAAATTAACATGATCAAGATTACAACATAGTATGGGTACCAATAAAAATCACACATAAAACGATGATAAAAGAGTAGGGACTCAGTCCATGAGATTAACTAAAACGTAATACTATTCATGTAAGGCAAATCAATGTTTATTGCCATAAAATTAATAATAATGATGTATATGATATGTAACTCATAGCTAATGCTAGATGCAGGAAATTTTAAATAGATACCAACAGATGTCAAAATACCAGAGCAGAACAAAACACTGCCAAGCATTGACATTACTATAATAAATCTAATACAAGCTAAACCTAGTCAAAAGATGAAGGTGGAATATCAAATAAGAAAAAATATAACACCCAAGAAAACTAAATGATAGTCAAAAGAAAAATGTAAATAAAATAAAATAAGACAATACTAGCTAATACTGAGATAATCAGAAGTGGTAATGATTAGTTCAGAATAAATAGGACACAGCAAATATGGGTTACAAACTCATAATATTATAAAATAACTAATAAACCATTAGCAAGACCATAGACCAAGTGTCTAGCCAAAAGTAAAATAATTGTTAGGAATAATAGTTAAGTAATGATGTAAGAAACTATTGTGCAGTAATGATAAGCTATCAAAAAGAACAAAAGTGAAGAATAATAATGTAATAAATATAAGAATCCTTAATATGATAAGAGAAGCTGTGATAGTTGATAATTAAATAAAAATGATAAGCGTTTATCAGAAAATGAATATTATAAATAGAATAAGATAGAAAATAAGATATGTAAATAGATCGTAAGAAATAGTAAGAAATTTATTTGGTTAATCCTTATCAAAACTATATGGTGTGGGTAACCGAAATACTCGTGACAAAAAGACAAAACCGATGGGAGTAATGAAAAAAGGATTAGGGTATTTATAAATGAACTATTCAAAGTATAAAAAAATAATTATTTACAAGCCCGTGGGCGTACAATGGGGAACCAAAAATTCATAGCCTCGAACCCCGTTAGATGACGCCAAGTAAGCGTCTATTTTGCCGAGTGATACCGAAAGTACACGGAAATTACAACAATTGGCCAATCAGGAACCGTTATTAATTACTAGGTACGGGATCGTGACACAGGTAAGATCACCAGTTCATCTCAAGCCTTCGACGAAGACTCCACGCTGCTCATCGTAACCAAAAAATACTGAATTGATAGCCGATAGCTGAGCAAAATGTTCTAACCTCGAAACACGAAGTTGAGGTTAGGTCGGATGTAAACAGAGTAACAGTTTTATTTAACCAGTGTTTTAATCCGGAGTATGTGCGCATAGGCAGTGAGCGATAATGAATTATTAAAATAATTTAATTCAAATAAAAAATTGTTAAATAGTAATACTCCAAGAACGACTTAGTACGCAAGTATAAGTGACAATGACAAAATATTTTAAAATAGTAATTCAATAATTAAGGAACGCTATCAGCGAAATTAATTAACAAAATTAGATCAATTTTAACTCAACATAGATTGGCAAAATACTTTAATTATTAAATCAGACAATTAATAGTGAAAGATTTAATCATCAATAAACTTTAATTTTATAATTGATTCAACGGACTTATCGAAATAAGAGACACTAAATAGTCATTGATGAACTTAAAAGAAACCTTTGCCCTATTGTAGACTAAGTGTTATATTGTGTTTAAACTTAAGATTATAACTAAATGTGTAATACTCTTCAACCCTAGGAGTGGGTAATTTCTAAATACATGTTAACTTTGTTTTTATCCAATCTAAGAAGATAGATGATGAAGTTTATCACTAGATTACATTTATAACCGTATTGCACGGAGATGTCAGCATCGTTAAGGAAACATTAATTATTTAAAGTTAATTAAGTTAGGTTACAATGAAACCAATTTAACCTAAAATTTCAATAATAATGACATGTTCAATGTTTATGTTTTTCGTTAAAGAATTTTAATAATGTTATCACTCTCCTAATACTAACTATAATAGTAGTACATTGTTTTAGTTTGTGTGTATCTTGCAGTCTAAAAGAACCTGCTTTATTTATTAAATAATGTAACGAAATGTTTAACGTCCAGAATGACAAATAGTTCGATTCAGACTTGTAACCCTGGGATATAAGAAATTTAAAGAGTCCATCAGTAACATTGAATTTAAAGGAAATTAAACAATATTATTGTATAGTAATAATCATTAAAAAATGAGTTCGGAAAATAAAAATTAATTCATAAACAATACAAGAGTTTGACTGTTATTTTACTAGACTAAGACGTTGCAGCTTAGGTGAACGGCATCCATGGTTGGCAGCAGTGGCGGCGGCAATAAGTGGGTTTGAATGATTTTAACTTTATTACTAGCAATACACATCAGCATTAGTAGTAACCCACCATCACAAGTAAGTATCTGTATAAACAAATACTTATGTTTTCAGTGAGAAAGCACGCCAATCGGTTCATCTTAGCGACGATTGAAGGTTAAAATCCGAATATGAACTCGACGAACCCGAGCAATACAATAACCAAATTATTTTAACTAAACAACATTCAACCGAAATAAAAATAAAAATAATATTTTTACGAGAGAGGATCTCGACATATTGTAATATTAAATAAATTATTTACAGTTTTGTACATAAATGTGATATATTCTGTTAGTAGAATTTTTTACGGAATCAATTTGATATCAATATATTTTATATCGACTGAATTTTTGCTATTACGAAAAGAAGAAAAGATATTTTAATATTTGAAAGTGTGAAACAATGAAAATTGTTAAATAATGAAGCCTTCGTGGAGCTATGGGTTTTCAGTCTTTACCTCGTTATTTGCATCTTGTGGTTGAGAGCTTTTTCATATTTTACACACCTACTTGTTATGTGTACTCTTCTGACGTGGGATAAGCTAGAAAATATGAGAGAGCTTTACTGCGCAGTAACAGGGATCAGTGTGTGTGTGTGTGTGTGTGTGTGCGTGTGTGTGGCTCGAAGTGGGTCACGTGTAATTCCTGACACGTGATACTCGGTAGGATTCTAACAAAGTAGCTCCAACCGACGCGACGCGAACCTAACACGAGAATATTAACAAGGATTAATAACCTCACTGTGATGTGATTTTACAGTTTTAAACCTATTTAACCAATTTTCAATTAAATCAGGCGTTGTCGGAAGTTACAATTGGTTCCACCAAAATGTGCGTTTCATATTTTATTACCAATCTTCTTGTGCTTCTGCTATAAGTAAAATGTTTCTTTGTAACGTAAGGCACTACCTCTGAACAGCCACCGAACAGAACGCACCTGTAACATTCTCCAAGCTGAAACGTAATTTAAGATACTCACGATACCCAATCCGCTCTTTTACTACACTTTTCTTTGCTGCAGGAAAATTTTTTACATCCGGGTGAGAGTCACTTTTTAACATGTTGTTGCGAGCTTATCTAGTTAAAAGCAATCTGTCTCCCAAGTCTTAATCAGAGTCGCAGATTTTTGTATATGTAGGCTTTGTAACGTATCTTTTAATACTTGAATTGAAGTATGAAAAGTATACAAATTTCAAAGTATTAAAATAAACACTTGGATAATTTTTATTTTCTGGGCAGTTCAAATCCAAACTCTGAAGCTTCCGTAACTGGTGAAACAATTGTCAGGAAAATAATAATTATCTGTAGTACTATACCAAGTGTTTATTTATTCAATTCAAGTGTTAATAGAATTTTCTAACAAGTGCCAAGCGATCATTCGATCAGTGTAACTTATCTTTTAAATGTTCTTCCCTGGTTAATCGTAATGTATATTGTGTTCCCATCAAGGGAACATACTAATTTTCTGTTTTTTCTTGTACCCATTAATAAATCTCTTTTTAGACTCCTATTGGCTAAAAAATATTTCCAGTACACAGGAAAAAACAAGGTAAGCACGTGCATTATTGTTATGCACAAGTTATGCACGTTTCTTAATTAATTGTACAACTTTTGTTTAAAATGTTAGTGCAATCTTTGCTACTCACATGTTGATATGATATCCACTGACAGCGTATGATATTCATTTTTCTGCGATTAATCTCTGTGTATAAAAAAGGTTAGGTTAGGTTAGGTTTTGTGTGGAATCTTATCGTAATGAGTTCTATTGTATACATGATAGATTATTGATTCAATCTGAGGCCGTTGGACTTTACAAACTACCTCATGTCGGATAAGTTTTTAAATTTTTTAAATGATGTCTTTTCATTTTTACTATTTTTATGATAAAACTACTTGGTGTTATATAATATAAATCAACATTTTATTTATACAGTATTTTGGTACTGTAAACAAATTTACGATTTAGCAGCTTATTAGTTTCTTTTTCTCAGGGGGGCGCCTCTGGTATATTACTAATGGCATCCGCCACTACCCCAAGGCAGGTAAACAGTATGCATGCACCGGCTCTTTCTCAGGGGGCGGCTCTGGTATATTACTAATGGCATCCGCCACTACCCCAATGGAGGTAAGCAGTACGCATGCACCGGCTCTTTCTCAGGGGGCGGCTCTGGTATATTACTAATGGCATCCGCCACTACCCCAAGGGAGGAAAAGAGTATGCATGCACCGGCTCTTTCAACAGGGAAACAGTATGGATGCACCGGCTCTTTCAACAGGCAAACAAGTGGAAATCAACTAGACTCATGTCTTCATTGTATGGTATGTGAATTAATATTTTCTGTCGTACTGGTCCTGAAGATTGGTCTCAGTCTTCCTCAATTACAAATTTTTGTTTTAAAAATGTTAAAATGTCGAGGTAAATCTACTCTTATTCAGCAACCAGAAGTCAGGGTCCCACTGGGCCGAACATTTTTTGTTCTGCAGATAGTTTTTTAAAATATGAAATATTAATTAATGTGATATCACCGCATTGTTGTCACATCGTCGATATTTATGAAATAATAGGACCATCGAAAACACTAACGCTCGAATGTCTTTTAATTTCATTATATCCCCTTGTTTAGACATTGAGATTTGGCACCTTATAATAGTGTAGAGAAAACGCAGCGATTAATAATGTTATCCTTAAGCCAACGCAAAACTTAACAGTGACTTGTACAGTAATTTACTTCAATGTTCAATGCAAATGAGAAAAATGTAAATTAATGACATGGAAACTTCCCGAAATGTAGTTAAGATTAGCTCGCCCAAGTCACACATCTTAAGAATCAAATCTACTAAAATAACTGGATTAACTGTGTGTCTCATCCTCTATACAAAGACACTAGGAAATGTCACCGCTTGCTTAAAATTTAGTTTTAACGTATTGGCGTTACACTTGCCTTTTTGACCCGGTGCCCAATGATCTACGGTACATCTCCCACGTCTTGCTATATTTCATGTATGGGCCCGTGGCTAGATGTGCTGACTTTGTCTCTAATTACAACATTTCCGTGTAGAGTCTTTGAGCAAGTTGATGATAATCTCTATAGAATAAATTCACAGACACGCTTAGTAAATTGAGCAAATAAAATACTATACGTCTTGGAATGGAGGTAATTTAATTGTCAAATATTTTCGATTCACTGAATTCTTTAGCTGACAGAATGTCTTATTAAAACAACTATATAAGACTAAATGTCTTCATGGTTATAAATAGGAACCGCTACTTTTAAGACCTAAGGAAAACATATATGGTGAAGAGATGTATGCGTAGGCCTCAGGAATCACTTAGAAAGCTATGCATTACAAAAAACGTATGTAAGTAAATGAGGAAAAGATTGTAGGAAAGAAATGTATTTTACTTATAATACGTAATGTACGTTGACATATAATATGTAGCAAAATGAGAAATTATTTATAAGAATTATTAGACCTATAAATGTTTGCACAAATTAATAGCATAAATGAAGATCTCTCGTTACTTTGTCTGTGATATAAATCAAGTTGAATACAATTTCAATCTGATTCTGATTTCAAGTTTTTCGAAATTTTTTAACTGTTCTGAATTTTACTTAGCAGCAGTTTTTCTTGGTCCTTCTCTTGCGGCACAGACACATCGAATCTAAATTCCTTGTAACACGAACGGTATGTTTCATCATTCAAATTTCTATTCTTAAAGTTAGGCGTGCTCCAAAGATAGACTGTAACATGACTTTCTAAAGATGATATGTGGTTGTAAGACTTTTAACATATCTCGAAGTTACATTTCAACTAAATGTTTAAGTGACATTAAAATAAAATACGTAGGTACTTGTTTTAACAAAATTACTTAAATAACTTTTTTGTAGTGATCTTAGACAAATGTCTGCTTAATGAAAGTGTATATGCACTTTAGATACGATTTGCAATTAGATATGCTTGTAGCGCGCATCTTAATTCTATATTTAAGCAAAAATTAAGCATTAAAGTCGTTGATTTTCTATTCTTCATTTTTCTTATCATTCGTTTGCTTTAATTTACTAAGGAATCATTTTTTGACTATTGCGCCTAAATGTTGAATTAAAAGTTGCAACGCAATATCAAGAGGAGAATTTTAATTTTGGAATTTTCAACCTTGCTACGAGTGTCAGATAATATTTCTCGCTCTACCTGAGCAAAGTTTTGACAATACAGAACGGGACATTCCACTCTCATTCCCGACGTTAATTAGAAAATTCGTTTAACGTTTGGATTTTAAAGTATGCAGATCATTGATTAGCAATAATTAATTTTAGCTACTCAGGCTAGCACATTACCCATATTAAGTTAATATTTCCTCAAACTCAGGATCTCAATAATATATTCTTAAATTTAAAACGTATTCAACCTTTGTTATACTTAAAGCAATTAAACATAAATTATTAATTTGATGAATTTTTCAATAGATTTTCCAATGTATCTTGGTTTGAAATGACGAAATGGATTGCAATACTTCTGAATAGGAATTCAGTTAATCACCAAATTTTAAATTTTGTAATCCTCTTCTAAAGGATATATTTGTCGTTTCTTCCTTCTATAATCCAATTCTACCCTCTTGAAATGGGAATAGCTAGGTAACATGTGAACCCAACATAATGAATACGTAGTATGTTTAAAAACAAAGTCTTAAATTTATTAGAGAAAAATAAATCTGTTCATATTAATTACGTAAACATTATGTATACTAAAAAAAAATATTTCTTAAATTTAGTATGGATATACAAAGCGTATATGGCCGTCTTAATTTTGTAAAGTATCAACCTTGTTTAAAGTGTTGAGAGTGAGTATGATAACCCAATAATCTACACGATACCACTATTAAATAATAATGGCTCCTTTTTGTAACACTGAAGAAGCTTAGCAGGTCTAGCAAAGTACAGTTTGTTTTGGCAAACTCAGTTAAGGTAGTGTGGCCAGCATTTGGCTTCAGCTGCTCAATATCATTCAAAGATGTCACACCAGATACTCATTATTACACTCTGAGTCAACATTGCGGCTGAAAATCACTAGGATGTTATGATCCTTTCTTGATGCAGAACCCAGGATTCAAGGGTTTGTAGCCAGGCTTCAATTGAAAACGCTACCGTTCGCTTTGAATGAACCGTATGTAAGTTTTGATGTAAATTTCGATTTAGATTTCGACACGACCAAACAGTACATATGGACGTTTTGTAAGACAAAAAGGCATTAGACACAACAGAAAGTTACAATACAAAGTTTTCAATGTTATAATAGTAGGCTTACTACAATTATTTTGTAAGTAGTGATTTGGCCTGTTGTGTGTTGTGTAGTAGGCTAATTTGGTCCTGGGTTAGATGCTAAATAATTGTTACGCCTCTAAAGATACAAGTTCATCTGATGTTACATCTTAAAGAAACTCTAGGATGACTTTTTGTAAATGAATAACTTTTATAACCATTCACTTACACAAATGTTAAAAGTGAAACTTTCTAGTTAGTTAAATATATAGGTATAATATTTTATAACTTCTAATAATTGTTTAGAATATTTTAAGTTATTCTTGGAGATACGTTCATAAAAATATATTACAAACGGTTATTTTGCAGTTAAAAAAATCAATTTTATTACTATTTTTTAAAACTTGGACAACATAGAGATTGACATTATCATTTTGTATAAATAAATAACCTTATATCCGGGAAAAAAGAAACGTTTTACTCTCGAGTGTTAAGATGAATGCAAACTAATATCTTAGTCTTGATTAATGCTTGTTTTTGTAAGTTTAGGTTTTCTGATACCATTAACCACAGTACATTTCAATACGGACTCAAGAATCATGCGTTCTTAAGTAAGTTAGCTCGTGTTAAACAATGGGTTAATTTAAGAAAGAAAGTAATCTCAGTGTGTTTGCTTCATCAGTTGTTTCAATAATTAGAGTAAAGAAAGCAATAAGTTTATATAATTATAAACCAATAAATAATTATTCTTTCAGCAAGTTAAACTAAAAATATCGGTATGGAGAACCATACATAACTTCCATATTCTAAGATTTATATTTAAAATCATTTTCGAAATGAAATATTACCATAGAAACTACTTCTTTCTACTTACTGCTTCAGCCTTAACCACAGTACTGTGGTCACTAACGTATACCACCTCACGTTATCGCACTCGATTTTCACTGATGATGGAAGTCGATGGCATTGCCGAAACGTCTGGTTTTGTAGAAAACATTGGACTACGGCCAAATATCCCGGGAAGGAATTTTAACAAAAACTACTTCTTTGTTGCCGATAACGTTGTACACATATATATAAAAAATATGCATAAAATTAATGGCTTGTATAAGTTAATGATTGATCTCCATTAAGTAGTGCTCAAGTTTCCAAAGTTTTAATATTATGATGTCCGTAATAATCAGAGCAGGTTTAGTGTGTATGAGGGTACACCGTGGACAAAAATTTTCAACATTCCCTATTGAGCGTTGCTTAGAGTAAAGCTGCGAATCTACAGTGTACGTTTCACAGAACAAAAACGTGGAAAAGAAGGAGCGCTCCGAAGTCACTCATGGACCCTCAGTATCTTGCAGAGGGTTCATTCCCTAAAGACGAAAAGTCTGTCTATGAATCGTTCCTCTGTAAACACGTGCAGTTACACTGCCCAGCAATCAACAGGAAGCAAATCGCTATCCACGCTGGACACTTTTTCGGCTTGCAGGCGTTATGTTGGTATGGGTTCGGCACTTTCCAGTTAAAAACCGTGCAAATGTAAGAAAATAAACATGAATGAGGCCAGAAATAACGCGAATTGTGTGTGTGTGTGTGTGTGTGTGTGTGTCTTCCCTGCCTTTTTATTGCGGTAGACATAATAATAAAATGGAAAAGTAAACAGTACATAACTGAGATATGCTTGCCTGCCACGCACGATTATTTTCTCATATACATGATTTACATTAAAATGAAAAAATTATAATTTTATTGCCTGGCAACAAAATTATTTTATTTTTAACAATTACCATTGTTTGAAAATGTTTAAATGAATTTTCAAGTACTTTACTCTTGTTAAAACGTAAAAGGTTGCAGGTAAACTACCCCTTCCCCTTAACCCATCTTCACCAAAATCAAAAAGCCTTGAGTCCTCTACAAAGGCTGACATATGCCTTTTTTAGTGACGTATGCAAAAAATTATTAGATTCGATTTCAATATGCGGCAGTTATCGTTCGTCAGAGAAAATACCCTTGTTAAAACATAAAACGTTGCAGGTAAACTACCCCTTTCCCTTAACCGATCTTTACCAAAAACAATAGGTCTTGAGACCTCCATAATTCAGGGCCGTATGCGAAACATTATTTGATTCTGTTTGAATTTGCGGCTGTTACCGTTTGCCAAAAAAAAATACCCTTGATAAAAAAACGTTGCAGGTAAACTACCCCTTTCCCTCAACCGATCTTTACCAAAAACAATAGGTCGTGAGTACTCTACAAATCATGGCTGTATGCAAAAAATTATTTGATTCTTTTTGAATTTGCGGCAGACAGACAGACACACAGACACACACAGAGACACTTTTAGAAAAACGACTTTTTTTCATGTTTTGAGTGTAGTACAATCAGAATCTGCAATAATCTCGAACACGATTTTTTTTGCCATCACCATACTTGCATTTCCTTAAGGAATATGGAAGAAAAAATAATTAAAATATCGGTATGGAGAACCATATATGACTTCCATGTTCTAAGATTTATTTTTACTTCCATATTCCTTAAGGAATGGAAGTATGGTGATGGCAAAAAAAATCGTGGTCGAGATTATTGCAGATTCTGATTCTACTACACTCAAAACATGAAAAAAAGTCGTTTTCCGAAAAGTGTCTGTGTGTGGGTCTGTAGATTTTTTTTCTATGGCAAACGATAACTGCCGCAAATTCAAACAGAATCAAATAATTTTTTGCATACAGTCCTAATTTGTAGAGTACTCACGACCTGTTGTTTTTGGTGAAGATCGGTTGAGGGGAAGGGGTAGTTTACCTGCAACGGTTTTTTTTTATCAAGGGAATTTTTTTTTGGCAAACGATAACAGCCGCAAATTCAAACAGAATCAAATAATGTTTCGTATACAGCCCTGACTTGTAGAGTTCTCAAGACCTATGGTTTTTGGTGAAGATCGGTTAAGGGAAAGGGGTACTTTACCAGTAACGTTTTATGTTTTAACAAGGGTATTTCCTATGGCAAACGATAACAGCCGCAAATTCAAACAGAATCAAATAATGTTTTGCATACTGCCCTGATTTGTAGAGTACTCAAGACCTGTTCTTTTTGGTGAAGATCGGTTAAGGGGAAGGGGTAGTTTTCTAGCAACGTTTTTTTATCAAGCGTATTTTATATGACGAACGGTAACAGCCTCAAATTCAAACAGAATCAAATAAGTTTTTGCATATGTCCCTGAAATGTAGAGGTCTCAATGACCTTCGATTTTGGTGAAGATCGGTTAAGGGGAAGGGGTAGTTTACCTGCAAAGGTTTTTTATCAAGCGTATTTTCTATGACAAATGGTAACAGCCGCAAATTCAAACAGAATCAAATAAGTTTTGGCATACGTCCCTAAATTCTAGAGGTCTCAACGACTTTTGATTTTGGTGAAGATCAGTTAAGGGGAAGGGGTAGTTTACCTGCAACGTTTTTTTATCAAGCGTATTTTCTATGACGAACGGTAACAGCCGCAAATTCAAACAGAATCAAATAATTTTTTGCATACATCCCTGAATTGTAGAGGTCTCAATGTCTTTCGATTTTGGTGAAGATCGGTTAAGGGGAAGGGGTAGTTTACCTGAACCTTTTACGTTTTAACAAGAGTAAAGTACTTGAAAATTTATTTAAACTTTTTGAAACAATGGTAATTGTTAAAAATAAAATAATTTTGTTGCCAGGCAATAATATTATAATTTTTTCATTTTAATGTAATATAATATTTTTCATTTAATACAGCAATAAAAAGGCAGGTAAGACACAGCCTGGCTGTTTGGCTGAAAATGATTTTAAATATAAATCTTAGAATATGGAAGTCATGTATGGTTCTCCATACCGATATTTAAAATCATATTCGAAATGAAATATTTCCATAGAAACTACGTCTTTCTACTTATTGCTTCAGCATTAACCACAGTACTGTGGTCACTAACGTATACCACCTCACGTTTTCGCACTCGATTTTCACTGATGATTGCAGTCGATGCCACTGCAGAAAAGTCTGGTTTTACAGAAAACATTGGACTACGGCTAAACAGTCCGGGAAGCAATTTTAACAAAAAACTACTTCTTTGTTGCCGATAACGTAGTACACTTTAAAAATTCTCCCCTCCACCTTCAACTATAATTTTTAATAATAGAAACTTACCCCCACCCCTTTCACCTTACCTCTTCATTTATAGATATTTCATCTACGTTTCTTCAGTGGATTATTATGATCTTATTTTCAGGATACTTTATTTCTAAAAATTAAGTACTTCATTCTCGTTGAATCATAAAATGTTTCAAACCGATCTTCACCAAAATCAACAGACCTTGAGTTCTCTAACACTCAGGAAAGTGTGCAAAAAATTATTTGATTCTCTTTGAACTTTCGGCAGTTATCGTTCGTCATAAAAAAATTAACCTTTTTAAAACATAAAACGTTGCTGATAAACTACCCCTTTCCCTCAACCGATCTTCAACAAAATGAACAGACCTTGAGTTCCCTTTAGTTCAAAAAGGTATGCAAAAACGTAGTTGATTCTGTTTGAATTTACGGCAGTTATCGCTCGTCATATAAAAAATTACCCTTGTTAAAACATAAAATGTTGCAGGTAAACTACCCCTTTCCCTTAACCGATCTTCACCAAAATCAAGACGTCTTGCGTACTCTACAAATCAGAGCTTCATGCAAAGAAGTATTTGATTCTGTTTGAATTTGCGACTCTTATCGTTTGCCATAAAAAATACCCTTTTAAAACATAAAACGTTGCTGGTAAACTACCCCTTTCCCTTAACCGATATTCACCTAAAACAATAGGTCTTGACTACTCTACAGGTCAGGGCTGTATGCAAAATATTACTTGATTCTGTTTGAATTTGCGGCTCTTATCTTTTGCCATAAAAAATACCCTTTTAAAACATAAAACGTAGCCGGTAAACTACCCCTTTTCCTTAACCGATCTTCACCAAAATCAACAGGTCTTGAGAACTTTACAATTTAGGGCTGTATGCAAATAATCATTTGATTCTGTTTGAATTTGCGGCTGTTATCGTTTGCCATATAAAATACCCTTGTTAAAACATAAAACGTTGCTGGTAAACTACCCCTTCCCTTAACCGATCTACACCAAAAACAATAGGCCTTGAGAACTCTACAATTCAGGGCTGTATGCAAAAGAGTAGTTGATTTTGTTTGAATTTGCGGCTGTTATCGTTTGCCATAGAAAACAATTACCTTGATTAAAAAAACCCGTTGCAGGTAAACTAACCCTTTCCCCACTAAAAGATATCGGTATGGAGAACCATACATGACTTCCATGTCTAAGATTTATATTTAAAATCATATTCAAAATGTAATATTTCCATAGAAACTACGTCTTTCTACTTATTGCTTCAGCATTAACCACAGTACTGTGGTCACTAACGTATACCACCTCACGTTTTCGCATTCGATTTTCACCGATGATGGCAGTCGATAGCACTGCCGAAAAGTCTGGCTTTGTAGAAAACATTGGACTACGGCTAAAGAGCCCGGGAAGCAATTTTAACAAAAAACTACTTCTTTGTTGCCCATAACGTAGTACACATTATAACAAAAAGAAGGAGTGAGTGTAGTGTAAAAGTGTTGTATGATGTCGGGCGTTACCTCCGCGCACTTTTTGTTACTTACTGTTGACTGGATCCTCTGCGGTGATGTAGTCCTGTAACACAACTTAATACTATGTTTTTTTGTGGGCGCCACTTGGAATCGTTTGTTCCAAGAAAGAAATGTGATTATTAAAGAAATTAAAATTTTTAAATCTTACTTCTATGAAAAAATATAAACGAGTCAGTTTAGCTTGAAAAAATAAGGTAAGTTTAATGATTCTTCAAAAACAAACAAATCGTCTGAAGGACTAACATTCATAAAAAAATTATAAAATTGCAGAGTTACAAAAGAAAAAATTCATAAGTTATTATTATTATTATTGACAATTTTATTTATCCAATCAAGTATCGGCTAGTATTTTTAATTTTTTACTCAGTTGAAAAGCATGAGTTTAATACGTGAAAAAATCTTTACTCTCAGGACGTGACTCCTTTGAACTACCAAGACATATCAATAAGATGCCTTACAAGAAAAATTAAGTAATTTGAAGGTGTGTGTGGCATGTGTAGTACAACTGTGTGACAAATGTAACCAGGTAAAAAATGACTTTAATTTTGGTAACTCACGTTCCAATGGTTAATTAATCTCGCACTGGACACTCCTCTCGGGTAGTTTTTCAATCTCGCCTCTTCATGTGTGCACTGAATTTATTTTAAGTCAAAATTGCGATCATTTACAATTTCCGCAATTTTTGTGAAACAGTTTGGCAGTAGATTTTCGTTCAAACCCCGCCGTTACGAATCAGCTGCTCCGCGTTGGTTACCAAATTGGCCGTCACAGCGCTGATTCCCATGTAGTCGAGAGAAAGGCTTTGTGTTTGTATGTTTACGTTAAGGGGGTTATTGTCAAGTTAGTTTGTCTTTGCGAACACAGCAGAATTGGTTCTCTATTTAAAGTTTTGGTCCCTCCTGGGCCGTTGACGTTCTGGCTGCGTGATTTCTATTAAAATTTGCCGTGTTGCTGCTCTATTTCAGCAATACATTGGCGTAGATTCTTGTAGAGGTTATGTCAGTCTGTTTGTCAATGTACGGGAAAAGCCTTTCTTCGGGTCTTGTGTCGATTTCTCGCCTCTGGTTTCGCCTTGACTGCGTTGATCAGTGTCGTGGGTGATGCATCTGTTCTGGAGTTCAAGCTTCAAGTGTTTTTGGGTCGAATTTGGTCTCTCTTTTATACTAATTCAGGCTGATTGTTTTCATTGACTTCCGGTATGTTTGTGTAAAAATTCCTTCTAGATTGTTCGAGAATAAAGAAATGGAACATCATGGAACAAATTTAACTTCCGTCGAAACTTTTAGAACAAATTTCTTATTCTTCATACTAAGGATATTTAAAAAATTACTCTGGTATTTATCAAACAGTTTTACATTAGTACTCACAATTTGCATGCCATTATTACATTTAGATTCTCTGTTTTCAACTGAATCTAGTGATACTAATTATGATTGGTTTTTAGATAAATTAACTCTAATAAGTAACACAATATACAACTCTCACCTTGGGTTGTTGTCATTGAAATTCAGTTTTTTAGAACAAAAAATTGTTGTGAAACTATTATGTTTCTTCCATAACATGAATACATAATATTACTATCTTCCTATAACAAAACAAACAAATTTTAACATATATAATACACAGATAATTTCAATTTTACCTGGCTCATGCCCATGGCCTAGGTTGTTGTCAATGTTATAACACAATAATTAGTCTCTTTCTTTAACATATGTAGTATTTCACTAGTGTACACTCAGAGTTTATTATATTGTCTGTCTTTTGTGATACCTGGTTACTCTTTACACATATTATCTTTATTACAGGATAACATAGCATCATATTGGTTGGTCTTGAGATGTCCTTTTTCATAGTGTGACAAATCTCACTCTTATAAGTTAAATTCTTTCCTAATTGATCTTATTTTCAACTGAGTTTGTTCGTTTTTAAGGTATACTGAAGTATTGTACCATTCTCTTTTATTTTTGCCAACATTTTGTAAATATTTAGCCAGATATGACTATTTTTTGTACTGGTTGATTGGATCCAGCCATACATGGTATAGGTAAATATTTTGATAACTCGATTATTACAATGTCAAAGTTAGTCAAATATATTAGTGTAGTCGCTTTATATTATATTTCAACTTTCTAATGCAATTTGGTTGCATTTTGGCAACATTAAATCCATAAATTATACAATATTATATGCCTACCACATGTTTTTAGTTAGTACTGTTTTTGGCTATTTTGACTGACTTTTATTCATTTGACAGCTTTCTTTATCTAAGATAAATTGTTCATTTTTGTCTGCTCGACAATCACATATAGTTTTTATTTCAATTTGATAATAATTAATTTTTACATGAAATCTGAGTGTTTGGTCTCAAATCCAACACATTAATATTTTTTTCCATAACAATTATATAATTTTTATTTTAACTTAGATTCTTTCTAATAATGTATTTAAGTCATTTAATACATTTATTGTATTTACATTACATAATATAATAATGGATCATGTCCATTCATTCACAATAAATAGTTCTTTATACTCTATTCAAAGTTACTAAACTCAGTAATTAATGACTTCATTTTGGTTGATCCTGATATTATTTGTCTCTCTCATAGTATCTTATGGTTTTTTCACTGTTATTCACTTTAATAATATATATAGGGTTTGTGTCTTAGTCATAGTTTGGTCGTTTTTCATGTCAGTAGTAATAATTATTAGACAATATTACACAATTTTTTAGGACTACTTGGGTTCGATACTGTTCACCTCACTTTCCTCTTATGATAAATTGCTATGTAAATGATTTCCTTTATGGAACGTTCTGTGACGTTACAACATATAAAAAATTCTCCCCTCCACCTTCAACTATAATTTTTAATAATAGAAAATTACCCCCACCCCGTTCACCTTACCTCTTCATTTATAGATATTTCATCTACGTTTCTACAGTGGATTACTATGAGCTTCTTATCACGATACTTTATTTATAAAAATTAAGTACTTTACTCTTGTTAAATCATAAAATATTTCTGGTACACTACCCCTTTTTCTTAACCGATCTTCTCCAAAATCAACAGACCTTCTGTCCTCTACAATTCAGGGAAGCATGCAAAAAAATATTTGATTCTGTTTGAATCTGCGGCAGTTATCGTTCGTCATGGAAACATTTCTCTTGTTACAACATAAAATGTTGCTGGTAAACTACCCCTTTCCCTTAACTGATCTTCACCAAAATCAATAGACCTTGAGCTCTCTGCAACTCAGTAAAGGGTGCAAAAAATTATTTGATTCTCATTGAATTTTCGGCAGTTATCGTTCGTCATAAAAAAATTACCCTTTTTAAAACATAAAACGTTGCTGACAAACTACCCTTTCCCTTAACCGATCTTCACCAAAATCAAGACGTCTTGCGTACTCTACAAATCAGAGCTTCATGCAAAGAAGTATTTGATTCTGTTTGAATTTGCGACTCTTATCGTTTGCCATAAAAAATACCCTTTTAAAACATAAAACGTTGCTGGTAAACTACCCTATTCCATTAACCGATCTTCACCAATAACAATAGGTCTTGAGAACTCTACAATTCAGGGCTGTATGCAAAACATCATTTGATTCTGTTTGAATTTGCGGCTGTTATCGTTTGCCATGGAAAACACCCTTGATAAAACATAAAACGTTGCTGGGAAACTACCCTATTCCATTAACCGATCTTCACCAATAACAATAGGTCTTGAGAACTCTACAATTCAGGGCTGTATGCAAAACATTAGTTGATTCTCTTTGAATTTATGGCAGTTATCGTTCGTCACAGAAAAAATACCCTTGTTAAAACATAAAACGTTGCAGGTAAACTACCCCTTTCCCTTAACCGACATTCAACAAAATCAACAGACCTTGAGTTCTGTATAATTCAAAAAGGTATGCAGAAGAGTAGTTGATTCTGTTTTAATGTACGGCAGTTATCGTTCGTAAAAAAAAAATTACTCTAGATAAAACTTAAAATGTTGCTGGTAAACAACCCTATTCCCTTAACCGATCTTCACCAAAACCAACAGGTCTTGAGAACTCTACATTTCAGGGCTGTATGCAAAATATTATATGATTCTGTTTGAATTTGCGGCTGTTATCGTTTGTCATATAAAATACGCTTGATAAAACAAAAAACGTGTCTGGTAAACTACCCCTTTCCCTTAACCGATCTTCACCAAAAATTATAGGTCTTTAGTACTCAACAAATCAGGGCTGTATGCAAAAACGTATTTGATTCTGTTTGAATTTGCGGCTCTTATCGTTTGCCATAGAAAATACCCTTTTAAAACATAAAACGTTTAAAACGTTGCCGGTAAACTACCCCTTTCCCTTAACCGATCTTCACCAACACCAATAGGTATTGAGAACTCTACAATACAGGGCTGTATGCAAAACATCATTTGATTCTGTTTGATTTTGCGGCTGTTATCGTTTACCATAAAAAAAATTACCCTTGATAAAAAACCGTTGCTGGTAAACTACCCCTTTCCCTTAACCGATCTTCACCAAAAACAATAGGTCTTGAGAACTCTGCAATTCAGGGCTGTATGCAAAATATTATATGATTTTGTTTGAATTTGCGGCTGTTATCGTTTGCCATACAAAATACCCTTGATAAAACAAAAAACGTGGCCGGTAAACTACCCCTTTCCCTTAAACGATCTTCACCAAAAACAATAGGTCTTTAGTACTCAAGAAATTAGTGCTGTATGCAAAAACGTATTTGATTCTGTTTGATTTTGCGGCTGTTATCGTTTACCATAAAAAAAAATTACCCTTGATAAAAAACCGTTGCTGGTAAACTACCCCTTTCCCTTAACTGATCTTTACCAAAATCAACAGATCTTGAGAACTCTACAGTTCAAGGCTGTATGCGAAACATTATTTGATTCTGTTTGCGGCTGTTATCGTTTGCCAAACAAACAAAATTACCCTTGATAAAAAAAAAACGTTGCTAGTAAACTACCCCTTTCCCTCAACCGATCTTCACCAAAAACAATAGGGCGCGAGTACTCTACAAATCAGGACTGTATGCAAAAAATTATTTGATTCTGTTTGAATTTACGGCTGTTATCGTTTGCCATAAAAAAATAATCTATAGACAGACAGACACACACAGACACACAGACACACACACAGACACTTTTCGAAAAATGATTTTTTTTCATGTTTTGAGTGTAGTACAATCATATTCTGCAATAATCTCGAACACGATTTTTTTTGCCATCACCATACTTCCATTTCCTTAAGGAACATGGAAGTAACAATAAGTCGTGAGTACTCTACAAATCAGGGCTGTATGCAAAAAATGATTTGATTCAGTTTGAATTTGCCTCTGTTATCGTTTGCCATAGAAAAAGATCTACAGACAGACACACAGCCAGACACACAGACACACAGACGCACAGACACACAGACAGAGAGACACACACAGACACTTTTCGAAAAACGACTTTTTTCATTTTTTAGTGTAGTACAATCAGAATCTGCAATAATCTCGAACACGATTTTTTTTGCCATCACCATACTTCCATTTCCTTAAGGAACATGGAAGTAAAAAGAGTAACTGTAGAAATAACTTTACTGTTTTCTATAATGGAACACTTTTTGTACTTAATATTTTTAGTCCTGCAAGCATGTAACATAATTCTAATTGGTAATAAACATGCTTAAATTATTTTTCAATGATAATCTACATTATTCTACATTTTAAGTTAGGGGTTGTGCAGTCACTATTCCTTCAAAGCATTTTAATTTACATTTTAATTTATGGCTCGTCGATATGTATTAAGATTTCAATTCCTATTTCTTCCAATAACTGATATAGGTCTAGAAGAAATAAAATGTTTCACTACAGAAGTAAACATATAGAAAGCAAACAATTTATAGAAAATGTTCGAGAAACATTAATCGATCCAACCAAGGTTTCATCTTATATATTCATGGAGTGCCAGATATTCACCTAGTGATACTTTTCACTAGTGACCTTGATGTCTTATACATTTGTGGTCATTTGTCAACCATTAAAATCCTTATTACTTTCTTCGACATATTTTATACTAAAATGAAATTAGGTTTTAAGAACTAGCACTGCTTGGTTTCTACACTTACGATACACTATAAAATTAGGGTAGCTTGGCAACAGACTGAAACGGGAATGGGAGTCGAATAATACTAATGAACTGCAAACACGCGGAGGAGTAGATACGATGTCAGTTGTCAGATACAGACTAGTTCAGGTGGAAATGTGTGTGTCTAATGAAAGCAGACGCGGTCCATTAAGCTGGACAGAAAATCAAGTACACTTCACTTTTCCTTTTCAATCTGTTTCATTAGTGAATCTGCACATCCTACACAAATTCAAAACTTTGGAAGTTTCTCAACACTGATCTGCTTCTTTCCCGTTATTTTTATGTCTCCATACTATGGATTAGGATTTTGCATTAATCTCATCTCCTTTTTTAACTAGTTGCCGATGATCAGTTCTATCGAACGGTCTAACAATCTAGTCAACTCGTTGATTACGTATGGATAGTGTAAATTACATTTTAAAGAGGAAAATGTAAATTACATTCCATTCATGTGATTATACAGTTATATTGCAAATAAGGTTTATTTTACATTACTGTGCAAATGAGACTAACCATCTCATTATTAATAGATTAGAATGGCACTCAGACTGCTTTGATACGATTAGTGCTTCACAAAATATAATTTGAGATGTTTTATTGTCATTCCTGTTTTGTTTTTAGCGTCAATGTCTAATCAGCAGTAGTAAATCGCAGGCTTCCAAATCTTGTGTACTGTAAGAGAATTTGAGTCCACACACGCGCGCGCGCGCACACACACACACACACACACACACACACACACGTACGGATGTACGAACACACATCATGGATATTTGTGCAGAGGGAACTAGAGAAATTCTTGAGACTATTTTGCACTGAGGAAAAATGTATAAACGAGACAGTTTTCTATTAGAAAAATACCTAACGTGGTTATTTTACTACTACATTAACTATCTTCTCAGTTTCTCTGAATTTATTCGGCACTTTCAGTTTAACTGTACGCGGTTCCAAATCAGTCTTAGATATAATATGTTAATGCTTTCATAATTTTGCCCTTCGTTGCGTTATTACACGACATTTTTAAAAGCGGCTATTGTAAAGACTGGAAATTATTATTCTGGTAAACATCTAAAGATTACAAAAATAGTCACGTTAACTTTATTATTTACTGCCCCACGAAGATCCTCTAATGGATCTGGTTCATGGCCAAAGCCATTTCGTCCCGTCAAGTCTTGTCCTGTTAGTTAACTCCTTCTCACCTGTGCGACATAGGGCATCTTTGAGTGGATAAAACACATGCAATTCACTACGTGCAAGGTCAGCACTATGGAGTCGAGCATTGTCCTGGTGTATAACAAAACACCAGTACTCATAAATCTACGTCGTTTCGGACCTTATAGCAGGACGTAAACGGTTCTCAAATACGTTGAACTGGAGACTGTTTCTCCTCTGGGTGTGTAGTGCTCCAAAATAAGCCCCTGTTTGTCCTAAAAGTCAGCATAACTTTTACTTTCTCAGCCGATGGTTGTGTGCAAGCTATTTTCTGCTTTGGTGAGAAGCTATGGCTCTATTCTTTCATTACTTTTTTTGGTTCCCAGTTTTGTAGCACACTTTCATCTCCAGTGACAATTCTTCGAAGGAAGCCATCTCCTCAGACTTCAAAGCGCCGCAAAAGTTTCTCCCAAGCATCAACTATCCTCTCGATCAACCAACTCTGCAGTCAACTGGCATGACGCCTATCTCGCAAGAAATTTACTGAACTGCAGGATATCGTGAATGTTATGGTTTGCTGATCCGTGACTGATATCCATACAGGCAGCTATTTTTATCAGCTGTTACGCGCCGATTTTCCTTCACTGTGGTTGCAACTGTTGCAATGGTATGTGGCGTCACTGCTCGATTTGTCGGACCTGGTCGAGGAGAATCTGCCACAGAATTAACGCAGTCTGTAGACTTCCTACTTCATTAGTACATTTGCTGCAGTAACAGACATGGATCGTGAGGGATTCCCATCGTGAGGGAGCGTATTAAAAGAAAAATCTGCATTTTTCTGCAGAAAGTGTTATGAACTTAACAAAAACGAATTTGAGTGTATTTCCGCTGTAGACTACACATCAATATGTGACATTCATGCAAATTAATAATGACTACGTGAAATAGGACCAAATAATGAATCTTTATTCTCCGATTCATTTCAATAGGTTTTATCTTTTCACTACACAAAAACAAACTAACAGACGGTGTTCTTCTTTGGTGGATGTTGAAAGCGGAGCCGCCATTTTTATACTGACACTAGGCCATTGTCTAGCATTCCTGTATCATGCTGCTACCTGCCGGTCACTCTTCAAACTATGCTGTTCACAACTCTATCGTGTTTGAATGTTTTAATGGTTGATACATTCAGCAAATTTTTAATGTTTTAACTTGATTGCCCTTATTACTCTGCCTTATTGCCTTCATTACTCTCCTGGGTTTACAGTATATAATTGCTCATTAGTTTTAGGTGTTAATTTTTTTTTCTTTTAATGATTGACTACAGCGACCATTTCTGAATAAGTGCCCTTTGGCCACTCTTATCCGGGCTCTTTTATCCTCTGCGGTTTAGCTAGTGGTTGAAACAATGGTACTGAGGTAAAATCCACTATCATTTCCTTAAATTGTTGTTGGCAATGTTTTTGTTCTGATAAGTAGCGAATAATGTCTTTTTAAGAATTGGAGTAGAGTTTCCGACGATACAGTCGTGATTATTTGGGATACTCGTCCTACACGTGACAACTAATATCTATCAACTAAGGCCACCCCTAATTGCCCCTAATCAACTAATTGCAAACTTAATTTTGGATCTCCAGATTTTTATTTCGACGGGTAAACGAATGTGAATGTATGTTAGATTTTGGATTTGTAATTTATGGACACAAATGCGGGCGCGCGCGCGCGCGCGCACACACACACACACACACACCACGGTTATGTCAAATGTAAATAACAAGTTCATTTACAAAACCGCAAAATTTTAAATTTGTGTTCCATGAATTACGTTCATTAGAAATAACAATATACATACACTTAAATTTTATATTATATTCATTTGGTTAGTTTTTGTGTACTTACTATAATTTTATGTTTTTTACATCGTTTCACAGGTATTTGAAGGTTTAAGATTTCTATTTAAAATGGTTGATAGGTTTTACATTCTTTGCATTTTCTGATGAGTTCACTTTTTGTGAACGCAAAATAAAAGGATTTCTTACTTAGACAGTTTTCTGCTCTTAATTAAAACTTGTATTAAGTTTTTTTAACATTAAACTACGTTAACTACAAAATAACAAAACTTAGGATAAACAATTGCATGACACAATGGCACTGAATTAATTCAGTAAGTAACTTTGAATTACTATTTTGTTTATACTTTGAAAATAATATTTGTTTATTAACATCACCACTAAGAACATTATAAGTAACTGAATGTCAGTTACAAGGAAAGCAGACTTATCTTACATTAAAATCACTTAATGCGCGTTATGTACTTTGATAAATATCGGTAATTACAATAAAGTTTGTCAGCCAGTATCGACTGGTTATTTAGCATGAAACAGAATGTCACGTGTCGAACATTATCTGACCCGTTTCGACCTAAATTCCGGTATAAAGCAAACTCATACTCCTTCACCCTACTCAGCTGCAAAGCTCTCTCGGCTTAACCCACTTGAAGTTGATCAAACGTTTTTTCCTCACGAAAGCCGATACTTGTAGATATGAAAATTTAGTCGCAGTAACAGTTGTTGAGTTCACAAATTACTAATGATCCTAAATGGGAAAACCGTTCTGTGTTTATGTTTTCTTTTTTTATTCGGAAAAGATTAATTTATATCCATGCTACAAAAATTTATTATTATTTACAGTATTTCGTGCCAAAAAAAATTTAATGGAATTATAACAATAAAAGAAAAATTATTGGAAATAAAAGTTTTTATTTACATAACAACAACAATAACAATAATAATAATGTATGTTAATATTATTATTAAATGTTCCTGGTAACATTAAATACTGCATATTGTTATTATGATTATGTTGTATTGAATAAAGAATTTTTAGTACTAACAAGTACACCTCTAGGTATTCCAGTCGGTGATTTTTTAGTTTTTCATCCAAGATGCATTTCGGAACAGTTGTGTTCCATCTTCACTTGGATCATTTAGTAAACTTACATAACATTTATAAAAAATTTTCACTCAGGTGAGCGTCGTCGACTCAGGTACATATAACACGCAACATAAAACACAACGCTAAAAAAAGTTTTAAATTTGAAAAATAACGTTAATATTATAACGAAAACCGAATCCAAACGGACGATTTAAAAACCGAAGCTGGCTAGCACTTATTGCCCGCACGTCATACGGAAGCCGACTAACGATAAACTACCCGACGCGCGACCTTTGTGTGTACTCTTCCCGGTAATCTAATATTTTAAATGTAACTAAATCCCTATAATCCTCTTTTCTGTTAAGCAGTGTTTTTCCACCGGCTCTTCGTTTGTATTTGTAAATATGGTATTGCTCGTATATTTTTGATGCTTCTTTGTTCGAGCTATACCTTAATACTTCTAATGAGGTGTTGATATTGATATTGTGTTGTGGGTGGCTTTTTAGGTGTTGCGCCACAACTGACGAAGGTTTACGGTGATTTCTTGCAGCATGTTCATTGAACCTTTTACGAAAGGTGCGGTCGGTATAGCCGATGTACTTCTTATTGCAAAATTCTTCCCCTGCATTACAAGTAATCATATAAACGCCTTTGGCTTCTTCTTTTGGCGTAACTTGTGTTTTCTTGTTTAAGTTGTGCCTTTAAATTTTGTAGGCTGGATTGAAGCACAATTTTTTGAAAATATTTCCTATTTTTAAGGAATTTTCGTCCGTGTAGTGCAGTGAAAGGAAGTTTGTTTTTGTTCTATTGCAAACAGATTCTGAGCAGTTGTTAGTTGTAGGCCAATTGTTTTTATTCTTCATCCTTGTTATTAAATTATCTATTAAGTATTGGTTATATCCATTATTTCTGGCTATTGTTTTTATTGTAGCTATTTCTTTTATGTATTCTGTTTTGTCTAGTTTATAATTAAGTAGGCGGAAAACAATGCTTCGAAAGGCTGTCAGTTTGTACAAACTATAAGGATGGTTTGAGTCATAAGGGATAACCAAATCTGTCTGTGTAGGCTTTCGGTATATTCCTGTTTTTATTTCCCCATTCGTTTTGGTGAAAGTAATATCTAGGAAGTTTACTGCATTGTTATTCTCAATTTCGTGCTTGAATTTAATTTTTGAGTGGCAGGAATTAAGATATTTCAAAAATGAATTAATATCTTCCGCTGTACCCTTGATTATGACAATGGAATCATCCACGTATCGGTCATAAAAATAAATGTTATTTAGAATTGGATTGCTTTCTGAGAGTATATATTTCTGTTCATAATCTCCCATAAACAGCTCTGCTAACAACGCGGACATCACATCTCCCATGGGGAGGCCATGTTGATTGTAGTATGTGTTGTTATTATATTGAAAATAACTTTGATTGATAATTATTTTGGTCAGTTTTATGATATCACCGATTTCGTCTTCACTGAAACGTTTCGACTCACGTATTTTCCTTTCTGAAACTAGTAACGCATCTGTACGTGGTATGTTACCATACATGTTGTCAACATCGAAAGATACCATCATGTATGTTTTGTTTATGCGTTGCGATGTTATTTTATTTATTAAATCAACAGAATTTTTTATGGTGTGTTGATTTGTAAGTTCTATGTTTTTCTTTAATATGTTGCTTAAATATTTGGCCAGTTTATATGAAGGAGATGGGATGACGTTAATGACAGGGCTTATTGGGTGGTTCGGTTTGTGGATTTTGATTAACGGTTGACGGATGGGAGGCTTGGCATGGGTATTAAACAGATATTTATTTATTTCAGGAGGAATGATGCAGTTATTATTAAGGAATTCTTTTATTTCAGAATTGTAACTTTTAGTGTTATCTGGAACATTTTCAATATTATTCTGTCGAACGCATTCTTCGACCTTGCTCTGTAAATCTGAATTAGAGATAATGACGTTACAATTTGACTTATCGGCAGGTATCATTAGAGCTGCGTTATTTGATACTTATCTTTAATTCCGTTCAAGACTTTATTGTAGTTTGAAATATGATAATTGTTTTTGTTTTTATTTTTATATTTTGAATCGCCTGTTTTAACTATATGTTCTATCTTGTCTGCTATTGCAAATCTAATCCTTTCCTGTTTCCCTTTGGAAATCTTTTGAATGGCTATTTCTGAATTTATTACAATATCTTTAATATTAGCCATATTACGTTTTAATGGTTGCGGATTAAACTTAGTGTACGATTCTGAAAGCTTTGTCTCCTCATTAGTAAAGTCAATTTCTATAAGATTTATAAGTCTATTATAAAAAGTAAGAGGGCTGCTTTGTGAATGGTTTTTTGTAAATTTATCGAGTTTTCTATTTTGTATTTTTCTTTATCATTGTGTATTTTATTTACTCGATTATTAAGTTTCTGCATAATGGAAGAATAATCAGCTTTAGCTATGATTAATTTTAACTGGCGTTTAACAGTATCTATTTCTGTTTTATAATGGATTTTTCTTATACAGATATTTTATTTCATACCGTAACCAAATTTTTTGAGCTTTCTTAAGGGCCATTTGGGCAGCGTAAGATTTATTCCTTATAGTGATATTTATGTAACTTGGAGTAATAGATGTTTTTTACATTTTTTATTGTAAATGACGTTCAAATTGGTTCAATGAACATGCTGCTAGAAATCACCGTAAACCTTCGTCAGTTGTGGCGCAACACCTAAAAAGTCACCCACAACACAACATCAATATCAACACCTCATTAGAGGTATAGCTCGAACAAAGAAGCATCAAAAATATACGAGCAATACCATATTTACAAATACAAACGAAAAGCCGGTGAAAAAACACTGCTTAACAGAAAAGAGGGTTATAGGGATTTAGTTACATTTAAAATATTAGATTACCTCGAAGAGTACGCACAAAGGTAGCGCGTCGGGTAGTTTATCGTCAGTCGGCTTCCGTATGACGCGCGGGCAACAAGTGCTGGCCAGCTTCGGTTTTTAAATCGTTCGTTTGGATTCGGTTTTCGTTGTAATATTAACGTTATTTTTACAATTTAAAAATTTACAAGGCATTGCACAAATGCAATGCACAGAGAAGGGCATTGAAAATGCTTCAATAAATCTAAAATATATATATATATTTATGTTCATTTACCAATCAATGAATTCATGCTTCATTTACCAATGTACAGATTATAAGTTAAATGTAGTCGCATTCATAAGCGAAGTTTTATATGTGTACTACGTTACTGACAACAAAGAAGTAGTTTCTATGGAAACTCACCGGTTCCCATTTTCGATCACGCACCAGCGTGTCGTTTTTAAATGTGCGACACGTCCTTATAAACATTTTCAATGTTAAACATTTTTAAGTGTTGCGTGTTACGTGTACCTGTGCCGACGACGCTCACCTGAGTGAAACTGTTTTATAAATGTTATGTAAGTTTACTAAATGATCCAATTGAAGATGTTCCGAAATGCATCTTGGATGAAAAACTAAAAAATCACCGACTGGAATACCTAGAAGTGTACTGTAAGTACTAAAACTTCTTTATACATTATTAAAGTTATTCTTTGACTTTTTCATAAAAGTTATATTGTAGTTTTATCGTAACTATACGTTTCATAATTAGTTATTAATATTGTCGTTAATAGGGAAATTATTACTAACACAGACGCCTTATCCCAATCTCATTTTCTTACTTTAAGGAATGATAATTGTGAGGGGTGATAATTAGTTCCGATATTTTGCAGTTTAAATTTTCGACGCCTACGTACGTCTATGATTTTGAAGGTCTACTATTTTATCCATTATTAAAAATACAAGAGCAATAAAGTCTTAGTTAAATGATCTTCCATTGTTTAACTATAAACGAAAATTTAAAATAATAAATGCATGTGTAAACAGAGATAAGGTACTTAGAGATTCTGATTTTATTAAGAAAAAGCGTCACACTAAACATTATAATACTGATACATTTACAATTTACACTTGTTATTATACTCGATTACTATGTAGTATTGTTTTATTTTATGTATTATACAGGGTGATTCAAAATTGCACGGCAATCTCTCGGGTGCTGCTTCTTTAGGTAAAAATAAGAAGAAAAGTTCATATAAACATAGGCCCGAAAACGGTTCGTTAGCGAGTCACGGCTCGCGAACCAGTTCGCCCTGATTTCTGCTCCCACGGTAAAATTCTTCGACGCAGTTTGGTCTGTTCTGTTTTTAATTAAAGTCAAATTTCTCAAATTTGTACTTAATTTCAATAGACATTATAACATCAATTTCTTCATAATTAAATTCTCTACAAGGCTAGTTAGAAATATTTACAGTATTTGTTTATTGGCAAATTAACGAATTTATTGTATCCAAAATCCAAAAATGTGTGTTTTTCGACTCAAATGTTTTGGGGTTTTTACAGTTTCTCTTAGAAACAAATCAAGATAGAGCTATGGGACCTCTTTTATTCAATTTTGCAGATCATAAAACATAGGAAACCACCAAATTTATCCTTCACTTTATACCTGAAGAATTTCAGTATGGCGTCATTTTACCGTGGGAGCAAAAATCAGGGCGAACTGTAACCACCGTAACTCGCTAACGAACCGTTTTCGGACCTATGTTTATATGAACTTTTTTTCTTGTTTTTAGCTATAGAATCAGCTTCCGAGAGATTGCCGTGCAATTTTGAATCACCCTATATATATTGCGATTACACCGAGCGCGATATATAGGTGTCGCATAGAATAAGTAGTAGAGATATTTGTTAGTGGACTCATTAATGATAAGACTACTGCAATTGAATACAAAACAATGCAAGGTAATGAGAATAAAAGTCTCCAGGGCAAGTAAGTACGAGGATATGCACGTGGTGGTAAATGGAGTTCAAGGAGGTGGAGTTTGTGTATTTGAGATAAAAGTGCCACGCAAATGTTGTGAAGAGAATCAGATTGAGGCGACACTGAGGAAAGCGATTAGGTATACTGGAAAGATTAATCATTTACTATGGGCCAAGTGTAGTCATAGCGATGGTGCTATATAGTTGCAAATCGTGCGTTTTGAACAAAAATGGAGAGAAGCCACTAAGGAGGAGGGAAGCAAAGATGACTATAACAATATTCGGAGAGAAAAACAAAAGGTGGAAAATGACGAGTGTACACTGTCTACGGCAAACCAATAATAGACATGGTCGTAGAAGCAAGAAGACTGCAAGAAGATAGCCCAGGCCGTGCAGAGGGGGATGGAAGAGGCAACGACTGTAAAAAGAGTAGCCATATGGAGGATGAATCCAGGAAGAAGAGAAAAAGACTGCAACGGAGATATCAGTGTGGTGTTATAGTGATTAAAATAAATATAAAAGATCGCAATGGTAATGCCAGAAATAAAAAAAAGTATTGAAAAAAATTATAAAGCTTTGGATAATGTTGAATACGGATAGTGACAGATGATAGAAAATGAAATCTACTTTTAAAATGTTTTGCGTTAGGGGATTAGTAAACGCTTACCATGTTTAAAGTTGAGAAGCAGATTTTAATATACGTGTACTAATAGAGAAGGAAAGATGTAACGATTCAGCACGTCAAACATATGAAAATAATATTTAGTATCTAAAACTGACATTAAATAAATTAATATAATTAAGCTGGTAATATAAATGTGAGTAAACCGATATAAAATGTATTAAAATGAACATACTAGAACTTTTATTACTACATATATAAGTGTAAGTTAATTTCAAGGGTAAATATTTTAATTTAATCCTACTAGCCTTTCAACAATTTCAGTTATACTAGAAAGATGCGGAGCGGGGGGGCTTGAAGGATGTTAACCGTTTACACAAAATCTCCTTTAATCTAGAACAGCTACTGGCTAAAATATCTGTATTATTATAAAAAAGTTCTCAAAAATAATATTATAATTAATTAGGAGAACTACTTTTGACGCAAAGGTGATTGTAATAACCGAAAACAGTAAACTGCATGCAATGAAAGAGGGCAAATTAGGATATGTTTAAAAATTTTTGTTGTACATTTGTGTAGTGTTTTTTTATTTATAATTAGTGCACTATTAGCTACAAATCACACTTATCTAAAAATTTACACAGACCAAAAATGTAACATTGTATTTCATATGGCTGGTGAAAGAGACAAATTTTTAATTTCAGTCATTGGCTGCGATTGGCTGAATTCAAATGTGCCCACAAAACTCGTGCGAATGTACATTACGTTTGTCAGCGTCTAAAGGTAGTAATTATATGAATAAAGTATAATCATTCAGAGAATCAAGTTTTAATCATTTTTATAATCCCATGAAAATCCATTTACTTTAAATTTAGCTTAATATATGTCAACTTTAGTTTATAATTTTATTAACAACTATGAAGTCGTTTAAAACTTTAAAATAAGCGATGTCCATTATTTGGTAACACTTTGCTATTGTTCCTGGGAGAAATGGCAATGTCTTTCCTGTACAAGAAACAACACAGAAATAGTCTCCCATTTGTCCAAATGACTAATTCCTATCCGAATATGGTATACCTACTCCATGCTTCTTTTCTTTTGCTCACCACTAAAAGACAAGATCATTACAATTAGAAAGATAAGACCAAACAAGGAAAACACAATTACAAAAGACAAAAAAAACAATTACTTAAGACATGTTATATCCAAGATTATTGTTTCTTCTTTTTAAGTGATAGTGAATCAGCTGAGAAATGGTGCTGTTCCCTAAGGAATCCTTGATTCCATATACGTGATTCAAATATAGCACATTCCTTTAGTTGTATATATTTTCTTTTAAGTCACTGACATTCAGCAGCGTGTTAATCGTGGGTAAAAGAAAGACATTTTTTTTTCAGCTTCGCATTACTTATGTTGAGAACATTTTTAGGTACATACAGAAATCTGTTGTTATGTCCATAGAACACAACCTTTACAATGGTTTAATTTGTTCAAGTTTTGTATGTAACGACTGAGTAAAACGCTCAAAGTGTCAAATAATATGTTATATTACTATTATTATTTTTAGGAATAAGTATGTTTGACTTGGAAAGTGCATAGTTTTTTTTAATGTGTCTCATACACACAGAACGTTGAAAATTTTCTGACGTCATTCCTAATACCGAAGCAGCAGACTGATGATTTCCAAGCGTTACATAACTACAATAACAGAGGAAAATATTCGTTTTGTAATCATATGAACAGACTAAAACTTGCTTTATATGTACGTCGGCTGCTAACATTCAGTTTATGTGCCAAGTTGCTAACATTAAATTTGTCTACAGTAATTAACATTCAATCTTTGATATTTTATAAAATAGTTTATTAACAGACCCAAATAACTTCTGTCGTCTATCAGGAAAACGTAATAATACACGTTTGGAGTTAATTTTAATTACAAATTATTGATTACAAAAATCGATTTCAGATAATCCAGAGAATATGAAAGAGCTTTACAGCCGAGAGTATGAGTTCCCTTTGTGCTGTATGTAGGTCGAAGTGGGTCAGATGATTGCACACTGTATCAGACGAAACACGCTAACGAAGCAGTTAAAACCCCGGGCAAAGTTTAGCTCTCGTTCACAAAACGTATTATAATACACATAAACATAAACCTTAAACTAGAAGGTTTATTCTAGACCGTAGTGCATATTAATGGGTAAACACGATATTTCCTCCTTCCCAACAGAATATTGTTTGTGTTCAACAATATTAATTAAGTGCATGCGACAAGACCGCTACTCGACAAGCAACCTGTTTAGTAAGCACTGTACTGCAGATTATGTACAAGGTGCATGCTACTAGGGACGTAGCTTGTTGAATAATAATTGCAGATTATATTCTATCTGCTGCTACAACACATTACAGTTAACTCTGTTAAGTATGTAACTTTGTTGAGCAATACAAGAAATTTTCTACGAACTACAAAAGTTCATAGTTAGTGTATGTTGAGCACCTAAAAATGATAAAGCATGTTTTGTAAGTATTGAGAAATATACCTCAACGGTTATGAAATTTAAAATGTAACATCTATATATATGTATATATATTGCAACGGTACAACCATTAACAGTACTGTGCATTGCCAAAATAAATAATAAAAATAAATAAATATGAATTAATAAATATGATTCAGATTGCATAAGCTGTATCGTAGTTAACAAATAGGGAGCGCAGAATTCGTGCATGGACACGCATTCCCCACACACCTGTCGCTAGCGTTGTGTACACGCGTATTTTGTTTGTGTGTGTGTGAAGCCTGTCCGTTCCTGAAATGTAACCAACCCTTTTTCAAGTAGAATAGTTTTATATTTTATTTTAATTATAAGGAAAATATGTACGATAGGGTAAAACAAAAGACACTAAAGTGTATAGAAAGTAAAGATGAATAAAGGGTTAAAAGACCATGCCGAAATGACGAAAAGTGCAATTACTGTACGTAAAAAGTGAATAGCTCTTTTTGTAATTACTATAAAGAAGTGTAATTTACGTATAGTAAACATGTAAAAATTAGTGATCGATTGAGCATCGAGTGATGTGAAACAAACTTCGTAATTCGCGAAGATAGGCGAAAATAGTGAATTGAACCAGAGTGGGGGAAGTGACGCTTCGACAAAATCTTACCAGTTAAAAATTCTTCGTACATGAGTTTTTGCACGACCTGACTATAAATACCAGGTCGCGCTAATAAAGTTTCTTCTTCTCGATTCAACCGTTGCCACAGGAGGCTATGTCAGTCGACGACGCTATTTTAAATTTATAGTAAGAGGCACAGGACAAACTGAAGTCCAACTAGAGCAGCAGAGCACATACGAGGAGGTCTATGGACACACCCGCAGCATATGATGCGAAGCGTGACGACTAGTAAACCGTACATGCAGTAGAATCCGACCAGAGGACCAAGAGGACACGGAGGACGCAGACTGAGAACCAAAGGAGGACGTACGGATGATAACAACGTCAAACGAGGTGATGAAAAACCAATGTAATTACAGACATTTGAAAGACACCAATTAAAGTTAGAATGCAAGACATTCAACCTGTATTAAAATAACTAATTGTACATAAATGTAAAATCAGAGTAAAATTTAGAATAATATCTCTTGTATAAAATTTAGTAATTGAGAGTAACATAAATGATAAAAGAAATAGTTGATTTTTTGAGTTAACGTAATCAATAAATTCTTGGTTGATAAAGGAGAATGCATATGCAGTAGAAAGTTTTAAAACTAATTAATATTAAAGAAATTGGAATACAAGTAACTTCATTATTAAAGTAAATTAATCAGAAATTGCAAAAAGCTGATCATACAATGAGTAAGCCGAGAGCAAAATGTATATTCAATTAATTAAAATTATATAATAAGATTTATGTGTAACCTGTGTATGTAAATTGTTTGCTATAAGTTGTGTACGAAGGAGTCGTATAAACGATATAATAATGAGTAGTATTTCTATATGCGAAATGAAAAATTTTGTTTAATAAAAAAAATAAATAATGGAACAATTTCAAACTTAAATAACGTACCATCTTCTTACTACGATTACAACCATGAATTCAATATATTATATAATTTGTTATGTTATATAAATTGGCCCTGAACTTGGGGCTAGACAAATTAAATTATGTATCAATGTTTGTGTTGTTATATATATATATATATATATATATATATATATATATATATATAACTCAAATTCTGAGGATTTATGGGTACTGAATACAAATCCACAACGTTACACCGATTGCCACAAAATTTTGCACAGGTAACCTTTGGCACAAGGCGAAAAATACTGTCTAACTTGAAATTTGATATTTTGCTCCGTTAGCACAATTTACGTTCTTTTAGTTATGCCTTTCCGTTGACGCATATAAAGATGTCAACAATACCATGGAGATCAGAATTAATTACCATAGTAACAAGTAAATAAACAAATGATATTTAGCGGCATCGGAACTGTATCTTTATCCGTTCCTGCAGTTTTTAATATGCAAATGTATCGATATATTTTGTAATTTTATATACAGATACGTTTATATATTTTGTAATTGTCTAAAGCGATTATAAAATTTATGCTTATACGTATTTCTGATGATGCAATGAAAAAGTAATGAAATATGTTAAATACTACTACTAAAGATGTCAACAACACCATGGAGACCAGAATATTTATCTACATCGGAACTGTACATTTACCCATTCTTGCAGTACATTTCCAATGTTTTATATAATATGCGATTTTATAGATATATTGCGACGTGGAAAAGAAGAGTGTACTAATTGTAAATTGTTCTATTACTTAATGCAAAGCAAAAATACATGTTGTTTTCATTTGTGAGGTTAGGTGAAAACGGTTTTTGGTTTTTAGTTTACTGCTGAAATAAATAAAAGCCATGGTTGAGCAAAACATAACGTTTAATGTGTTATATAATGTTTCTAACACAGCGACATTTAAAATAAAGAATTTAGCGTTTTTGATTTAACAGGTACTTTATAAATATCTCCAAAACCTTTATAAACGGGTACTTTTAAATCTCCAAGGGCTCTTGCACCAACATAATACACTTGTATTCAGTACAAGTTAAAATAGTACAAGTGTTGAAAACAGCTTTGGAGAGAATTTGATTAATGAGTACAAAATTGTTATACGAGCTGAAAGTACGCCATATAGACATAGTCAATCAAAATTATATTAAAACACTTATAAACAGTCATATATTTGCGTGCAAAGCCGCGGGTAACAGCTACTATATTATATAGCATACTTTAAACTACTAACAACTTGAAGATTACTAAAGAGACAAAATTTAAAATTTACTAACAAAACAGTCGTTTTTTCTAATATCATGTGTTTCTTTTAATCGTATTCGTATATTCATGGTACAGAAAAATAAATGAATATTCAGAGTTGGGTAGGTGGACTGCGTGAAGGATTGAGGATTATGTGAAGGATTATGTAATTTATAAATATGCAATATCAGAATTTTATAAAACATTTTTTAGATCACCATGTTTGTTAACCTCAGTAACATATAGCTGATTAACTATTAAAAATAGATTGTTAAAAATATTAAGAGAAATAACGACCAGAATAAGAAACTAATAAAATATTATCCCTGAAATATTAAACCAATTTAGTATTATAACTGAAAAATATCAGTCTAATAAAAAATTATACCTACTTAACGGCTTTTAAGAGACAGAAAAGTAAGAAAATTACCAAAAAAACATGTTATGAATAATATGCCTATTGCTATTTAAGCTTCGTTTTATATATACATTGCAACAGAACACAGGATGCAAATTCATATAATAGGGATACTAATGCTATAACACATTTTCTGACGGCCATAGACATGTTAAAATTTGATTTTGTTCTTTTCTTTGTAAAGTAGTCATAAGTTTTGAACCAAGCTATGTTTAAAAAAGTATGTTATATCAAAATGTTCATAATTTTGTACTCTTTTAAGTCATGTGAAATGTTTGTGTGTAAGTGCGCGGGTGATTTACATTTTATATAATAACTTCGTTGAAAATTAACATTTCGTTCTGAAACTTGGACAGAGTATTCTCATGGATATAAGCTACATTTTCCATATACTCAATTCTCCACAACTATAATTTTTATATGGTTTTTTAAATGAAATCAGTATTCTTTCATTTTCGTTATCTCCTAGAAAGTAATAAAATTTGTAGATTAAATCTAGACAGGCCTTTGCAGAATTGGACAGAGTTTAAGCATGATTTCAGTCTATCTGTATTCTCATCTGTGACTTTGCTAGAGTTTCAAACAATCAGGTCTAAAAATTATTTGAGACGGTGCTTTGTCGAGGACATTTCAGTTCCTTCCGAAGTCTTGCCATTGGAAGACGAGATTTTCGTGACACGGCAAGTCGATTTCCATAAGACTTAGTTGGTTCACGGTACGAGTTCTTCGTAACCATTGCCATTATAGAACTCCGATAATTTTAAATAGATCATTTCTAGTGCTTTCTCGAGTAGGGTGGAAGATTTCCGGGAGGGCCAAAATATCTACCATGATATTTTGATTATTAACGCGAGAACACTTCAAGAAGCCGGATTTGTGTAAGCATAAAAGACGATCTAATTTTACCCAGTTCTGATCCCTGAGATTATAAGTACTCAAGTTATAAACAATAACAGTTTCATTCGCAGTGCGTGTATGCGTCGAGACGTAGATTTTCAACGGTGTGATCTTCTGTCAGTCGAGGTGCAGACGAGCAGCGATCAGAGCGCCTGGTGTCTACGCAAACAGTTGGAATTCTACGCACAAGTAACTTATATGTAAAACAATCCAATAGACTCATTTATTGAAAGACAATTCTTTAATAAACAATTTTATATTATAAAGGCGTAAGACAATCGTTAATTTTATTGTGTTAATGAATAAATTTTCCTACTTCCAGATATAGAATCTGTTATAATAATTTCAAAGTAACTTATCTATGCAGTTTTAATTCGTATCTTTGACATATAAATATATATTGCAAGGCAAACACTTTGGTTTCCGAAAGAATTACACAGATCTTTTTTATATCATAACGTTTTTGTAGTGTTCACGGTAAACTGTACTTTGTGTTACATTTTCATTGTATTTTTGCATTTAACACGTGTTTTTTTTTTAGGTATCTGGTTGGTGTAGTGTAAGCCTATTTGTTTCTGTTGGTCAACGTATGCTGGATTGAAATGCAACGCGGTGTGGGCAGTAACGTCATGGGGACCGCTGGATCAATTTGAAATCATCAACTGGTGCATTGTTCTACTTACTTATTACAACTAACGCCATGAAACATGATCATAACAAGTAAGGCTAGAGATGGAGCACTTTATGCAGTTTTAAATGTACCAACAAAGTATTACTTACAAGTCGGTCGCGATTTAGTGAATGTTAATTTGTTTCGGCTATTATGGTCGTCATTTATCCCTCAATGGACATTGTTACTAGTAACAATTAACGAGTAATTGTAACGAGTAAGTATCATCGTAACTGTGTATGTAGTCGTAATACTGGGAGACAGCAGTTTAATTAGATATGTGTTGGTATTAGAAAGTAAATAAACGAAAATTTTCGTAAATTAAAATGTATAAAATTTTATGTAAGAACGTGGAAAGCCAAGGCACGCAATATAGAAAAATGGAGTGGACACTTGGAGCAGGCCAAAACCCATCAAGTTTTGTAGAGCCACGGCTGATGATGATGAAAATATTATGTAAGCCAAATATGATGAAAGCCATTTACCTAAATGGCTTTAAAATTATTTTTAAGTACTTAAAAATCAGTAACAAAGTAAATGTATTTCTAAATTGGGACGAATAACTAAAATAAATATGATTTTTTTAAGATTGGCACATAAAAATCCTCTTATGTAGTAAACAGATTTTACATGTTTATAGTTTTCACAACAGCATTAAATAAAATGAAATGAGAACATTTCAGACATTTTTTAATTCTCTTTTCGCTTTACTCTGTACGCTAGCAACATTGCTTACAAATATATAAATTATACTGTAAAATATAGATGAACGAATTAAATACGATAATATTTTTAAAACTTCTGGTACGTGTAAGTTTGACTAACTGAGAGGCGTCCAAGATACTCAGCTTCAAGTGTGTTACTTTACAATACTAGAGACAAGAGTAAAGCAAAACTGTCTTTTAATACAATTCAATGGATTATGAAGCATCCATTCCGTAAATGTATTTTTAATATATATTTAATTCACCTGATGAATTTAAAGTTAACGAATACAAAAGAAGTGAAGAAATTGCACAATTACAGATAGCTTTATAAACTGCAGTTTTACTACCATTTTCTCATATTTTTAAAATTTTATAATTTTGGGTTTTCTGTATAAGTAATGGGAAATAATAATAAACATAGGACTAATTATAAAAACTTACTATAAAGTAATAATAACAATATGACTAATAAATCAATAACTAATAAAAAAAAGTCGGCAAGTACATGAGGTTGGAATAGGAATACTTCCTGGATCAGAAGTGATGACGGCGATGACGATGATGATAATGATGACAGTTAAGAGTGTAATTGCCAAACAGGTGCTTAACAGATATTTGTGAAAGAACAAATTTCAAACAAAAGAGCACTAGACAATCTTTCCGGACATTTGTACAGCAAATGTTTCCTCCTGCCCTCGTAAAAAAAAAAAATAATATTATTAACCTTACGTGTGAAATATTGTCAAATATTTTACAATGTGACCATATAAGCACGTGAGAGGTAAACAGTCGTAACTCCAGTTTTGACCAAAATTAAGGTAATGAGATATTATTATTTCTTGCACTGTATATTTGTATGTGGTAAAAGATGCTATATCCAACAAGAATAGTTAACACATCAGTACAGTATGAAAAAGAAGTAAATCTAATTTCTAAATGGCAAACGTTTGCAAAAGTAGCAAGTCCCAGAAATAATTTTGTAAACAAAACAAAACAAATTTTTTGTTTCACAGAATTGGTAAGTACTGTAATAAAATGTATGTGTATGTATCATCACAGTGAAGTATGTGTTTTCAATAACATAAAAAAACGGACAAATTACTCTTGTAATTATATTTACTTTTCATTTACTCTGAACTAGTTGAAGTCGTGTTACGATCATTTACCACTAAGGTAAATGTATATGTGAATGTTGTAATTATGACATAAGTTTCTCACTTAATAGGGGCATGTCTTAGCTAAACCTTAGACTACGCAGGAGCAGCCAAGTGTAGTAGCACTTCAAAGTTTACTCACACGGTAATTACGTTCGATATGTCTCAAGGTACTTGTACGCATTACAGGGGCAATGGCATCTTACGATTCGGTTATCTCGAGGTGAGTGAGTGTTAATTTAATACGATATCGGAGTTTGAAATTTGGTGCGTACACAACTCTCAGAAATGACGAAATTTACGGATTCGTTACTCGTAAATAATAATCACATCAAAAATTATATCAGTTACTATTTTTTTACTTCCATGTTCCGTAAGGAAATTGAAGTATGACGGGTTCGAGATAAGCGCTGATTCTGATTGTACTACCCTCAAAACGTGAAGAAAAGTCATTTTCCTTAAAGTGTCTATGTGTAGATTTTTTTTCTATAGCGAACGATAACTGTCGCAAATTAATACAGAATCAAATTATGTTTTGCATGTTTGTCTGAGTTGTAGAGGACTTACATGCCGTAAGTCCATATAATTTTGGTATATTGGCATATTGATTTTGGTAAAGATCGGTTAAGGAAGAGGGTAGTTTATCTGCAGTGTTTTACATTTTAACAAAATTAAAGTAGTTAATTTTGATAAATAAAGTATCCTGAAAAGTAGGTTATATTAATCCACTGTAGAAAGATAGATAAAAGATCTATAAATGAAAAAGGTAGTTAAAAGTTGAGGGGTTAATTTTTTCACATTTGGTATTGATTTAATTAGCTTGACGAAATTAAATAAAAATGCACTTAATCTTTTTCAAACAAAGGTAATTGTTAAAAATAAAATATTTTTTTTTTGCCAGGCAATAAAATTATAATTTTTTATTTTAATTTAAATCATCTATGCGTGAAGATCCAGAACCACGGCCCAGCACAAACAATATAATTTATTGTTTGTGATTACTTAATTACATAATTATATAAATATGTGCGTGTAATAATAATGTGTAATTAGTGGGTGATTATCTGCGTAGTTCAGTTCCTTTATAAGAATAAAGTACCAAATTTTTTTAGATATACTGACTCGAAAATAACAGTATATTAAACGACTACTCCGTAATTACAAAAATATCAAAAAATAGTGAAAATAGTTTGAGGATGGGGGATATATTTTAGAAATTATCGAACTGAATTCAAGTAAATATCTTTGAATATAAATCTTGGAACGTGGAAGTCATGTTTGTTTCCCATACCGATTTTTTTGTTTTTGAAGTGAAAACGTCACTCCCGGACACCTCGCGCTCCAAGAACAGTAAACTGATTCAACGCGTAACGAAACGTGTAACAAAAATGCATTGTTGTAGGTCAATCAAATCTCTTTTCCCTACATAGCTACCCAAAATTTCTCCACTGGCACAAATATGTGTTCTTTAAGCAAGGCGTAAGATTTTAAAGAATATGAGCATATTCTAAGTGTTTAAATACTATTACAAGAATAATGTAAATATTAAATATAATTTTATTTATGATAAAAGAGAATATAATCAAATGTAAGAGGCTGAGCAGAATACTTTTTAAATCATTTTCTTGTACATATTTTAGGATTAACCTAGTAAATTTACACAGCATGCCATTCAGTTACATTTTAGTTCACCATAATACGAGACACACTGAAGAACAAATTTCCGTGCTGCGTGTTAAGAATTGTTTGTACACAGGTATATTTTCTGGGCTTGCACTTCGGACATCATCTTTTCTTTTTGCGGTTCTCCCGCAGTTCTGGTAGGTCCCCAAGATCTGTGAGCTTACTGGCGCCAGGAAGAGAGTTCGTCTTACTCTGATCCAGAGCTCGTCACAGGAGCACCTGGGGCTTTTTCGTTCCCCGGTCACTACTTTAGAAAATCCTCCCTGCTGTATCTCTGAGGGAAGGATGATGGAAGCGATCATCTGCCGGCTGTCCACTATGGCTGGAATAAAGATTGAGCTGTCTGTAAATATTGAGTTCTTCCGTCTGGAGCCTACCGTTGTCTGGTTGCAGACTCTTCGTTTGATATTCTGGATCGTTCAGATTGCTCATCATCTTGTACATTATGGTTAAACACCTTCAAATAATTCTCAATAAATGCGGCTATGGTCGTCTGGGATGTCAAAGTTGTTGATCTGTTACTTGTGCGTAAAACTGTGGCTGCCCTTTTCTTTTTGAACCTCTGGAATGGGAAGTTTTCTTGCCTCCATACAGCTGATTTATTAAGTGTTTTTACTTCTTGTATTCGTACTTAGGTTTTTTAGGTAGGGCAGTTTGTGGATATGGATACTGTTCACCAAAATCCATGCGCTTTTCTGCCTCATATCAAGGGTCATTACTATGGGTTGGTTTTCCACTAGGTTATAACCCTCGTACATCTAAAGTCTGTATGTCCACACTAGGGGTACGAAGACCTCAAGCTCAGCCTATGGATACCAGCTTTGATTTTCTCTAATAACGATGTTCCGTTGAATGTCAGTACCGTGATAAGCAGATGAAAACGTAGGTCCAACCCTTCTTACTGTCAACACGAGACAAGCTATGATGCCCTGAAATGACAATACTATGATTATCTCGTCCTCGGAGCAACTGAAGACATCAATGCAGATCACTACGGCTTTTGTGCTGTTTAGTGTCTCATGAGGAACCGCTTCACCATCAAAGTCGCTAATCTATTTCAGTGTTAAGAGCCGCTTTGTTTGGTCATCTTATTGCGTTTCAACCATAAGGCCGACCGCAGTTTTCTTTACCTCATTGACTTGAGAACCAGTGCATAATGTTATAGATTTACCGATGAGAAAGGGACTCAACTAAGCAAAGTCCCCTTCTATTCTCTTTACAACCAGATAGTTAGGCACTTGAATGGTTTCAGATGGTGCCAAAAGCAGTTCTTCACCAATAGTAGAGTACTTCATTCGTATTTTCATGAAGGAGGAGGAGAATTTTCGTGACGAGGGCTTTAAGACAATCAATCAATCACAGGATTATGATTAAACGAGACTGATATTTCGGCCCCCCTAAGCGGTCACAACTTCATTACCGTTGCCTTGTTTTCTGCCCCCCCCCCCCGGGAGAAGCCAAGATGTAGGCTCGGGCGTAGGTTTAGATTTCAAAGGAGCAGTTACTGTTATTTGCAAGTAAAAGTTTTCGATTCTGAGTTAGTTTCGTGTATTTTTATTTTTATTATTTTTATGGCCGTTCGACTTCCTACCGTATAATTGTTATCAGATTGTTCGACGTTAGAAGGTCTATATGACAAACTCCAGCACAACGCTATTCAGGCATGTATATGTTTGGATTATTCAACACATTCCCATAATGACTGGTTTTTAAACAGTAGTCATTATAGTTTTTGCATTCAACTGCAGCTCAGACAGATTAGTCTCCAGGTCTTTGTTTACAAGACCTATTGTTGAATCAGCGGTGAAATTTAAACAAACTATTACGTGTAAATTTTCTTGTATTTGCGGGAAAGTAAAGCACATTTCATTATCTTATCATTTTTGCAGCCTTATTGATATTATGAACTACGTATTTATTTGTACTGCTCGGTTTTTATCATATACTATGTAAACATTTGTTTCGTTTTGTCTCTCTAACTCTCTCTAATAGAGTACTACTATTTATTACTTATATTTATTATGAATTAGTTTATAGTTAACCTGTAGACGGATGCCTATTTTTTGGGTGACCAAAATATTGCCCCTTATAATTTTTCATAATTTTTCTGTAATACAAATGTCCGTCATTTAGCTTATAATCTATCTTTTCTTTGTACATCTAAATTATTTTGAGTTTCATTTTGTCCTTCTACATCCTGTTATAGTTCAGCTAGCGCAATCTTATCTAATATTTCTATCTTAATCATGTAGAGCTCCGAGTCACTGTTACGTCCTCTTGCTGACTTAACATATTTTACTAAAGATACATCCCTCTTTTTACTAACACATAATTGATCTGGTTAGTTCCTGGTATTTTCTATAAGCTTTGAGTAGAGGGATATTGGGGGTTCTAACGCACAAAGGAATGCCGCCTTTCCCACGGCCAGAGATTTTTTCCCACGCTCTCCCCGCCACCGCTGGACAGCAGCATCCCCATGGACCACAGCATCCGCGAATTTCCGCGAATAAATTTTTTTATTTTTTTAATATTATTTTTTTATTTTTTTTATTAAATTGATTTGGTGGGATGAGGTTCAATGGACCACCAGCATCCGTGAATATAATTTTTTATTTTTTTAAGAAAGCTGATTTGCATATCAGTGGGTGGCGTTGGGTGGGTGGTTTTTTTATTTCATATCAGTGGGTGGTGGTGGGTGGGGGGTGGTTCCAACTCGATGCATTATAGTGTATATTAAAATATATGATCAGGTGTACCAACCTTTGCATGAGTTCAAATTTGTTGTGTGTTATAATGTATATTAAATCTATATGATCAGGTGTACCAACCTCTGTGGTGGTGGGTAGGGGGGGTTCCAACTCGATGCATTATAGTGTATATTAAAATATATGATCAGGTGTACCAACCTTTGCATGAGTTCAAATTTGTCGTGTGTTATAATGTATATTAAATCTATATGATCAGGTGTACCAACCTCTGTAGTATTACTATAGTGTATAGATATTTTATATGAGCAGGGTTGTCAACGTAAGTAAAACTATCTCTCTCTCTCTCTCTCGTTGTCAAAACGTTATGTTTAAACCGTTTCCCCTCTCTCTCTCACCCTCTCTCACTATGTACATGAGTAGAGTAGTCGGTGTGTGATGGTTAAATAATTTTCTCTCTCTCTATCTCTCTCTCTCTCTCTCTCTCTCTCTCTCTCTCCCTCTCGTTGTCAAACGTTATGTTCAAACCGTTTCTCCTCTCTGCGGTCATTACCGTACATGTTGATTAGGTGTACCAACCTTTACATGAGTTCAAATTTGTCGTGTGTTATAATGTATATTAAATCTATATGATCAGATGTACCAACCTCTGTATTATTCGTCCTCTCTCTCTCCCTCTCTCTCACACACTCTCTCTCTCACACGTTGTGTATGTCTCTCTCTCTCTCTCTCTCTCTCGTTGTCAAACGTTATGCTCAAACTGTTCTCCTCTCTCTGTGGTCAGTACCGCACGCATGTATATGAAATTAGAAAGTTTATATTTATTCGACAAATATTAACGCCCTCTCTCTCTCTCTCTCTCTCTCACTCACTCTCACTCTCACTTGTTTCAACTGTGTCAACAAATAGTAACGTCCTCTCTCACTCTCACGTGTTTCAACTATGCAAGCTCTCTCTCTCTCTTACCGTGTACATTGAGTAGTCGGTGTGATGAGTAAATAATTTTTAGCTCTCCCTCTCGTTGTCAAACGTCGTCTTCATTTTCAATGTATTAAATAATTAATTAATGCAGTCAGTGTGATTGATCCTTGTTAGAAATATGAATAAATAATTTTAGCTCTCTCTCTCTAGGTTCAGTGGTGTATAGCGAAATAAATTAAAATTATACACACACATGAAAACGGTGGTTGAAATTCATAAATAATTTTAGCTCTCTCTTGTTGTCAAACGACGTCTTCATTTTTCATGTATCAAATAATTAATTAATAGTTTATAATGCAGTCAGTGTGGCTGAATTGTAAGCGTGCGAGCCTTCAGTGTGCATACAACGTCTAGCATTTAAGGGTACGTGTGTGGACAACGCTCACTAGTATGTTTGTTGCAAGTAAGTATACATTATGGTGGGTGGGTTATACAAATAATAATAATAAAGTGTGTACTATATACATTTATTAAAATACATACACAGCTCCAAGATTATATTAAACTAGTTTTACAATTAAAAATACATACACAACTCAATATTATATTGTTACACGTATTAAAATATATCTAAACTAGTTTTACAATTAAAAATACACACACACACACACAGCTCCAATATTATAATGTTACAAATATGAAAAATATATATATATATTTAAAACTAGTATTTACAAAATGTGTATAAAATAAGACTTAAACACGTCTATGTACTGCGTTGGACAATGGTGTATATTCTACAAGCGTATCATGTAGTATCATACAGTAGGCAGTCGTCTGTGCAGGAAAATTCATTGACGATTCAAATTCTAAACGTACATCAACTGCTGAAGACTTAAGCGCATCGTCCTGTTTGCTACAATCGAATACAAGTAGCGGGGCTTTTGATTTGAATAATTCTGGTGTCAGTACTGGGCTGACGTCTAAACGGTGGTAATACGAACTTTGAAAACTGACGTACATATTGTACAATAATGCAAAACGGTCTTTCCCAATATCCAAGTTTAAATTATCGTAAGGATAATACTTGTCGTTTAGAAACAGTCTCGCATTGATTACATTACAATGATCAAATTCATCAGCGTGTGCCGTCAGTACATTCTTTCTTGCTGTCTGAAACGCTAACACAACAAAGCGTGGTTTTTCTAGCTGACTCGAGGTCTTGACAATCCAATTCTGCCTTTTAGTCTGTGGTAAGGCAGGATACTCATGCAACTCCCAGGTCCTAAAAGGCATAGTTATCGGGTGGTCATTCTCTATGAGTCGTAACAGTGGTAATCTGTACGCATTAGCTACATGTACATAAGGCATTTTCCAGTAAATTTTATCTAGTTCAAGAACACAATTAGCAGTCGTTTGTCCGCTTGTTAAAACCATAGCGTTTATGTCGGTAGATGTGCGTAGGAGTATAAGTTCTTGTTTCACGTTCAGCACGATGCGTGTATAGTCTTCTGCGAATCCCATTAGCATTTTCAGTGGAATACAAAAGTTGAATTCCCCGTCATCATTCACTTTTAATACGTTTGTGGTCGGCGCCACCCAACCTGCGTTTTTCATTGCGTCACGTGTGTTGTTGAGTGATAGAAAAGTTTTAATAGTTGACGTAACACCGACGTTTCGAGTATGGTCCACTACCACACCGGCCAACTCGTAACGAATCTCTTCAAAGAGAAATGCTATAGCATTGTTCACCAGTTCCACATTCAACGCAGTATCTGCAGCCACACTAGGGTTTTTAACCAACTTGCCTTCGATGTAGAGGAAACTTTCCGACGGTAGTGTAAAGACGTCCTGTTGTTGTATCGACACACGTATTTCATCATTGTTTCCATATCTTGTTGTTGGGTACGGTGCGTGTGAATGAAATGAAAAGTGTGTGATACTGTCTTCAAAGAACGGTTGCTGCTCCACAGATAATATTCCACTCGCCATGTTACTTGTTTACAACAAAACCCAATGAAATCAGAAAACGGCGGTTAACTGATGTTAATCGTTTCAGTTTCGAACGAATACTGATGCGTTTCCTAGCCGATCTTTCTTCTTCTTTTCTTCTTTTATTGTCGACGACTGTGGTAGCAGCGGTGGCGAAGAAACAAAGTACAAGCCCATGTCTATAGTCGTTTTAGATGTAAACGCACAGTGATGACTTCGCCGCGAAAATCTATTACGTCACCGTCCTGGTCGTGTAAAGATAATGTTATGTTGTCCAAACGACTCACATTCACAGGTAGGTATATGACGTTTGTAGGTGATTCAATTATTTTGAATCCTGGCTCGACTGACGGATAGAATGAGTGCAGAGTGTGCTCGTTTTTACCGTTCTTGTATGATCCGTGCGCTATATTACACCTTATCAATATACTGTTCACTTTATAATGTTAACTGTAGCGTCAGACGTATGAGTTTTATTCGCTTCAAGCAGACGCTTTTCCTTGAAACCCAACATATCACCAATACCGTACACTGTTGAAAGTCAATATCCAGTGCACAAGTCAGTTCACATTTCAGTGTATTATTGTTAGGACGTAGACTAATCTGTGAGTCTCCTAACTGCTTTTTGAGGAAGGCTTCTATGTCACCGATTTCATAAGCACCTGTAGGTAAAGTTATCAAGTCCCACGTTGTTCCGTCTCGTAGTACTGGAAACACATTATTTTTCCTCTCAACCACGTTCGGTATACTGTTGTATGTAGTAAAGTCCAATAGACCTACATACCATTCCCCGTTTGTTAGTTCGAGAGGTGGGAAAAAGTCACATACAAGAGCAGCAGCATTCGTACCTGTTAAGGTGACCGACAGCGAAGACATCTTGTCGCTTACTGATCACTCACGCGTTAAGAAGTCCAAACATAAATGCCCACAGATGACTGTGTGTGACGACTGTTCACGCTCGTAATTGTAGTAAATGGCAGTGTCGGTTCCAAAATACTGTGTCAGCTCAAGAGGTGGTCGCATATTACCATACGCATCATAGTAGTAAACTCGATTGTTTCGCTTCTTGTAGCAAACCCAGTGCGTACCGAGTCCTTCTGCACTGTCCAGATTAACAACTGCACTCTCATTCTTCCATGGTCGTCTGCGTGGTAAAGTGTTACGCATAAAAACACCTCTGAAATAAGGTATTTTCAAAAGTTTTGCGTACACATACAAATCACTATCGGACAATGCACGCACTAGTATGCAAATTAGTTTTTTTGTCTGTAAGGACGTAGGTATAGACCTGACGCTATTTTTGTATTGTTACGTTTATGTCTTGAGACTGTTTTGCGTTTGCCCACGGATTGATGTTTAATTCCTGAACCCTTCTTCTTTTTTCTACAACCACTACGCGAACCCCCTCCACCCACTGCTGATTTCGCTTTCATTGCAGCGGCTACAGCTGCAGCATACGCTCTTTCACTAACACCGGAATTCCAACCTTTCACTCGTTCCCACGCTTTGTCGGCAAGAACGCGATCAGCTATACGTCTTCGACTGTTGTCTGTGTACCTTGCGTAGGCGATATCGTGTTCGCGACAGGCTTCGTCCAACTCGTTGATTCCACGCTCGCCACGTGCCAATCTCTCTTTGAGTTTTGTTCCGGGTCCACAGAATCGGTAGCCAGGTAGGTGTAATTCTACCGGTAATGCGTCCACCGCTCGATTAATCAAAGTAGGTACTGACGAAACGATAGCGGGCACAGTGTTTTTAAGTATTTTTCCAATTACACCGCGCCCCATTCTTTTCTTACGAAGTACGTGCATTCTTGTAAACAGATCTCCAATCCTTGATTTCCGTTTCCGTATCGAGAACGTCTATTAAACGTCCCACCTCTTCAATATATTCAGCCAGAACTGAACGCTGTGTCGCGCTGTCTTGATATTTATAGACAAACTTTATTAGATTGATTATATGAGCGTGAAATACCTGAGTGACCTTGTACAATTCGGTCTTTATATGTAATTTTAATTCGTGCATTTGTCGTACAGTGACTGCGTCTTTGTCATTGACACCGTTCGCTATATTCGTAATTTTTCTTCCGGCAGCGTAGAAAGCATCGCTTTCCAAACTGATTGTGTGTGCATGTAAAAATTCCAAATTCACTGCGTCTTTGAAGTCAACAGGCGCTTGCACACGTGTTAGTCGGCAGTCATTAACGATTACGTTACCTGCACGATCTTTTTTCAAACTCTTCTCCTCTACGTATCGTTTTGTGGCTGCATCTCTTGATTTAAGCGGATCGTTTAGCATTATTATTCGATGATCTTTTGCGTCTACGGTAGCGTCGTCGTTCTTGTACTGTAAGCATGCATCCTTTACGTACTGTAAAGAAACAACATCGTGCAGCTCTTCAGGATCACCCAAGTTGCGTATCTTTTTGTTTTTACATCAAAGTGACCGTCGTTAGTCACTCCTAAACCGATATCCTCACGCAGACTTCGATGAGTTTCTTTTCGCACTCTTACAGCGCTGTCGTGTCTACCGAACTTGTCTACACTCATATTTATGAAGAAGAACTGGTGGTTGTAGAACGGTGCGTCTGCTTTTATATGATAATGCCGGCTTCACGTAATTCCTCCAATATCGACATGATTTCATTCCTATGATCAGTATGTCCACTATTTTGAGAAGCCATTAACAGTCTCAATCTATTAACTAACTCGTTAGGATCATCCCAATGCACGTAATCGATTGTAGTGTTCGGTTTCATCTCCATATACCCACTCCCTGTACGTTTTCGTGCACTCGATGCAAACAATTTAGATATTACTAGTCGGTACTTGACGCCACTGTTACTGTTTATTCGTGTATTGTGTTTATATTTTTGTTTGTGTCCGTTGGTTGCTAGTAGTATGGACTTATATTTCCTCATATCGTCCTTATTGTATTTTTTCGGTAGTTTCATAAACAAAAGTTCATACAGACCAGGCGTACCCTCGTAAATTTTTCCTTTGACATGAAAGTTGTCGTTATCATCGATTTTTACATTTGAATCACCTATCATAAATTTACCGCCTTCGTATCGAACACCATACATACGATCTATAATCCGTTTACAGTCCGTCGATTCGCACAAACGCACATATTTGTTTGCTAATGAATCGTCACTGATATGTGAAGTGTTAGGGTTCCATGCGTCCTCGTCACTGAAATGAGAAGCACTATGACTCTGCACGTCACTTTCGTTTTCTGTTATTACGTGTTGACTCTGCATGTCACCTTCGTTTTCTGTTATTACGTGTTGTGTAGGCTCTTCTTGTTTTATCTGCTGCTTCTTCTCCTCCTCCTCCTCCTCCTCCTCCTCCTCCTCCTCCTCCATTATATAACCACTTAACTATCGTGAAATAGCTTCTAACGGTTCCAGAATCGGTTTGTAATTTTTTCTAAACTTCTCGTCGCTTTCTCTGATACCGTGTTGTAATGCATGATATTTTTTCCTTATGTTGTCACTTATCGTATCTATATCATACACAAGTCGTTCCTCCTTATTCATCGCCATCGTGTGTTAGCAAGAGGACTGATGACATTACTACAGTGCAACCACTTTTATACCTCGCCGGAAACAATTATGAATCGATCAAAGCCGATTCTATATCTACCTTCATTTATTGACGAGTCTTTGTCTATGACTAGAAATCCATAACGATCCTTCCACGCTTCCATGCAGACGTCTTTGAAAGCATCATATTTCATATCTATGTTAACGTGATCATTGTATGCATGTCGTAAATTTAGATCGTCTTGTTTGAACAATATCAACAAGTTAGCGTTGTCACGTACCAATTGTTTCCGTATCTGGCTATATGTCTGGCATAGATAGAATGTGTCCACACCGCTATGTCTCCCCATAGCAAAATACTTTCGAATATTGTTTTGTCTTTCACACGATACGTCATCGAATACGATAACAGAGTCGAGACCAGTGATTTCACTCGGTAGCGGGACTTCTTCGTTCTCGCTGTATGCATGATAACCTAAACCTTCATCAGCGAGTGATTTCATCACTGTTTCTAGCATTCTGTATTTTGGTTGAAATAATGATTTTGAAAACACGTATACGTTGCGGAAACGTAGTCCGTTGGCATCAAACAGTAGGTTGAATAGCACATTTGATTTCCCACAGGAACTTGGGCCTGTAACGATACAGCGAATACTGTTCGGTAATAGCGGGCCATGTTTACGTTTAGCACTGTCTTCGTCACCAGCCAAAAAGTCCATATCCTTTATTGGTAATTTGTTTGCTTGCTGTACAATCTTCATCTTTGTGAATACCGAAAGTATACTGTTTTCATTACGTGCTGTCACATTTTTTATATTAGATCTTTCTTATGTATCCATGCATCGTGTTTACCATCGAAACCAAGCCAACGAACACGCACTCTGTCACCTTTGCGTTGTAACACCTTTTCCACTAGGTATACGTCGCCGACTTTGGACTTACTAATCTCGTGCTCGTAAAAACCACATTTCAACACTTTCTTTAGATGATCTTTTAGCAGATAAGTGACTGGGATAGTAGTGGATTGTACTTTATCCACAGTGAATATTTCGTTAGTCCAATTCGGCGTATAACCTTTGGCGAACGTCATTTTGTGCTTACTTATACGAACACGGTCACTGACTTTAAATTTGGGTGGTTTCGTTGGACTGATTTTAGGCGCTGTGTTCTTCCTTATTCGTTCCAACACTATATGTTCGTTGGCGTCATTCACTTCACTAGGTTTCATACCAATGGTTCTGTGTGTTGTATTGTTGTACGATTTCAGTAATGTAGGTAGTAGATCCAACCAGCGGTAGTGTCCTTATTCGCTGAAAGCTCGATACATGTGTGTCTTCAGTGTGCGATTAAAACGTTCCACTATGGAAGCTTTTTTCTCACTGTAGGTTGAGTAATGTTTCACATTATACTTTTTTAGCAACGCTTGTACTGTGCTGTTGTAATACTCCTTCCCGTTGTCTGTCTGTAAATACTTCATTCGGTTAGCGGCTAGTATAGGCTTCAACGCGTTCGTCACTTCTTTCCCGGTCTTCGTTTTCAATGGTACAGCGTACGCGTACTTGGTAAACGCATTGATTACAGTCATCATATACTTGTACCCTTTGTTCACTCGAGCGTATGGTATCATTTCCACAAGATCCGCTTGGTACAAATCGTGCATACCCTTCAGTTCAACCGCGCGTCTAACGAAATTCCTTCTCGCCGCTCTGTGTAGCTCTTGCGCAATATTCTTGCGTGCGTTGTTCATGGTTTAAGATACACTAACATAATACATGCGGTTAAATAAAAACTATGTATATATATATATGTATGACAGTTCCTTTGTTTTCGTTATTCATTCTCTCTCTCTCTTGCAGATCATGGCCAACCTTCAGCAGGTACGTGTGCTGATAAGCGCTATATACTAGACAACTGCTGTGATACATTCGTGTACAGCCATTATCGGATACGTGACAAATTAATTGTCGACAACTCTGCTCTCCCCGCCTGCTAACATTCCGTGTTACACCACCCCCCACCACATGTTAAAAACAACAAATTCCCACCGTGATATCTACATACACTTTGTTTTCTACCGTTAGTTATTGTCACTCCACACTTCGATTCGGACGGCAGTAAACGTAAGTTTGTGTATTATTATTGTATCGATCTTTGTGTTTATAAATATTAGTTTGTAATGTATGGTTTCTTTTTTTATAGTATAATGGAAAACGCTGCTGTAATAATTGACTTTCACTGCTTTTATGATGACAACGGCAATTATATAGTAAAGGAGTTGTCGGTTATGGACATAACACGTTTTGCATGCAGACATTGGATTTTCGCCCCGCCTGCTACAGTCGTTACGAATTCGAAATACACTAGAACCAACTGCTGGTTAACGACAAACTATCATGGCCTAAGATGGGATGAAGGAGAGACACCGTACGACAATCTTGTTTCAGTGTTAATAACGTATACGAACATATATAAATATGTGTTTGTGAAGGGTCTTGAGAAAAAACGTTTTTTAGAATCGAAAATAATTCATCGTCATATAATAAATCTTGATGACATTGGTTGCCCTAAAGACGTACCATATCTATTTCCTGTAGCGTTATGCCTTACACATTGCAATTCTTCTTCTACACTATGTACAAACCATAAGGTGTACGCACTTAGAGAGTGGATAATTAATGATTTTCCGTTATACGAACATTTTTAATGTGAGTGTCTCATAGCATTGTTAATTTCGTTAGGTAAACTTGTATATGGCTGCAGGCGATAACTATTTCTGTGGACTTTCCTAATATATATATTTTGTAACAGCGCTAATTCTGCCTGTGTGTATGTACATGCAAAGCTTCAGGCGATGAAAGTGAACTTTCCTGATGGCCACACCATTACTTTCACTAGTCTTCTTTGTAGCGAATATTCTGACATTGTATGGTTCCACCTCGCTTGATACAGACGTCTTCACTTCTAATAATGTCGTTTATCACAAAATTCAACGCAGTTTCTGCTATTGAGTACAAACGTTGTGCAGAATTAACAGTGGACAAACAGTATCCGATCGTTAACATGTTGCATGTGGACACGCGATATGGGAAGTCTGTGCTTGTAACGTTGGAAGATTGTGAGCGCCGCTATCGTGTATATCTACCTAAGAGGTATGCTGACGTCTTTACAGATGAAGAACTCCGTCATATAAATCCCAGCGACCTACATCTTGTGTTTCGAGGGATGAAGAACCAGACGGCACATGTGGAAATAGTACCTCGTTAAGGTAGCAACCTACATTTTTTTTTGTCATTGTGTGTGCGTGTGTTTGAATGTAGTGCAGATTCTAATTTACAAAGTTTTGATGAATGGATTTTTAATTTTTTTCACTATACGTCTCTGAACCTATATGTAATTATTTGTAAACTGTGTTACCTGTTGCAGCAAACGTTAACACTAGAACGATTATATTATTATTATTCAGTGATATATACATACATACAATGACTATAGCATATTTAAATCTGTTATCTGTTTTATTGGACCTACATGTACATGATTCAGGCCAAACGTATGCACGTTATATGTATGTATGTGTGTGCGTATGTGTCTGTGTGCGTGTACGTCTGTGTGTGTGTGTGTGTGCGTGCACGTGTGGTGTAACCCAAACGTGTGTACGTTGTATGTATGTATGGGTGTGATTACGTTGCGTATGCGTATGTGTGTGCGTGTGCATATGTGTGTGTGCGTGCGCGTGCGCGTGTGGTGTAACCCAAACGTGTGTACGTTGTATGTATGTATGTGTGTGATTACGTTACGTATGCGTGTGCGTATGTATGTGTGTGTGTGTGTGTGTGTGTGTGTGTGTGTGTGTGTGTGTGTGTGTGTGTGTGTGATATTTAACATGATTTTAATGTTGTTGTATTGTTATGTTGCAGGTTGCTTCTTCTACAAGTACGACACACAATTATATATAAACTTTCGAAAAATATCAATTTCTAATGTATTTATTTAATTGTGAATTTTATATTGTGAATGTTAAAATATATTTAATCATTAAACAAATTATGACTTTATTTTATTTCACTCTACACCACTGAACATGTGTACAATTAATTTATTTTTGTGAACTGTTACATCAGAAGATTTGTATGAATTTCAACCACCGTTTTCATGTGTGTGTATAATTTTAATTTATTTCGCTATACACCACTGAACCTAGAGAGCTAAAATTATTTCTAACAAGGATCAATCACACTGACTGCATTATAAACTATTAATTAATTATTGAATACATTGAAAATGAAGACGAGGTTTGACAACGAGAGGGAGAGCTAAAAATTATTTACTCATCACACCGACTACTCAATGTACACGGTAAGAGAGAAAGAGAGAGAGAGAGAGAGAGAGAGAGCTTGCATAGTTGACACGCGTGAGAGAGAGAGAGAGAGAGAGAGAGAGAGAGAGAGAGGACGTTACTATTTGTTGACACAGTTGAAACAAGTGAGAGTGAGAGAGAGAAGACGGTATGAAACCTTCCACAGTTGAAACCTGCTCTACAAAACGCTTCACACGAAGCGTTATGTTAAGAGAGAGAGAACGCGCATGTAAGTAGTTGACAACACACACGCACACATAGTTAATTATTTAATACAATGAACAATGAAGTCAACGTTTTGACAACGAATGAGAGAGAGAGAGAGAGAGAGAGAGAGAGAGAGAGAGAGAGAGAGAGAGAGAGAGGGAGAGAGCGGGCGTTGTAAGTACGTACACAGTTAATATTTGTCGAATATATAAACTTTCTAAAATCATATACATGTACGGTAATGACCACAGAGAGGAGAAACGGTTTGAACATAACGTTTGACAACGAGAGGGAGAGAGAGAGAGAGAACATTATTTAACCATCACACACACCGACTACTCTACTCATGTACATAGTGAGAGGGAGGGAAACGGTGAGCATAACGTTTGACAACGAGAGAGAGAGAGAGAGAGAGACATACACACCGTGTGAGAGAGAGAGAGAGAGAGAGTAACAATTATGATCATATATAGTTTGAATTTCCCACCACAGAAGAGAAAGAAATGTTGGCAGATCTGCTCTATACACACACACACACACACAATAATGTAAGATTGGTAACCCTGATCATATATTTTAATATATACACTGTATAACACATATTTGAATTTCCCTCCCTCCCACCGCAGAAAATGTTGGCAACCCTGCTCATATAAAATATCTATACACTATAATAATAATACAGGGGTTGGTACACCTGATCATATAGATTTAATATACATTATAACACACAACAAATTTGAACTCATGCAAAGGTTGGTACACCTGATCATATATTTTAATATACACTATAATGCATCGAGTTGGAACCACCCACCACCACAGAGGTTGGTACACCTGATCATATAGATTTAATATACATTATAACACACAACAAATTTGAACTCATGCAAAGGTTGGTACACCTGATCATATATTTTAATATACACTATAATGCATCGAGTTGGAACCACCCCCCACCCACCACCACCCACTGATATGAAATAAAAAAACCACCCACCCAACGCCACCCACTGATATGCAAATCAGCTTTCTTAAAAAAATAAAAAATTATATTCACGGATGCTGGTGGTCCATTGAACCTCATCCCACCAAATCAATTTAATAAAAAAAATAAAAAAATAATATTAAAAAAATAAAAAAATTTATTCGCGGAAATTCGCGGATGCTGTGGTCCATCGGGATGCTGCGGTCCAGCGGTGGCGGGGAGAGCGTGGGAAAAAATCTCTGGCCGTGGGAAAGGCGGCATTCCTTTGTGCGTTAGAACCCCCAATATCCCTCTACTGCTTTGTGTGTATAACATGTGCCCATAATGACCAGCGTGTACTCAACAGGTAGCTGAACTAAACGCTTAACATTTTTCTTGTATAACTGTGGATAGTATACCCTGCAATGTCTTTAATGAACTACTGTTTATCTAGTTTAATATTAAAATTTCCCAATAAAAGTAAATATTATGTTCTATTTCTTTCCTTTCATTTCTTAATATAATTTTTTCCTTATATCTAGCTTTTTCAGTTTAAGAATAGACTATACAGAAATAATTGACATGTTTTTTAAATGGAGACTCATGCGACTGCTACCATTCGTAGCATTCGGTATCATGCGACTGCCACCATTCGTACCTTCGGTATCATGCGACTGCTACCATTCGGTTTCGGAGACCAAACGTACCATTCGGCACGTTGTTGTTGAAAAGGTTAAGATAACCAATGAAAACCTACGTCGTTGTTGTAGCCAAAATGTCTGGTAGAAACAAAATAATCAGGCATTAACTCCAAGAAACCAAAACTAACCGGAAAATCAAACTCGGGACACAAAATCTTTAAAATCTCTTAATAGGCGCATAGTATTATGTTTACCAGTGTGTTTTTGGTCTGGGTACAGTTGACAAGAAAATAAACAAATGTGTTGTTTGTGGGCAACGATACACACAGGTTGAAAATGTGTTGTATAACAAAAAAAAAAATTTTTCGAAAAGTTTTATTTTATAATCTGCAGTAAGGAATGTCGCTGAAAGCAATAACGAAGGGTGTATGTGTGGAAAACATATTTTGTAAGGGACAAAAGGGGAACGAGAAAGCAAGCGTTAAAGTTGTTGATCATTAACGTATTTCCTGTCAACACAGGTAATATTCGTTTTTAATATTTATGTTTACATGCACGTAACATATGTAAGTAGTGACACAACACAGCGTTCATACACAACTCAGGGTTATGTCCACAAATTATATTTGTAATGCGTTGAATGAAAGAGCAAATGATATATTTTGTTGCTGCAGTAAACACAATTGTTCTGCTACGTCTTCAAGTGTTTATTGTATCTATTTTGTCCGACGCTGAATATTATAGAGCGTAGTATATGCACTATTGCGTAGTGCGTAGTGTATTATTGCGGGTAGTATATGTATTCAAACGGTTGACAAAATAGGAACAAGCTTTTCTAAAAATCTATGTGTCCTTCTTTTGAATAATAGTGTGTATTACTGGGGTCGTTTTGCGAATAGTTCATTCAAAACTTTTTTTTTATTATATGAATATTTGTCTTCTGACAAAAGTAAAACACGCTATGTAATTCCATCATAAACGTATCCTACTTACCATACTATTACACACCTTATTCTTTGTCCTTTCATTATTTTATAATTGTCTTCATTACTATTATTATCTTTATTTCACTGTCGTTTAGTTACAATTTGGAAAAAATAATCCATTCCTATTTTTACTTTATATAAATTGGACAAATACTGTTTGCCTTGTGATGTTAAAGTAAGACAAGGTGTTATGTGTGTGATGCACATTAAAGGCACATTAACACATTTGTGTGCTACGCTCTTAAATAAAGGATATTAACTAAATAAAATTATTAATTAATATTATTAAATAAAATTGTTAAAAATTATATTCGAACTACGTAAACGTTTAAATCTTCATTAATACACGAAATAAATTTATTACCAAAATCTATTTACGGTATTTCATTATGTAACATTATTTCAAAATGCTTAGTAAATATTTATACATAAGCGTATGACACGATTCTTAAACTACTTAAGGAACTACATCATAAATAATTTATTTTAATTCAAATTAATATGATAATTTTTGTTAAATATTCGACACATATTTCTCTCTTAAAAATGTCTCACATTTGCATTCTACTACTACATATTTTGATTTTTGAATTTTGCCATAACAGGTAACTAAATAGGCTGTGTAGGTAGGTCCAACGTTTAAGATACACGAAATAATAAAACGATTGCTTTTAAATCGAGACTCGAGTAATTTTCACAAAATAGTAACTATGATAACTAAATATTTAATGACAGCATAAAAATTACTTGACCTGAAGTCGTTATAAAAAATTAAACTTTACAATACAGGCAAAACATTAGTAACGACTTGCCTTCCTAAACATGTCAAAACGGCCATTTTTCAGGAACAAGTTCCCATCATCAGTCCTAAGATGTAATCAGTAAAGCATGTAGTTGAGCAACCTCACGTTGTTCTGTAGGTTGAGAACAGTCTAATTGGTGAACAACACATTACCCTTGTTGCGGGGTAGGAATTCACGGAGTTACTAGAGACAGGGCAGAAGTATATTGAAACTCCACGCCACTACAACACCATTACGCTGCAATGAAGTTATTCTGTGGGCGTAGAATATTACAGAAGGCCTATGAGGGCTGAACTTCGGTAAAGAGAAGGAAGTTCCTGGCCGGGGTCACCGTACAAAGACATGGTCACCGTACATGAGGAATGGAAGTGAAGATGAGAACAACAGCGACGAAGTCATATTTCTCGATGAAGAAGGTAACTTCGGCGAGGCCACATTTCGATGTGGACGGCGAAGAAAAAGCAAACACCATGACAGGGTCGCTCCGGGCGGCACTAATAAAGCTGTGATTAGGCTTTAAGGTTAAGAGATGGGGCGCTCACCACCAAAACTACAGAAGGAGTGGCGTCGGCTTGCCGAGCGACTCCAGCGTTAGATCCTAGATAATTTCATAGATTCAGATGTTTTCGGGGCAACCTTCGGAGCAGGAGAAGATTACTTTTGTTTCTGCTTCATCTGTTATTATTTCGGGGTCGTTAATCGCAATCAGGGGGAGGTAAAGCCTACCTCTGACGCAGTGGATCAGCTAAAAATTGTTCTATGGGAACGGGGTCATCTTCTGGAACCGAGAGGCGATACCTGAGGCTAAGGTCCAGTGGGCAGTAACAGGGGGCTTCTCCGGGAAAGAAAACGTTCGGGCACGGCCTGATTGCGGGCAGGAGGATCAGCCCTAGTACCAGACTCTAAAGTAAAAATTTGTTCAGAATGTTACAGAAACAACTACTCACAATTTTTAAAAATTACATTGCTATTAGCGCATTTTATACCTTGCTATAAATCTATTCGCTTTTAATCGTATAAAATTCGACTGTATTAAAAATAGAGCGGATTAACCAAATTTTATATACTTTTAAACAAAAGCAAAAAATGTTGGTAGGCTAATTAATTTTTGAAATACAAAAACTGATTCAAATTCTATTTACGTTTACTATAACCTGACGTGATCACTTGATCTTTAAAACGAGAAAACTAAATTAATATACTACTTTATTGTAATATGCAGTATTACATTCATACTTACATTCATTCAATACTTGACACGTTGTATACATGACGAGTGAAACTCGATTATTTAATACTAATTAAATTTTGTAAGATTAATATGTTTGACAAGAAATAAAAAAGCATTTACTAAATTTTTAAAAGAGAAGCACTTTTCCAATGGGTGTTAACATAATAAAAAAGGCCTCACATAAGTTTATTCTAATAGATTTAAATTAGTTTAAATAGATTCAGTCATAACAATTTTAATGTAGTCTACTGAAAAATCAACGTTACATTATTTTACTTTAACCATTTGCTTTTTGTACGTGTTTCTAATATAAATAGAAGGTAAAGAAATTCCGTTTGTATTCTTACACGACATAAAGTGACGTCCATTCGTGGCTGCTTGTGTGAGTAGCCTCACAAGAGTTCTGGGTAAACCTCCAGGGACATAAACAGATCACGGTGCCTGAACTCCCCACATCCATAATTTATATTCCAAGGACATAAAATAAATTCAAGATAATCTCGTTAGAAACATTGCACTTTAAATTCATCTCTATTATTGCATTTATTATAAATGGACAAATCGAATTAGATTAACGAACAATTTATTGCCTTACCAGAGAAAACATAATACTTACGCCTCATGTATTTTCTTGCTTTGTTTATAAAAATTAAGGAAGGTCAAGGAATAACGGTGAAGGACACGAAAATGTTTGTTAGCGTTTCAACAACAATATAAAATGCGTATATTGCATTCAAAATAAAAGCTTATAAGAAATTGCATTTGATTATTGTATGTTCATGGTCATCGTATATAAGAAAACAGAATAATCTCATCGTACATGGTCTCTTTAGTGTTTACGTAAAACTGAGAAAATAATTGCTTTTCAATCCACAACACTAAAGGAACTAACCTGACATTTTCGTGACGGCTCATGTAAATCTTTTTAAACTGGGAATCGAATGCGGACCCCAAGTCCTGTCGCATTTTGACTGCAACGTGTTCCGGTAGAACCGACAACAGTAGGCGCTCCTGAAACAGACAAATGACATTACAGTACTTATATAAGTAGGAGTTCTCTCCCTCTAAAGTTATTGAAACTACATTAAATAACAGGTTATGTAATGTAGAAGCAAGTAAATATGAAAGGTAAAGGTAGTTGAGCATATATATTAATTACTTATGTAAAATATAATATTATCTTAGTCGGGAAATTAATTGAGTAAAAATCTTAGAAAACGTGTATAATTATGTAAAATGTACGTTTTAGTTATATTACGTGTGCTATAATTTGTTCCATACATTATTTATTGTGTCAAGAAAAGGAATTCTCTTTTCTTATTAGTCAATATTAATTGTTAGTTTTGGTGTCAGGTAAAATGGTTTTAAATTTGCAGTTCAGCTCAGGTAAAAGTAATCGTTTATTTTAACCATCAGAAAATTCATTTTCTAAATATAAAATTCATTTCCTTAAATAAAATTCATTTTTATTTAAATGTAAATTAAATAAGATTGCTAATTTTAGTGAGTTTGTATTAATAAATAGGAAAGATATATAAAATAGTGATGTATTAACTAGATATGTATAATTTAAATCACTTACCCTTACATTTCAAAAACATATATCGTGAACTTTAAGGAACTTGTAAACTATCGTGTTATCTACATTGTGTTATCCATTGTTTCAAATAAATAATATATTTTGCTAACGGCATTGTTATATTTTAGTGCCAGTCAAAGAAAACAGTGACTATGAATCACAATATTAATATGAATGTCGCAGGAACCTGTCTACAGTTTTAATGATGACAAGAAATTTTGTTGAAACGTCAAGACAAATAGCTTCACCTGAGTTTAATTTTACCAAATATTGCTAATCATTTCATTATTTATAATAAAATATTCTTCCTGAATGTCAAATAATTCTTTATCAAAATTTATAAAAATTATCTTTTATATTATATGGTAAAATGTTTTTGAAGGAATTTATTAGGTTTGTCACAACTAAAACACTAAATGTATACAGTTAGTACGTGGGTTTTACGTTTTCAGCGTATTGGTGGGCGTATTTGGCGTATTCAATTAAATTAATTAAAAAATAATAATATGTAGAAAAAATCGGCGGGGGCTGTGTCGGACCCACGGCCACAAATCTTCAGAGCGTAGAATACGTCTGTGTGCTTTAGGGTTGCTAATGTGTTATGAATAAAATGAACAAACACATATTTAGTTTTACAAAGTACACAATTTTATTTGCTAAATCATCACAGAAGTTAATTAGTTGGTTCAAGCAAGACTTTATTTATAATGGGCCTATGACAGGAGAAGTAGCTTCATATATGGTAAGATATCAACGCTGATGTTTCTGGTGAAAGTCAAATCGATGGTGGTGTTACCCAGCTTAGACGGTGGCATCATAAGAAATACGTATAAACATACATTTTATAATCGCTTAAGACAATTACAAAACATATATACGTATCTGTATAAAAAATTACAAAATATATCAATACAATCGCATAGTAAAAACATTAAAAACTGCAGGAACGGACAAAGGTATAGTTCCGATGCCGCTAAATATCATTTGTTTATTTACTTGTTACTATGGTAATTAATTCTGGTCTCCATGGTGTTGACTCGACTTCAGTATTTATTTCCTTGTCTTTTAAGCGTTGTCGGTAAATCCTCTGACGTTCGGCATTGGTCATTTTGGGTTTTTTGAATTCCCCATGATTTTCTCTACTCTCCTGTATGCGTTTACGAAACTTTTGAGCACGCTTAGCATCCATATTCTATTAATTCTGTTAATTGTTCCAGGTAAAAGAATGCCAATGCATAGGTCAGCGTGATCCAGTTAATAAGCCTGATTATGTTTTTAATGTGTGTAGTATTATTAAGAATTTAAGTCACGTATACCTTGTATAGGTATCCGATCGTTAGACGTGCCAAAGTGTTTCCCAAAGCGTTTGTCACAACAGTTTAGCGGTTAGGGGGCAACTATTTTTGAAGTGATGCAACTGAGAACGTAATCTCAATCAAAGAGTCAAATGATGAAACTGTACAAAGAATCAAATAATTTCAACTTTTATTTGAATAAATGACCTGCCAGTAATTAGTTGGCAACTGATAAATTGAAATGCTCTGGTAAAATAAAACAGAATTTATTGACATAATAAAAGAGAAGGGAATTAACAGAGTTGAAATTCAGATATAGGCGACTACAAAATTTTTGAGTTTTATGGAACACGTTTTGTGCCATGCTTTGCAAAAAGCAATTATGAAGTTTAATCATATACTCTCTCCCTTATAGTTAAGTCATTATGTTTTTTCACTAATAAATGATTTCAGTTTTGTTTATAAGATATTATTGCTTTTTCGTTAACCATTAACTTATTTTGTGGCTATTTACAAACAAAATTGGCTTATACTGTATAAAAAAATGTAAAAACTGCTAGTAAGTTATAAGCCAGCTTTAATACCGCCTATACATGCAACGAAAAAATTTAGTTTGGTAAGTCAACTGCTGGTGCACACAGCAAGATTTGGCATAGATCATCAAGAAACGGTTTTAATAAGACTAAGGAGGCGTAAACAGCAGAATGAAAAATTTCTAAGCTGGTGAGGTGAATTTTTCAAGTCAAAGACAAAACATTAGGACGTGCGGACGAGAAAAGTTAATTAATGGAAATGAGTGCAAACATGGCGTACATACCTACAAGGGAAGTAAATAATTACAGGGAAAGGCGAACGAAAGCGTTAAAGGAAGTCGGTCGAGAGGAAATTAACAATAATTTGTCTGCCTTGCGTCAGAGCAGCATGCAGCTTCAACTCTGCCCTCTAAAGTTTCTATGAAGACAAAAAATTACAAATGAAAAATTAATACTTGACGGACGAGTTAAATAAAACACATTATTCATGTTTATTTTATTTAAATACTACGTATAGTCATATTTTGGTTGTATTTGCTAAAGTAGAGGTGAGTAAGGTATGTCATTTTTGCCATACAACAAATGTTTTACAGTAATGAGAACACATATCATTACTATTCATCTGAAGTGGTGGTTACAATTTTTAGAATATTAAGAAAAAAATTTCTTCTTTTGAAAGAATATATGACTTTTTATTTACTTTATTTATTTTCTATTAGACAAACAATTTAAAACTTCCGCAAATATCAGAACTGATTTTTAATACTAAAGTCATACAATGTAACATAAGTTTATTTAAATTAATCTAATACTAAAACAACTCAACATATGTTTAACAATTATTTTTCGTTTATTCTGGTGTATATGTTACCGGCAAAGTATGTAATCGAGGCATTTTATAGAATACCTGGGCATTTCATACAACGCCTGGAGTATTTTCGCAAAGTATAGAAGAGAATACTTTTCAAATGTTTTTTTTATTCTTTTCCCAGGTATTCTGTACATTGCCTAGGCATTCTACATAATGCCAGTGATTCTTTAGGCAAAGTGTAAAATAAGCTTACTACGTTCAAAATGAAAACATTTTATTACAAAATCACACACAATTGTTTGATTTTACACAAAGGAGAACTTTGTATGATATTTCGAGATTACCTATTCTCTACTTAATTATGTTCAGATACTATTTTATTAAAATTATACTGTATAAGAACTTTTTTAAAAAATCTGGTTAAAGAGTACATTAGATACTACTGGTGTTTATTAATTCTAAAATGGAATTTACTCTAATTATTACAAGAAGACAGAGAGCAGTGACATTTTGAAATACATTTTCATTTTCTACACAATTACTTTATTTTTATATTTAGTCTTGCATACACATTTTACGAAATTCTGATGATTGGGCAGTAGGAGCAGAACGAAGTGCGACTTCTTGCTCAGGATTATCTTCAACCCCCATTAGTGGTCTGGGGCATACAGTGGACTGCGATCTTGTGTATAGCTGCTTTAACAATCCGTTAGTGGTTCCCAGTTTGTAAAATCCGTTATCTGTCACACTCACGACAATTGCTAGGATGTTTCAAAGATCTCCCTACCCCTTGTCTACTTCAGGAATTGAAACACGAACAGACGCACCCACAGGAGCTGGAGAATTTTTTTTATTAGAATCAGGTTTCATCTTCTTTTCCTGAAGTTCTAGAAATGATTTTGACCTTTCTCATTCTTCAGTTGCAATTTATTACTTTTAAGCAAAGAGTACACAGCTTCTTGCCATCGTCACACTTATCTCCACTATTGCCACTAGTGTTCAAACAAATGTCCTCACGTACTATGCACATCTCTGCTTCACTCTACACACTTTTCAAAACATGAAACCATAGAGCATACATTGTCTTCTATTCGTTACCTAAAAGACGTTAGGCATTCTATAAAATGCCTAGCCAATGTATGAAATGTGTTTTATTTCACACTTTGTATGAATCCTTTCTTACTGGATTCAGGCATTGTATGAAATTCCTAGGCATTCTATAAAATGCCTGATTTTGTACTTTGCCGGTAACACATACACACAGAACAAACTGTACAGTAACGTTATTATAATTGTGCTTGTACCACTGCTGCCTTGAACTGTAGTGACACAGAGGGTCCGGATGCCGGTATAATAATCGAGAAACGTGTGGAAGGGGTATCTCCAATTATCAAGTGCGTTGCGTAATTCTGCTGCGTCCGGAACAACTTCGTGCGTTGCAGCGTGTTAAAAGTCACGTAGATATTTTTGTTACTTTCAGCTCAACGTAGAAACAGTAAGTTCTACCGTCGCTACAAAACTATTACGAAACTGTATTTTAGCAAATTATTTTTAACGTACTTTTATTGTTTCTTGTGCATAATGCAATATAAAATACAGACAGGCAACACAACACCCCTCTTTTCCATTCAGCTGTTTTCAAATGTACGTGATTAAATACGGGCTGTTTCATTCTGGCGGTTTTAACATGACTAGATGGCAAAACAACGTATCTAGAATGTCGTGGTCATAATGCTTTATCAAAAATGATTTGTAGTTGACAAACTTCTAATTGCTTCATCTTAAAATGCAGGTTACTAAAATTTTGAAAACCGCGTTTCTTAGATATCAAGTAAACGGTTACTTTCAGTTCCCAAGGAATTTTAATTATTGACAACTGCTGTCTGTTATCTTAGTTATTGCAGAGCACTGACGATGAAGTAATTAAGGTAGCTATTAGGCTTGACTCTTGAGGAAGATATTGTTGTCTAATGATTTACAGATAATGATTTCAGAGCGGGTACTAAGAGCAATATTATTTCTAAGTTTTTACAAATTCGAATGACAGATTTTGTTGGAAACATGATTTTACGGATGAGTCTTTGAATTAAGCCAACTATTGTTGTTATGCCAAAAGACATTGCGAAATGACATACAGTATCATCAGCCGACTCTCTTGGATAAATAAACAAAAGGAACTGAATTTCTATTCATGGAATTTCTAAAGATGGTACCTACGAACAATGAGATAATTTTTTAAAGAAGGTAAGATTTAGAATTTGTAAACGGTGGAAACACTGAAAGGCCTCGTCCGGAACATGACACTAGCAGTTTAGTAAGTAAACACGAAAATGTTGGTAAAGAAGGTAACTTTTAAATTCCGTTCACGTCAAATAAAACTTTCGCATGCCTTTCAATTTAAAATGAGTAACCGGCGTTTCAACAAGAAGAACGTTAACGTAATTAGTAAAAGTTGGTTTAAAAATTTCAAATATTATCAAATAATTAAATACAGTCAACAATGAATTACACACATTAGCAAAGCACTATTGAAATAGGTAACACAGAATTTGTATTGACCTCTTAGAAAGTTAATTTTTTACTTTACCATTAAGTTACGAAGATTAAAGATAAAGATTAAATATGAACTAAGAAATCCATTGTTGACATCCTTCAAATTAATGTAACCCCTACTGTCTCCAACACCCTTCTGTTCCCTTCAGTTTTCCAATTGCCCATGTTTCAAATTATGAAAATCCATGCACTCTGTGACAATTCACCCAGAAATAGTTTACACATGGTAATGCTAATGAATTTTTCTGTGAACAATTAGCATAGTGAATATTTATTCACTGTGTATAAATTTATTCATAAATAGTAAATATTTATTATCTGTGAATATTTATTAAGCTTATTTAATAAATATCTGCATAATAGTGGAGATTTTGTTTACAAATTCGGTGATATCATAATTTTGTAAAAAAAACTATGTTCTTGTAGGTTTCTTGTCTCACAGTTGTACGAAAACGTAAGCTTTAACCTGTTTTAATGCTGATGCGAAAAAAAGGTCAATACAGTTTTTAATGAATGGTGCACAGAACGCTAAGACAAGGACCAATTATGATAGTCCGGAACAACCTTATTGTTGACCTAGATGGCGTATTTATTAACAGGCCTAATATTGATATAATGAATACTAATATAGGATTATTATAGAAATAAAAATATTGAACTAAAGTAAGCAATCTTTATTCTAATAACCTTTAATCTTATATTCTATTTTCTCCCTCGGTATAAATTCATTTTGTAATTATATTTTGTGACATAGAAAAAATGCCACTTTTAGTCGGTACTTTATTTTATCGACAAGTAAAATTTAATTTTTTATTGTACTGAGATATTAAAATTAAAGTTTCTACAACCAAATTAAATTTTTAGATCAAATATACAACCTAATCTTACAGCCTTCAGAAATGAATTTTGCAGTTCTCAAATTGGACAATAAAGTTTTTAATTATATAATTTACTCTAAAATCATAATAATACACAAATAATTTATTTAACAAGTAAACTTTTAAAATGTCTAATAATTTGTTAGTTATTTGTAATTTCTGAGCATACACTTCTGTATAAACGCTTACAGGAAAGAGGAAGCTATTCGATTGTACAAATGAAGGAAGCACAATCTGCAGGTGATAAATTTAAAATTGTTATCTGTTTGTTTGAAAAGTGACTAGTGACAGACAGACATAAGATTGATACAAGACCAGTATGGCACTTTAGTATGACTGCAAAGGGATTGGGAAAATTTACCGCACTTAAATTAAATGCAGATTTTATTCGTCATATAAAATATTTCAATATAAATTATTTACGCAGATTTATTGCTTTTAGAATACCAATAATGCGAACAGATAAAGGAATGACGAGGCTTTGAGATTTAAAGCAGCAGGAAGGGATGAGAGATATTGATTCAGCAATTTCAGAGAGAGATTTTTTATATCTAAAGCGTTTTTACTAAAGACATTGAAAGCGGCGACTAGCGTACAGCCCCGACTATAATAGTTTTAAACCAATTTAAGCGCTACGATAGCGACTTATACGATTAGATTATACGCGGTTGTAGTACCATTACATGTACGTTAAAAGACAAAGAACATTAAATATAATTCTTGCTATACTAATTTATATTATACTTGGATAGTTACACCGTTCCTTTGTGATGGAACACAATCTAAACCAGATATAGTAAGGTAATTATACAGCTTATTTAACACCTACACACCTGCGCTTCGATTAGCCATTTTATTTTGGAAGCACAATAACATAAATTGAATTGCGTTCATAGTGTAAATTAAGTAATATATAGCTTGTTTTATTGCAAATATGTATTGAATCTTATTGCAGAAAAAGAAAAATGCATCCATCATAATTAGAAGACAGCTTTCGTTTTTAGATATTTTAGTGACTGATTTTAGAGTTCTGTGTCATCGTAACGTTTACGGTACACTTTGAACGATACAAGAATGTTATTTAACATAAAAAAGTTTTTACTTTCAACAATTATATATAAAAATTAGTACAATATATTGAGTAAGTAATAAAAATACGTGGTATATAATTAAAATATTTTGCACCTAATGAAATACAAACGGTTTGTCTCTTGCAATGATATGGTGTCAGCTGTCCTACGACTAATGGTCACAGGAACCTATGGGCCTAATGCTTGAAGAAAGATAGTGATGATTACGATGATTGAGACTGAGATTCAGATAGCAAAGTGGCTATATTCCGGGCCAACTTTTGAACAGACTAAAGCGGAAGTGATGTCGTCGCTCGTCACACTCGCCTTGGTTGCCAAATGACCGGCGCGCGATTCAAAGTTGTGCTCTAGCACTACAATACAGCACAGCTGTCAACGTGCTCACCGATTGTAACTAAAGCACATTTAAAAGAATTAATGCATTAACGTATTCGTGTTAGTGGAGTCCCATACCGCCATTTAACGGTTACATCTTTAAATCAATGTACTGAATTAAATTACTGATGTATTAACCACAATTTCACGCTTAAAGCAATGCGAACGTATTCTTTTGACATACACAATACTGTAAGTATTACATTCATAAAATTATTATTATCAATATATATTACGCCTACATTACTTTGTTATTTATCAAACACTATTATTATCTAAATATATGGCCTGATTCCAGTCAAAGACCGGGTCAGGAATGGAATGATGCCCCACCTATGCCCCAGCTCCAAGTATTTGAATTAATTGCGCCAGCTGGAGAAGCGGCGATAATTGATGAATAAGCGAAAGAAGTAATAATTATGTACCCGGTACTGGAATTAACTTGAAATTAACAGGGGAAATTGGAGATCCAGGCTGAAACCTGCCCCGCCTCCGCTTTGTCCAGCACAAATTTCATAAAATGAATTATTATAAATAAATATAAATATAAATATTATTATTATTAGGGTTTAAATGTTATTATTATTATTATTGGATTATTAGACTGACATGAAATATGTTTATATCGTCATGAAGCATGTTTTTTGCGTCAGCTTACCTTGTGCAGCAGTAATTAATCTGCATCGAGTGGCTGCTCACCCAGGTCGGAATGAGAGTCGGGGTCAGCACACGAAGGGTCGTCACTGGAGCTGGAGCTGTCATCGTCGTTGAGGTTGATCACAGTTTTGTCGTGAAGACGTTCTATGAGGCCATCAGCTTCCCACATGTGATTCTCCGTCTGTTTCACGTGTTCTACATAATTTCGCCACTGTTCCGGGGTCACTTAACGTATTCCCTCTCCCATTAATTGTTGCACTTCTAGGAGCTTGTAACGTTTGTTGTTAGCCGCATTGTATCCCTTCACTTGGCTCCACACAAGTTCTATGGGATTTAGTTCGCAGTGCAATGGAGTGGGGCGTAACACATCCTGACCTTCAGCTGCTGCCAGATTATCAATGCGATAGTTGGCATCATAATTTGCCCGATCTTTATTGAGTAGTTCCACAAGTTCAAGTTTATTCATTGAGGGTTCCCAAGGAATATTTTTCTCAGTCAACCAAACCTGAATAACACGTTTTGTAGAACATTTTGTGGGCACACGCTCGATTTTCACTGAGTGATATGAAGCATTATCTAGGACAATAACCGAATTAGGTGGTATGTTCGGTAAAAGTTGCTTTGTGAAATATTCCTCGTACCGCTCACCGTCCATTTCGCCTGTCTTCTTGCCCACGAATATACGTTCTGTTCCCTCCACGAACCCACATTCAGTCCCTGCATGGATCAGCAGTACACGCCCCCCTTTGCCCGAGGGTGCCTTGCTACCTGAGGTGAGTCCCTCCCTCCATGTGGCCGTCTTAATAGATGTATCAACCCAAACCCTGGACTTCGTGTGGCCGGCGTTTGCCCATGTCTCATCTGTGTACACTATGGTTTTCCTTTTGCCCTTTCATCGCGAATGCTGCGTAAATATCTGTGGCGCCAAGCGACAATGTCTTCCCTGTCAATTAACAATGATTCTCTCTTTCGCTTTATATATTTAAACCCGATATCTAACAGTAGTCTTCGCATGGTTGTTTTAGAGAACGTTGGAAGATCATCATCCTCATTAACAATTGATACCACTTTATTTAATGTCGGTAGATCATTCTCCCTGTACAACATGTGAACTTTATTCCTTATTGCCGCTTGAGTAAAGGAATCATACTTCTGTAGCCGAGTTACTTTCCTTTCTGTTCCTCTATGCTTTCGGGTTGTCTCCAACCATTTCCCGTTTCTATAATCAGCTTTTACTTGGAGCACGGTTGTATAGGAAGCTCCCACTGCCTCAGCTGTCTGTCTCGCCGCTTCATGAACAGTAGTAATCCCGCCGTCAACAGTTTTCGCTCGGAAATGCTTATAAACAGACAGAATCATTTTCCTCTCGCCGGACGTAAATATGTTGCGTTTATTTTTCAATTGATAACAGTCTGGTGAATTTTTGTTCGGATCCATTGCACGAAGGTCTATGTAGACAGAATAATATTCAATAACGCGTAAGAGTAAGAATAAACCAACAAACGTACAAGAGGCCCGAAGAATTTACACACACAATACGCACATACACTATTTTTTAATAGCGAAGCACACTGATAAAATTCTCTCACTGCTGTTTTAAACGGACTCGTAACTACACCACGCACAACTCACCCCTCAAACTGTAACCCATGTGGTCAAGATATTCACAGAGTAAGTGAGTGCGGCAGCTCCGCCTTGGTGACAGCATTGCCATAACTCGTGCTGACAGGCGTGCGTCCCCCTGCCCCTCTCCTACCATCTGACAACACCGTAGGCGCTGCCCCTTCACCCGCACCTTTCCCTGGCCTACTCCCTCACTTCCGCTTTAGTCTGCTCAAAAGGTGGCCCGGAGTATAGCGAGACAGTTTATACAATTGGACTCCCTTAGGTGGAAGTTTACAGCGAGTTCTATTAATGTGTGAGCCCCTCATCTAAATATAATTCATCATCTTCACAACACGAAATAGGCAAGATGCTGCCTGTCCCGCCTTCAAGAATTTTCCAGCCATCTCTTCCTGGGTTACCCACACACCTGTGTCTTATAGGTTTGTATTTCCAGACTTGTTTGGCCTGTCTGAAATCTGACATTGTTTCCCAGTGTTTTTCCACCGTTGTTTGTAACCTTTTAATTTTTCATTCAAGTTAAAAACTTGTAACTCTTTTTTTATGGCCTCATTTCTTAGACTGTCAAGTTTAAAACACCTTTTAACTCTTTTTAAGAATGCTGTTTCCAAGGCCTGTATTTTACTGTCTTGTTTTTTGGTTGTTGTCCATCAAAATATAATCGCTCTACAATTTTCTAACAAGGTGAAACATAGAATATTAATTTTATTGGCAAAACATACTTATATAAGATTGCTAATTTGATATCACGGCCATATGCCAACTGTATTCAATATTAAAAATAAAAATCTGTATAATATTTACCTTATTTCGTCCGTCTTGTGACTTCGTTTTGCGTTTTGAGTTGCTTTACGCGTTTCGAGACATATGTCTCGTCATCAGAAATAAATAAAATAAAAATTCACTCTTAGCGAGATCGTTACATATTAAAATCCAAATATTTGAAAACGATTACACACATACCCGCTTTACTTGAGTGCGCACTCGAGTCGGACCGATCGGACACTGATTATCAATAGCTATTGTGTGGACAGGTTTATTGCGGTATCGTAGAGCGGGTTTGATTTAAAATTTAAATGATCATTTAGCACGAAGTCACGACTGAGTACGTCATTGTACGCCCTATATATCTCAAATTCTTCCAAGGGGTTCATGTAAGTGCCTTTATTACAAAAATGCATGGGTTTCAATTTGGAAACAAAGCTTGTATATTTATGATTTACGTTTATCAAGTGACGTGCACAGTTGGATTTTATGTTTGATGGTGTTGGCTGACCCTTCAGATTGTGCTTAGGTGTATGTTCAATAAAACGTTTTTGGAAACCCCTTCCCGTCTGGCCGGTATAAAAGCATTTACAATCGTCGCACGTTAATTTATACACCCCCGTTTTCTTTTCTAAAGGGATAGTTATTTTATTACGGAGTATGTTCATAAGATTATTGTGGTTTTAAATATTATGGTTCTATTGTTACTATTTAACACACTAGTTAAAATTTTTGGCATTATGTTGGTGTACGTCGTTGAAATAAAAATGGTTTTTGTGTCTTTTTCTATACGCGGTTTAGATAGCTCGTGTTTTTGTTTCCTGAGGAGGTTGTCAATCAAGGAACTATTGTAGCCATTGGCTTGAGCTATGTATTTTATTGTGTTTAGTTCATCATTAAAATCCTCGTCGTCAAGAGGTACTGTTGAAATTCTGTGTATAAAGTAATTAAAGGCTGCCATTTTTTGCGAAAAGCGGTGATGTGAGTCGACAGGTATGGTTACATCGGTGGTGGTTGGTTTCCTATAGATATTGAATTTCAGTTTATCAATGTGTTTAGTAACTGTTAAGTCCAAAAATTTTAATTTATTATTTGTTTCAGTCTCAAGAGTGAACTGAATGTTCCTATTTATATTATACATAAAGTTTTTAAAATTTTCGATCTGTCGTAAAGTACGTTTATATATTATAAATGTGTCGTCAACATAACGTGCATAAAATATAATATTGAAATATTAAAAATATTTCAATATCAGGTCTGTTGACAATTACACAATCAACGAGACGGTTGGTCTCATTCATCATATTTGGTTCCAGTTGGTATTTTTAATAATTTATTGTATCTATTTATTATTTATTTCAAGAGATTAATAATTGTCATAGTTTAGCTTGATTTGTAGTCTGCGTCAAAACCATAATTATTCGGAATGTTTCATCAGAAACATTAAGACCCGTACGCGGGTAATGCTTACCACATTATCATATTGGACTGACGTGTTGTCACTAATACTAATCTTCCAAGATCTGCTTTATTAAATGTATTTGATGATGCTAAGATTTTGTGGTATTCGTCATCGTAGAATGAAGTATGAACTTATTATTGTTGTTATGGAACGGTTGTCTCGGCGGCATTCCCTCCCGCCTTCAGAATACAACATTAATATAATATTAAATAAGGCTGAACAATAAACGAAATTCTATAAACCATACAAAAAATAACTTTGTTTATTGTGTAGCCTTTCACGTTGTAGGCTGAAGATGGTGGTACGCCTAAGTGTCGTCCATACAATTATACTACAGTTAATTAGTTGTGACAATAACTTGTGTCTTCTTTATGTAATAAATCTTCTTGTTTTCATAATTTGTATGCATTGTTTTTGACCTTCTACAGTGTTAAGCGTATTTAAATATTATTTTAATATGAGATTTGGAAATCAAAATTGCGAAAGGTGTAAGGTAGAGCTGTTGTATACTTCCCACGTTCTTTAGTATATTACTTGGAAGAAATAATAAATAATTGTCTTGATGGAAGAATAAGAGTTAGAGTCAGTGGGAGGAGAACAGACTGCGTCAGGTTTGCAAAACGATATTATATTGCCTGCTGAGGGTAAAAGAACATTAAATTCTGAAGGATTTTAGCTGAACTGTTGATGGTTTTGGAATAAAAAGCAATGTGAAGATGACGAAGAGCATGATGATAAGCAAACTGAAGCAGATTAAAATAGCGAATTAGAAAACTGAATAGGTGACAGTTTTTAAATATCTGGGATGTTTAGTTAGAAAGGACATGCACTGTAGACAGGAGAAAGGCAGCATTGCTTAGGGAAGGGATTAATAGAAAGAAAAGATTATTGTCGGAGCCAATAGACTTAAAGCTGAGGAAAGGGATGGTGAAGTGTTCTTGCTCCTTTACTGGGCAGAAATTTAGACAATGAATAAAATAGGGAAGAAGAGGTTACAGGACTTCAAGATATAGACATGGAAAAGAATAAAATGGATTTACTGGAAGCATACTTACAGATGATGAGATGCTTGGAAGAATAGGAGAGAAAAGGAGAGTGTTAGAAAAGCACCTAAAGCACAGGAAAAGAAATTGGAGGATAGGTAGAAAGTGTAATAGAGTACGGATGAAAGACCAGATAAAAGACGATATACAGTTGCGGTAACAGGAAGTGAAGGGACTAGGAAACCAGTATAGGAAACTATGTAGGCAGCATGCCCCTTAAAAGTTGCCCCTGGGCAGAACACACGACAATTTTAATATCACTAAACCAAGCTTAGTTATAATGAGAATATTAATATAACTTTATAAAAAATAGGTAAAAGCATCGTAATTTCTTAAATATAGTTATTTTAAAAGTTTATAATTATTAGTTTTTAATACAAAAAACACAGTAGCCACTACATATGATAGTTGTACTCAATAAATAATACTAAATTAAGATAAAAGTTTAAGCATACACACAAAAATGAAAAGATTAACAAAGATTCGGAGAAAGAGAATTACTAAAAAAAAACTGAAATTATATTGACTTTGTACGTCAAATAGTATAAGAAAATAATATATGGACCAGGTCAACCGGATAAAGCATTGAATTATTGCTAGTCCCCGATAAAACTAATGTGTTCTCTTTAAACGCTGCATTCTAAATAAATTACCTTTTCGCATAATTCGTGTTTCGATTAAGAAAATGAATTACACATAATGAGCCAAGCAAAGCGTATAATAAAAAATGGGTGTACGTTCTTATTCCTGTATTAAGTTACGTGTACTGTAATACGTTGCCACAATTTTAAAATATTAGATAAAGTATTTTTTTTAAATACGTTAACGGTTTAACACGTTTTAAAAGCATTACGAATACGACACAATACGGCTATGAAGTAACGTGGAAAGGGAAAGTACGTGAGATAAAAATGTTTTGGCAGTGGACAAGTAACGGGCAGGTGAGCAAGAAAACGAACACAAGTAGACCTTTGAGAGTTAGGAACATAAAGAAACAGCTAATAATATCACCAAAGCGTGGATATGAGTCAGTGTTAGATACAAAAGTTGCTATTCCATTTATGATAACCTATGGCGGATTTCCTAACCACAATATCAAACGTAAAATACAGTTAGATATTTGACATAGCACACACTTTAGATATTAACACGTACACACCATGTAAAAAGTATAATCCTAAACTTGTAAATATCACGGGAATTGCGTTATACGTATAGAAACAACGTCTTTCACAATAGATGTCTGTACACGATGGTACATGTTCACCAAGAATTAATTACATCTATTACAGTCACAATTTAGTAACGTTTCAAACTTCTTATATTTTTTTTTCGCTATACGAAGACATACGTCAAATTTGTTTTTGTTTTGTTTTTTAGTATACATTTTAAACCAGAACATTAATATCAGAGTATTAATCTTCAAATTACTTTATTAGCTCGGAGTATTCTTTTATTGAAGAAGACATCTACGCTTAATTAATTAAGTCTCAGCATGTAGACGTTCTATGTAGATAAAGTAAATTGTAGTGTGATTAAATGATATATAATATATAAATTTTAAGTTAAGAAATTACAAATTTAATTAACCTAACGTTACAAAAGCATACAAATATTACTGCAGTGTTACTGTGAAAACTATTAGCTTGGGATAGCTCTCAATTCACGTTCTGCTTTATTAGTTAAACAGTTCTTTCGTGATGAAAGTGAATCTAAACCAGACATAGTAATTATACAGCTTATTTAACACATGTCGACAAATTATCTATTCTTTTTTACAACACAATAATATAAAGATTGTTGTACTGCGTTCATAGTTTGAAACATGTAATATGTAACTTGTAATACATTTTGCATTTAATCTTTGCAATTTTGTAAAAGAAGGGTTTACTTGACCAACTTAAATAGGTGAGTTGATGAAAAATTTGTTATTGTTGTTGTTATAGCATTCTCATTCATTCATAAAGTAAGACAGAATTCAATAGACATAAGACTTTAATATAATAGGACTGTAATTATTTTGTTGAATCTTCAAAGATCCGTATAAGTTACTACAGTAGGCTATCAACCTAAAATAGATCCTGTTATGCGTCTTCTTAAGCTTCAGCTTTGCGAATTTTACCTAACATATAAAAGCTTCACGTGCTTTCGTCATTAAATTTAAAATATAATGGTCTCTTCGAGATTGACTTTATGAAAATAAATATTTTTTACATAACAAATGGATCCTAACAAAAGGGTTAAACTTATTAAAGGAGTCTTTGTAGAGTGCTCTTAATGGCAACATTTTAGATAAATATATAAATAAAGAGTTTTCTTATGACGAGACTGACCATTATCGTTAATTAGGTATGTTTGAAGTAACAATGGCTGTAAAATAGTTAAATGTCTAACATGTAAAGTGTAAAAATATTGCTTAATGTACGACGATTTGCTTAATGGCCGGAATTATGTAATAAATTGTAATTATCACTCAAATAAATTTTAGGATCAAAGTCAAATATTTCTGTCAGAATACATTGTCAGTGCCTCATTAACAATCCTACAGTTTTATTTACGCTTACTTATATTTTTTATAAAAAAAATTAAAATTTCCATAATACATTTTGCATGTTAGTTATGTACGGTATTTGCTTTTGGGCATACGAAAGGTAAATTTTTATCTTTCTATAAAGTCAAAGACATACTCCAGATAAAAATTATATAAATTCTACACATTAACCCTATTACCTAAAGTCTTTTCGAACAGGTACTGTACTCGAGAGGTAATGATGTTTTGTACAGTTAACACGGCAATTAGCTGGGGACCAAGCCTAATTTATGTGCTTGTTTATACGTACAAGCAATTAGTACGTACGTGCTGTGTAAGAGCATTCTGTTTGTATGGTATGAGTGTTAATTTTGCTACTACTTTAGTCGCTATAAGTGTGTATTCCATCTGAGATTAGAACTGTTGCTTCTTGTGAGCAATTAAGTTATAGTAGCGCATATACTAACGCATCTTGTTTTTATTGCCTATTACCTACTTCGTAGTTTATACTTCCGCGGTAAATATAATCATTAAAACTAATATTATTAGGGGTCTGTTTAAAGATATTTTGTTGCGGTATTCTAGTTAATCTAGTTAATTAAATTTTAAACCTTACTCTAAGATACGCGTTAACATCATTTCAGAGATCCGCTTTTGCCAGTGTGTCTAAGATTTAGCTTATATTATTTAGATTTAAGAGAAAATATTAAATATTTTAGTACGTCAGTTTAAATGTCAGAAGCCTATTAGTTAAAACGTTTTAAAATATTAAATACACTAATCACAGCATTCACAAATCATTGTATTTTGCTCACTCGTAATGAATAATTAGACTGTTATTGAACGAAAAAGCAGTTTAGTATTTTCATCGCTCTATTTCAACAATTCAAACGTCATATTCCCTCCTTCGTTTTTTGTATTACCTCATTGTTTTCAGCATTATGTTTCTAGTTTTCACTTATCAGCTTAGTTGATTTTGATTTCTTCTTGCAATTACGTTTTCGTCTTCATGAACGTCACTGCATTTCTTAAATTTTGGTCCCCGTATAACGTACCTACAAGTTAGCCACCCATTCAGCTTTATCCTACAAATTTTGTTAATTGCTAAACACATCATTTTTCAGTAAAATTATTATTGCTTATTTTCTGACTCCAATTGAAATACCGATAAATACGCCACTGAAGTTAATGAAGATGTTTGAAGAGGTGACGTGTTTTGTTACTAAAAATCAAAGGCAATTAATATGTATACACATAAAAATTAAATTATCAACTCTATTTTTTGATTATCTTGTTGGCAAGATTCTTCTTTCACTTTTTTTTTGTATGGATTTGAGTAAATTAACGAACAGACTGTAAACAATCACCTATTAATTTAAATTAAATTAACATTATACAGTTTTCTTAAATTCCAATTCCAATTCCAATTGAAGGATTTTTTAATTATACAGGGTGGCGCAGGGAAACGGGAAAATTTGAACTCATTAGACAAAAATGAAGGAACGTTACAAAACTTTATTTGAAGCTTAAAATATGTTCTACAAAACTGAAAATTACATTAGGCATCACTTTTTAAAAATTACATCAGTTAAATGGTGCCCATTTTGCCGTACACATTCAGTAAGTCGTTTCTGTAGGTTTTGCATAGCGCGGCGCAATATGTCACCTGGGATTTTGGCGATTTCCTCTTCAATCTGTGTCTTGAGCTGAGCAAGGGTTCTTGGTCTAGTTTGGAACACAATACTCTTCAGATGTCCCCATAAAAAGAAGTCACAGACTGAAAGGTCTGGAGATCGGGGCGACCAAGCGATGTTAGCTTGAAATTATGCGATCCCCAAACAAACGGATCACTGCTGCCATAGACTGTCTGGCAGTGTGTGAGGTGGCTCCATCCTGTTGAAACCAGGTGTGCTGAATGTCAAGATTTGGTCAAAGTCTTGCAGCCAAAAATGTCTCTACCATGTTGGCATAACGTTCAGACGCCACAGTGACAGCAGTGCCTCGTTCATCTTCAAAAAAGTAAGGGCCTATCACCCCATGATACGACACTGCACATCATACGGTAACTTTCGTACTGTGTAATGGACGCTGGTGAAGCTGAGCAGGGTTTCCTTGAGCCCAGTAACGGAAGTTCTGTTTTTCACGTATCCACTTAAGTGAAAATGGGCTTCATCGGACATCCAAAGATTTTGAATGAAGTTAGCATCCTCATTGATTTTAGCCAACAATTGTTCACAAATTTGCAGGTCGCAATACACAATCATTAGGATTCAGTTGTTGCACAATCTGTTTGTACGGATGAAATTAAAGTTCATGGAGTATTCTTTGAACGCTCCGACTTCCGAGCTGCAATGACGAGGCAATTTTTCGCACCGAACGACGAGGGCTCCTTAAGATGGCAGCTCGCACGGCATCAATGTTTTCTGGGGTACGTACAGACCGTACACCCCCACTAGGCTTTTTCTTCAAAGCTGAACCAGTCTCTTCAATTGAACCCACGTTTCGATTGCGTTTAACGAAGGAACTTGACCGCGGGGCGGGATCTGATAGTGGCGCCGAAACTCTGGTTGTGCAGCTGTCAAACTGTCACCATTTCGGCGACCGCACGCTCTGCACCGCTCCACTGCTCCATGGTAACTAAATGTCCGTTACTGCTAGACATACAGTTTCACTTCGGCTACACATACAGGGCTGCCAACATCAACTTCAAATTTTCCCGTTTCCCTGCGCCACCCTGTGTTGTAGTTAATTACAACCCAAGATCATTTTAATTACAATCAATGGTTAAGGCATTTTTGTCTCTCATTTTTAAATAAAATAACCATTAAGCAATAAACTAAGTTGGATACAGAGAAATCATTATAAATTGGTGCTTTAAAGTTTAAAATCAATTTTAAAATTAAAATTAATTAATAGAAAATTAAAAGTAATATCCTAACTATTTTGTTACGTGATGAAAGTTGTAACTTTCTTCTAAACGGAAACATAATTTAATTTGTTGCCGTAGAAATATAAAAAGTAAAGCGGATGCTTTATAAATACAACTGTTCTTTAGAAAATTTCGTATATCACGTGCAGAGCTACTTAAATTCTAACACTACTGGACACTAATTCAATAGTTTTAAAAGTAGTTTTTAAAACTACTCCACAAGTCTGAAGTAATATGTGTAGTGGGCTGTAGTTTCTTGCAACTAATAAAGACAAAAGTAAGTCTTCATAATCTCTGGATTTTATCACGCTTACGCGAGAGTAGAATACAAAATACTTCAAACTACCTTCTCCACGTATTCCAATTAAAAACTGTTTTTCGCGTGCAACAAAAAGATGTTATCCTCTTTGAGCGTGTTGTTTGATCTGAAAAATGAATTTAAAGACGAATATCTGCTCTACTGTTTCTGTACATAACAAGTAATGAAATGTGGAATATTTTAAAATGTTGGTAGAAGTAATATTTTATTAACTTTCGTTTAGCCTAAACTTCAAGGTGTATATATTGATTTGACTGGACTGTTCAGTTGAATTTAAATTTAAATTATAAAAAAATGGTTTAATTTCTTGTTTTTATTAAATGACAAATTCAAACAACTCTTCTTAAGAAGATTTGTGGAATATCTATAGAACCGACTCTACACAAAGTAATTTTCACAATATATATATTAAACTGTGTAGCAACTTGCATAAATCCACCTCAAATCTTAGCCTAGGAAAACTCAGGCTAAGAGAAAGACAGTGTAAGAGAAATGATAGTAATGGTAGGACGTACTAACACCTAGCTTACCATCGGTGGGGCCCTACTAATACTTGTCACCACCTGTCCGTTAACAGGTCGGAAACTTCTGTTAGGGGTTGAAAATTTCCGTGTAGGTTTGGAATGTTCGTTTTATGTAGGAGTGAGAAGTAGGAAAAGGGTCGTGGTTTTTAGCATGTAGGCGGAGATATAAATATATAAGCAGACATCTGTCCAGCCGTGTTAGGTCTTTCGACCGCCACTCACGCGTAAGAAAGGTTAATTTTATTTGACATTATTTTTTAGTTAATTCTTATGTTTATATTCTTATACGTTTTTCCTAACGTTTGTAAGACTTACATTGTTATGAGACATAAGGATGTTTATGTACAAATAAAAAAATTATTTTTTCAGCGTCAACATCTTGGTGTTGTTACTAGTAGATCTTTTTGTAGGTCTTGTTAGTTGTAGTGGATCATTGACAAAAGAGATCGTGTACTACTGAAAGTTTTTATACATTTTGTATTTTAATAATAAAGGATATATGGTTTCACATTTCTAAAATATAACTGAAGGTCAAAGGTTAAATAAAATAGAGAATAATATTTTTATTTTTGGCTGTATCTGACACTATTATTATTATTTTGAAAATCAATCTTGAATTGTCGGGATAAAGGTAACAAAAAATGTTATCAAAATTTTGGTTACATAAGCATACAAAAAAAGAGCAAGGCCATAAGTTATGGATATATGGAGGGGAATGAAAACAAAATAAAATTTAATCTCCGACAGAGACGAAAATTTTAATTGTTTAAACTATTTAAAAGGAATAAACAGTTAGTCCATTAGGCCTACTTAATACTTACGTTAATAGGAATATACACTTTAAATGTTAATCTTTATTTGTTTTTAAGGCTTGTAAGTATTCTGTAAGTACAAAAACTTTTAAATATTTATTATAGATGATGACATACACAATTCACAAACGAACCTTCCGGAACATTTTATGATTGGTAACTCTGCAGTTGACACGCTTTTGTTTTCTAATGACCAGACGATCGTGTCGCACTGGGAAAGTAGCTTGTGGATAGCTGTACACCCATTGGATCTAATATTCAAGGATTTAAATTACACAGCTGTACAGCCAAGACCAAGGTGATGGTTTTTCATGAAGCTGATCACGTGTGAGCACTGTAGATGGCTACAAAAAAATTGGTGTAGATAGCACTGTTATGGAGCAGATAAGTAATTATGAATATCAGTGATATTTCGTGTGTTACATTACAAAAAGTTACGTGTGTATGTGGACGAGTAGAGCCCTATAAGGTGATGGCGCTCCACAAACTTCTCTATGGGTGTGTGTATTGAACATTAACAAAATCCTAGGGCAGTCATATTTAAGTGGCCAAAATGAGACTTCTCAGGCTCGTAGCAAGGCGTACTCTACAAAATCGTAGAAGTGTTTTATACATTTTGTGTTTTAACAATAAAGTATACATGGTTTTCACATCCATATCAACAAAGGGTAAAATGGTTGGAACATCTATTAAAGAATGGATGACTGCCGCCTATTGAATTATAGGTCAAAAGTGCAAGACTAGCTCTTGCCTATCTGCTTAGGACCGGAAAAAACCATTCTTACATTCTTATTTAATTTCTTGGTAGAGATGATGATGATGGTGATGAATAAAACATTGGCTAACTAATACGTTTCATAACAAAGATATACATTTTCATTTCAATGGGAACCAGATGAAATGAATAAGTTTAGCAAAACTCTTGTAGGATATAAGGATATACACACATCCTGGGATCTATGAAATATCTTCAAAAGTTTTCACTATATTAATTATGTTTTATTTGAATTCTGTAAAACAGGAATACAGAAATAACAAACTAAAAATAGTCTCCACTACTTCCGTAATTAATCATATTGCGCATAATGTGCTTTCACTGGATGTATTCTAATTGAAAATACTTCTAAGAACGGTCAGCGAGGTATGTAAGCAAGGTGTCAAAAAAATTGTCTCAAAGGCAACATCTATACAGAAAAAGGTTCTGTACACAATAAATAAAACATATTGTGACATTTTTCTTCTGTTAAGAGAGTTTGTTCTAATGAAATAATGTCTCATTACCTTCGTGATGGTTAATTAGTGAGTTAATTTTCAAAAACTTTCACTGCGATTGTAAAGGATTTCATTAAAATTCGTGTCATTCACATTTTTAGATGTAAATTATGTTTCTTTGATCCATTTATATACTTACCGTACTAGTTCTACAACGCATAGAGATCTAGGATTTTTTATAAAACTATAAGTTGAAATTAACGCGAATCCAATTTGTTTGTTTTTGTTTACCTCAGATATATTTTAATTAAAAAACACGAAAGATTGCACTAATTAAGCAGACATACTATAACGACTAAAATCTGTTGGTTAGGTAAAATATTAAAAATTGATTTTTACTAGACGTTTTTCTAATCTCTATACTACAACACAAAATTAAATTTTGATTTAGAAACGAATGTCACAAGAACCGTTCTCAGTTTAACAAACCACTCTATAGGAACGTGTTATAAGTAAGTGTTTAGAATAATAAAGAATTTGTGATTACAATAGGATGAAATGGATTTATAGACAGTGTTATAAGGGATATTTAAAGAGAAAAAATATAGGAGGAGAGACGCAATTTAACTCATCAAGTGACTAAAAAAAAAAACAAGTAGGGCCTATTTTATATATTTTATAACAAATTGAATGCAAAAAATAAGGTGTACTATTTGGCACGCCAGGAAGGATCGTAGATGGAGTTTCATTTACGGAAATTACCGGTTTTATTAGACGAATTTTGGATCAGACGGTCTTTACAGTAGAAGAATATACAGCAGACTGAACTTAATAGTGTAGCGCATTAGAGTTAATAAACGTTCTCAGAAAACAATATGCGTCGTGTGCAATGTTGCTCGCAGTTGTCCGCTTACACCCAACACCATATTGTGCAAATTGTCAGCATTCTTTATAAGAAATTATTTTCTCTTGGACTCCTCTTTTAAGCTTGTCCTGTTTCTGGAATCCTTGAAACTTTTCTCGGCTCGGACAGAAACGTTTTCTCGTCTTGTGTTATTCTCTTTCAAGCTGTGTTTTTCAGACTAATATGAACACGTACTCTCAATTGTAAGAAACACATATAAATATTTTATAGTGTATTTTTAGCTCGTAACCACTATTTGAATTCTGTGGAAAGTAATATAAAATTCCATTTTGTGGAACGGTTTAATAAAATATTGATGAACTCACATAAGAAATTATTTTTTCTTGGACTCCTCTTTAAAGCTTGTGCTGTTTATATCCTTGAAACTTTTCTCGGTTTAAACAGAAACGTTTTCTCGTCTTGTGTTATTCTCTTTCAAGCGATTTGTTTTTCAGAGTATTATCTACGTTTATTCTCAATTGTAAGAAACACATACAAATTTTATAATGTATTTTTATCTCGTAACCACTATTTGAATTCTGTGGAAAGTAAAATAAAATTCCATTTTATGGAACGGTTCAATAAAATATTGATGAAATCAGACTACACAGCAACCGTGAAAGTATAACGAACAACAGATTACAATAGGAAGAAGTAATAGATAAATTACATATTTCATAAGTTGTAAAACGGGAGATACTAAAAACATAATATTGTTTGACACATTGTGTTAACGAATGATTTGTTTTATTTAACTTTAGTCGGTTGTTAAAAACACGAGATTTGTTGATAAATTACATAAAAACAAATAGTTTGCAGCAACTAAATTTCAGATTAAAAGTAATTAAATATTTATTTTTTAACATTCTCTCGTTATAGAATGTAAAGGTCAATAGTTATGCTGTGCGTGTTATTTTGTGTCATTTTAAGTTTTCATCATGAGGCAATTTGTGCTAAACATTTTCTCCTAGACAGAATATATGTAGATATTCTTCATTATAGTTTTATCAGCTAGCTTGAAGGAAGCTCTAACTGATACTTAATGTATGTAGCTTTATAGATTGCTCAAAGTAGTTCCAACAGCTAAGTACACAGAGTGCAGTATTCAAATAAAACAAGAAGCTTAAACGTGAAACGTATCTCTATGTAAAAGGTACAACATTTCTGTAATTGATCGTTTGAAGAGCAAGAACAACCACTTGAATTGACAATTTTCTACAATTTGTTGAAGCATAGATTAGTTACTGAATTAGGTAACCCATACTTGCTAATTAAATATTTAAAAAGAGGTTCTACTCTTCATAAATGCATTACAGAAGTTGTAGTTACACGTTTCGAGTTTTTAATATTAAGACAAATAATTGTAGAACTGACAAGGGCTTAAAAAATTCGTAAAAGTTTCTTATGATCTGTTACACGTAACACGCTAGTTAAACTGTAGCTTAAATAACAGTTATTGGTTTCATATTTATAGGCATATTTTTTCGCGTTTTTAATTTGAATGATGTCTAATCACATTGGACATTACCATGTTATCAGGACTGTAGTATGACTTAGTTCCTACAAAGGTACGAGTCGACTGATACGTTACCTCATTACATTACTGTGTATTTACGATGTATAACTAGTTACATTAAATATGACTTGTTTTCCTGTCAGGCACATTATTTTCCTCTCTACCATTTTTATCTGGTTAATTTATATTTGTATACATGTGTATATATGTGTATTGCTATGTGTATGTGTATGTGTATGTGTATATACAAAAAATTGTACGCCTTTCTACCATTTTCTACGTATAAATGCTCTTACCTTCTGCTTCCTAACGCACAAGGACGGGTTCAGTCATCCGTGTCGGTACTTTTACATTTATTTCTAGTACATTCTGTGTGTGTGTGTGTGTGTGTGTGTGTGTGTGTGTGTGTACATCCGTTTCTATATCTCATCATCATCATCATCACCACTCCAAGGACTAGGTTTTAGACCTGTTCCGAAACCCATCTCCTCCTCGGTCTACCCTCATCTACCTTCCCAGTAAGGTGATAATCCAAGGCAGCCACAGGTAGACGGATATCAGGCATGTAGTTTAAGTGTTCACGCCATCTCCTTCTGTGGTCTTCAATCGATGCAATGATACAATGCAATGTGGTGCAATGATACAATGTTTAAATCGCGTCTAATAGCCTCGTTCTTTCTCCGATCCAATAGAGAACAACTTTGCGTCCCTCTTAGAAATTTCATTTTGGCTGCCTGAATCCTCTGCACTTCCCTTTTACCGAGAGTCCATCTCTGACTAGCATACAGGAATGTAGGGAGTGCCACAGTTTTATAAAATTTCATTCGAGTATCCTTCCGTGTTATATTTTTCAGGTACCTATGAATTGTTCTACAGATGCATCTAAATTGTGTTAGCTATATCAGTGTGTTAGCTAAATCCCAATCAAAATCAGTTCCATATGAGATATTACAACTCAGGTAATTAAAATGACTAACCTGATACAAAATTTGATTATTCACGACTATCTTACTTCTTATAGGATACCTGCCCTGATATGCCTAATGCTGTTTTCCTATACCTAATGCTTGTCTTCCCCCTTTCATTTTACTTTTTAACTACGTTATAATATAACTTCCTTTTTGGCATAACTTTGGTATTCATTAAATTATCTAAACCATTACCTCTTCCTTTCAATACTTTTAACGTAAACAACAGCTGAGTCCTTTTCACCTAGTCCTATCACCGCATGTTGACGCGGCCACTCACCCGCTTTGGTTATTTACCTTATACCCTTATCACCTTGGGGCTTGTTTATGAAAATGTGTACGCCTTTTGGGGCAGGTCTACTGGAATTCTCTTGTTTTTGTTATTATATATTTCCGAGCTAATGATGAGCTGTGAAGCTTGAAAGCGCTTATGGGGAATTTTTTATATAGTGGTGTGTGACAGCGTAATTTCTATTTATTTTTACTTAATTGTGTTTGTGATACTTGAGGAGTTGGTAAAGTATGATAGCACATGATTTTTTTTTAGCTTGCTACTAGCAGGTCGCCCGATCCGTTTTTGCGTGTTGTCGGATTGCACTTTTAATAGAGTTTTTTGGACCGAATACTCAATAATACCATAAACTTAGAGCTTTGTATTGCATTGCATTATGTGTGCTGGGCGTCTTTGCACCCGTGGCTTGACTGCAGTATCTGGGTCGTGCCCAATATCTCTCAGAAAATAAACTAATTCTGGTTCAGTCGATAGGTAGTCTAAAACTGGTAAAGGAAACCGCCAACACGTTAACGCAGAAAGTGAGGGAGACAGAACACAGGGTGTATTTTTGTGAGATTGCCGCTGGAACCGATTCAGGCAACAGCTAGCAGACGCCTTCAGAAGTCGGTCGCTCTCCGCGAGGCAGAGACCATCCGTGCCACTGACAGCAAGAACCAGCTGGCTCAGCGTGCTAGAAGGTGGGCAAGGATGGAATGCAGGACTGTTTTCAAATGTGAATTCTAGGGTTGGGGGCTGATGTTATTGCGAGGATGGATTTATTGATTATTAGTTATTTAACTTTAAAATGATAAACAAATTTATATTATGCTTGTTTAATTATTATATATTGCGGAATCAGCCTTTACGTTTATTTGAAATAGAGATTGTGCTCCGGCATTTATTTCTGACGGTTTACTCAGTACGATTGTCTGTGTACGACAAGGCATTCAGCATAACTGAATTACTTCCTGCGGGATCTTCGCATAATCGAAGCAACTGGAACAAGCATACAATTTGCATAAGTACTGCACACCCACGGCAATAACTGCTTGCATATCTACTAGATTATTGGTATCCCAACTGTTTGCATGTATTTTGCATTTTAAATTAGATGTCGGTTACTGGGAGTAAGGACGATAATCGGTAAACCTATTTTTTCAGTATTTCATAAATCACCAATTCAATTGTAGTAACTCTACTAATTTAGTTATTAATAAATGATAAGTGTGTAAACATCCTAATTGATACAACGTAATAGGCTCTGCCGGCATGACGTAGCGTCCTCATTTGAGGACGACATTTGGCGGTTTACAGTAAGCCTTTATATCGTGCTACCAGGACTATAAATACTTCAATTAGAAATTGCAGAAAGTGCTAAATTAGCGCATACAAGACTAAAGTTGGTGAGATTATTCGTTTATAGTAGCGACCGTAATAAGAAAGTTTGACGTGTCTTAGTTTTCACGATATATTTTGATGCTCCTAACACTGTCACAATGCATGGAGTTGTACTCATTACAGCAGTGAGTATACGACTTATTTTAGCTCATTATAGCTCAGTTCTATTATTTTATATAATAAATTGTTTTAAAATTAACGATTTTAATATTGAAAATATTACTTTCCAACTAATCAAGTACAGCCAGAATGATGCGTTCTGCTGGAAGGATAGTTTCTACATATGGCATAAGGGAATTATGTCTTGCCGGAAAATCCTTTTAGCTGGGTGATATTACAATTATAAAATATATATTGTTAAGTCGGTCTCACTGATCGTCGTATGGTACAGTTGAAACATAATACACCCACAAATGAAGTCAGCGTTAAGAGTTCCGCCCTAATTATAGCACATCTACCACTTGATCCCCACTAAATAAATCGCCAACTGTAAATAACTAACTAGGCCAGCCGCTGTTGCTTACATATAGCCCTCAGATGTTCCAGAACAATGTTTCAATATTATTTGGACTCTTCGAGAGCGTTCCGAAATATTCGTAAAAATGTGTGTGTGTGTGTTTTTATTTTTAAATAAAATTCTTGATAAGTTTTTGTCACAACATAGTATATTTGGTAAAATAAAGTGTGAGATTAGTTAGGTGAACGTAATAACTCATTAATAATAATGTGGTGCACAATCTCTACAAATAACAGAAAATATGGAGCTTCTAGGAGTATCGGGTTAATTCTAGAGAGAACAGAAGAGAACAGGCCAAATAGAAATTATTTATGGTTATTATTATTTTATGAGTTGCAACGATTTATTTCTATTTTTGTCTGCCATATAATCAGTAACATGATTTTTTTGAGTGTTGCCAATATGAATAGATTGCTATGACTATTGCCTAATAGATTGTTGTACCTGCAGAGGAGAAATTTTGTATTAAACGCGACTGGGAAAAGTATTAAATAAATAATTGTAAATCTTGTACGATTATAGAAAAGTAAAAAAAATATATTTTAATTTTATAAAATTAAAGTAACTTTATTTAATTATTATTATATAATTTGGGAGAAATCTTAATTCAAAACCAGAATTGAAGATGAGGCTAATCAAGGCACTACTTGTGTTTTGAATTGCTACGTATGGAAAATAATCTTGGATACTAAACCGACTTTTTTTCTTAAAATTTTTTCCAAATTGAGTCGCAGGCTTACTTTCAAACACTTTGATTGGAAAAGCATTTGTTTATATTTAATGTTTATTCCTCTATAAAGGACTCTTTCATTTACGTTCCTTGTGCGCGTTGTCCTCGGTGCTGAATGGCTACGAGTTCAAGCCGTCGAAAATACACGTTAAACCTTTGTCGACAGTTGCACAAAACACATTCAAAGAGAGATTCTGCAGTAGTGGACTACGCAAACAAATATTTTAGAGGATAAGAGAGTAAGACCTGTGTACCAGAAAGACTAGTGGATTAGGGATTAGTAGACCAGTGGGTATGACGCATAGGTACTAATGTGAAGTTGCCCAGTTTAGATTCCCGGGCTCAACATAAAATCTAGGTGCATTTCCTAGCTTCAAAAAAGTATTACATAATATTAAAAGTGATTATATTAGCGTTATGATAACTATTACCAATTTGCTAAACAAATTGAATTTCTATCACAAAATCATAATTAAACCATCTTTTATAAATCAATTTGTAAACATGAGTAGTGTTTAATTTAGTAGCTATAATTTAATAGCAATTATCTGACACGTCTCAATTTAAAAATAGATTTTAGAGACTACAGCCTCTGTTTCCTTAGCGTTTTCATTTGACCCTTGATTCTCAGGTACACTTTATTGGACTAATATCAAGTATTTTTAATAAATGACCAACCCAATTTTATTGCTGTTTTTATAATTATATGGTGGTTTTTATGTTCTTATACTAATTTGATTCCTACATCTTTCCTTATTTGTTATATAATTTTTTACTCTGTTTTTCCAGTTATACAGAATAGTCCATAGCTCGCGTGAAACTAGAAGTTATCCATAATTTACTGCAGACCATGCGTTACTGAATACAAGTGGTTTTGTGCATTCAGTCAATAACTATTATGTTTATAAAGTCTTCTTCCGGTATGGGCCGCGTCAAAAATGTCTTGTGTGATTATGTTATACAAAAATGCTTGTATAATGACAAAACTGCTACTGTTATTATGGACAACTCGGATTACAGAAATAAAATAGCTGGTCTACTAGAAGATGGTACATACAGGAAAATTATAAATCCTACTGCACAAATAAAGAGACTATTGTCGATTTTATAAATTCTTCATTCAGCAGTCCGGATGATAAAAAACAAAAATCTTTTTATTTTTGGATCCAAGAACGCCATTACTCTATAACTTGCCGAAAAGTCATAAGCCAGGCATCCCACTACGACTAATTATTGTCAGTGCGATTGGTTTAGCTACTCACCCTATAGCCAAATTAGTTGCAGACGTTTTGCAACCTTTTGTAGGAAACATCCTCGTTTGTTAGTGTTTCAGCGGACTTCACAAGAAAAATACAATCCTGAACAATGGGTCGAGGAGACATTTTGGTTAATCTTGATATTGTCTCACTTTACACAAACATTCTTGTAGATGACGCCTTAAAGGTTATTGAATCTCCATTGGTGCCTGATTTATATCACTTAGCTTCAGCGCGTCCTATTTTTGTCTCTCTGGTACGTCTTATCTTTTTTCAGAACCCTAATTTTTAATATGCTTTGAATTCATTACCCTGAACTTGCGTAGTAATAGTGTTTTATATATAACATAAATTTAAAAAAATGCTATTTTGTGAATTAAATTTTGAACGTTTATTAACATTTCATACTAGTATAGTAAGATCTAGTCGATAAAAGTATAAAGTAAAATGACAAAGATATTATTACACAAGGTTGCAATGAACCAGTGCAACATGATGTAATGTCTGTACAACCCGGCGCGCACAAGAAACTCTCTCGTTTTCTTTTGAAATAATATACATGTAACACACACACACAAACACACACATACACACCCCACATACATAACTACGTATAAGTATTTATGTATATTAAATTCATACGTTTTTTAACACAACTTAAATAATATAGGCCGAAATATTATAATTTTAATTTATAAATTTTAATTTGTACAGAATCACTAAAACTTTATATTTATTAACACTGCATAATAATGGTTCAAAATATACATATGAGGAGAAATGGTATTCCTTCCCATTGCTGAGAAGCAATATTCCATTTGGAAACACAAGTACATTTACAAAAAGCGCCTTCATTCGGTTTGCTGCAATATGCACACAAAGTTCGATGTGGAAGCATAATGTTACGCCTTAGACTATAGTCTGGAGTGGTAATAATCTATGCATATTTTACAGCAATCTCGGCTAAAATATATTGTAAATTCCATACTAATCTTTAGTACATACGTTTTGCAAAACACAAGAATAGTCAAGTTTGCACTAAGAGTTTTACTTAATTTGTTCATACAGTACACAATAATTCTCTTTATAGACTAATTCTCTTTATATTTCCCTTTAATGACTAGTTTGAGACATTCAGACTAAGTTTTAAAGTGTAGGCCTATAAATGTCAAATAGACTTATATTTGAGTAAAACCACATGCATGCAATTAGATATACCGAGCCAGCGTACATGTGTACTGAGAAACTCATTATTAATGGTTCAAAATATACATCTGAGGAGAAATGGTATTTCTTCCCATTGCTGAGAAGCAATATTCCATTTGGAAACACAAGTACATTTACAAAGAGCGCCTTCATTCGGTTTGCTGCAATATGCACACAAAGTTCGATATGGAAGCATAATGTTACGCCTTAGACTATAGTCTGGAGTGATAATAATCTATGCATATTTTACAGCAATCTCGGCTAAAATATATTGTAAATTCCATACTAATCTTTAGTACATACGTTTTGCAAAACACAAGAATAGTCAAGTTTGCACTAAGAGTTTTACTTAATTTGTTCACACAGTACACAATAATTCTCTTTATAGACTAATTCTCTTTATATTTCCCTTTAATGACTAGTTTGAGACATTCAGACTAAGTTTTAAAGTGTAGGCCTATAAATGTCAAATAGACTTATATTTGAGTAAAACCACATGCATGCAATTAGATATACCGAGCCAGCGTACATGTGTACTGAGAAACTCATTATTAATGCTTTTTAATTCCACAACCATGTGTACCGGTAAAAGTAACAATTGTTTTTGCAGAAATATAAGTTTAAATAATAAAAAATATTTATTGTCTGTAATTACTAGAATCAATATTGTTACTTTATGTTACAAGACAGAAGTATTCAATTTTATCCTTAAATGTACAATGTATTTATTTTAAATTTCATCACACATGGCAAAAAGCTGTTGCACGGTATACATTCGTGTAAATACAAACACGCACGCACGCACGTGAACAAACTAACACATAGGATTCAAACAAATATAAATAAAAGGAATAAATGTTAATTTTGTTAAATTTCTTTGAATACATTTTTATATGAGGTATTAATATGTCAAATATTTTACAATTCCACGTTTACCCATACTTTACATTCGAGTCTCACGTTTCGTCTTTACATGTATTTATATCATTTTCTCTTTAGTAGTAGTGCTACCGCCTTCTCTCTTTTCAATCCCATTACAGCATCGCCTATTTGAGTAAATTCTCTTATTGCTATCAAATGTTCTTTTCTATCTCGTTATAGCATTACAGTACTTTTAATTCAAGTGCTTTTATAATACTTTCTCCCTGGAGAATTAATTTATTACGTTTGTAATGCACTTCTCACTTTATCTGTAAAGGGTCTAAATTTACTGTTATATATTTCTGCAAAGACTACACTAGTGTGGTGTTACAAGGTTCGTTCTTTAAATATCTGCTATCCGTTCCGATAAAGTGAATTTTGATTAATTATCTTGATTGGATCACAACTGTTTATATGATTGAACGTTCTATTTGTTTGTGTGAGTTATAACCAATTTGTCAACACAATCAACTTTTTTCTCTATTTTACTCAAGATCCTATTACCGCTTAATAGTTTTACCTTATGCCGTTTTTATATGTTTACCGTATAACAGTCAGTCTTTCGTTAATACTGAATTTTGGCATAAAAGTTGCATAGACGTCATTTTTTTAGAAAGCAAAACAGTCAACCTACGACCAACCAAAAATTGAATTTGTTTCTGGAAATAGACAAAGGATAATTAACCTTTCGTATAACATTGAGGGTGATCTTTTAAAATAATGAAATTAAGTGTGTACTTCAGATACGGTATCATGGATACACATGTATAATGTTATACTATAAGGACGTCTTCATGGATACACATGTATAATGTTATATTATAAGGACGTCTTAATCTGTCGTTACAATATATATATATATATATATATATATATTGTAACAACAGATTAAGATGTCCTCGTCTTTGTTTATGCCCCGCGATGGAAGCCAATCTGTAACGTTATAACTGGTGTGTTTCTCTGAAAAATGTGTACCAGTTTTATATGTGTGTAAAGTGTTAGTGCGTTCGTCTCGCACTGGGGTCGTTACATCAATTTTGCGCTAACGATGTCCGTAGCGATGTTATTATTACAAGTATAACACGGCAGTAACCTTACCTGTTTATATATAGGGGTGTGTTAATCCCGGGTGGCGCCAAATTGTTTATTAAAACAATTAAAAAATAAAGTGTTTTCAGCTATGACAGTCGGGGCGTTCAAATAATTCCCGCTCGTGCCGCCTTCTGAATTGTGTAGGCAGTTGTGCAATTGGCAACTTGAGCGCTGCTCATCAAACCTAGCCTTCGTAAATAAACACAAGTAATATAATGCACTCCCTATGAAATAATAACAACGGTTACTCCCTGTAATTGTGATTTTAATGTTTGATAATTAATATTTTCAGTTTTTTACAATTAAAATGTATTAGTTGATTAACAACTTAGCACCGACTTTATACATGAAACAATTATACTCGGGGTGACGAATCGATTCTGGAACGATGTGCTCGCATCAGCATGGCAGCTGAACGTTTTGTTATTACAATTAATTTCGTTCCAAAATCGGTGGATTCTTTTGATTATAAGACAAAGAATTCCGATGATTACAATAAAAGTATTTTACCTTATAATAAGTGTACATAAATAATAAGGTGTGTGTTTACAATCTGTTCTGTAGTGTCGTTAAATGTGGTTCAAAAGTTCGTATTTCAACGAGAGGATAGATTTTATGTTAACAAATTTTCAGTGTGTTTATTTTTCTTAAATAATCTTTGAAAGAGAAATATTCGGCTTATAGTGAGATCAAATTACTTTTAGTAAAATTTAGAGTGATTTGGTTTTTGGAAGTAAGGTAATTCAATGGTACTTAACACATCAGCATGACTTGGTGTTTTCATTCATTGGATCGGAAGAGGATTGGGCTGCAATAACTTCTATTTTCATTGATCTTTGGACTTAAGTAGGTCTGGCGTCCTTTCCATATAGTATGTGGTCATAATTTCCTTTTTAATTTTCAGTTTTATGCTCCTGGATCTTTAATGGATTGCTCTAAGGTCCGCCTGCTTCTTATCCAGTCATGCTTTTGAACTTCGTTCTCTGTTTTACATTATTTAATGAAAAATTGGTCTTCCAAACTTTGGTTTCTGTCCTGGTAGACTGACGCTTTACGAGTAACGGTATTCAACGGTAATTTCGTCTTCAACGGTGGTTTCTATGGTAACCAAAGAATTCTGATTGGTTGAGATTGATATAAATCCATTGTTATCAAAATCTGAATTCTTTTCAAAATCCTAGTATATCTTCTGACTGCTGTTATTCCTCTATCTCCCTTCCTGATTATTAAATATTGTCACTATAGTATGTATTTCCTTTCATAGATTATTTTGATACCCCACAAGTTTGGGTTATTTTAGGTTTTATGTTTTTACAATTATGTTAATACTTGTTAATTATATTTCTTTTTGTATTCAAATGCTTATTATAATATTTTGTCTTAAAAATGATTTACAATTTATCCTTGGTGAGTCATTCACCTCGGATTTGCTAATTTCTTACTTAACTTATTACAATTTGTAGTTGTTTGTTTTTGACAGTTAGGCATTTTCCTAGGCCTAAGTAGCCATTATGGTGTTTGACTTATTTCATTTAAATTACATTTCCTTTTGGCCTAATGGGCTTTATTTTGTTATTATAATTGTAATTATAATCATTTTGTACTGCTATTCTTAATTACTAATATTTTTCACTTTTAATTATTTAGTGTTTCGTTTGGATTTATTAATTGTTAATGATTTTATCATTCACTATTCTTCACTATATTACCATTCTTTATTCTACACTATTCTCATTCAATCATCACCTTCACTTTTAAATTATTTATAGTTTATTATAATTTAATTAGTGTACTTTCTTTATCACTACACTTTCATTTTGCACTCCACAAATGTTTTTATTTTTTAAGTGTTTCTGAATGGGTAATCCCTCTAATTACTATCTCACTACCGTACTATCTCTTTCATTACAAATGTCATTAACAATACTATGAACAATTTTATGTCTTTATATTTTAACATTATATCTAACTCTAAATTGTGGGTTAGTTTGCTTTTTTTATATTTATATTTAAGATTGTTTAATTGGGTTTCTGTCAATTATCATTTACATTATTATCCCTTAATTGATAATAGTATTTATTTATTCTTTTTTATTTCTCATAGGTTAATTATTGGTCTTGTTTCCTATATTACAATTGCGTGCATTATTTCTCTCGCTCATATTCTTTATTACTTGATTGTGTCTTATCATTTGTTTTCATTTTTATTTATTTCCCTTCATCTTGGGTTTGTTTTTTTTCATTTCCCTCCTTCTTCATTTTCATTGTATTTGTTTGATACTTTGGTTTTCCACCTTCTCCATTGGGTTCATTTTAACATGTTACTTTGAGTCATTTATTTCCCTGAACTTGTTTCATTTTTGTTTGGTTTTGGTTTTTCCCTTCTTCTTTTGGTTTGGTTAATTACTTTCTTCTCTTCTTTGGTTTTATTCTTGTTTGTTTTTTGTGGTTCCCTTCTTCTTTTGTTTCCTTTTGTTGGTTCAATCACTTGGGTTAAGTCATGTCGTCGTTCGTCGTGTCATTTTCTTTATATTTTATTTATATTAAACATTTTATTTTATATAAAGTATTATTTTATATTCAATATTATCTTTTTCATCCCTGGTATTGGGTTGGCTTATTTGTGTTGTAACTATATATATATATATATAGTTATTAAATAAATATGTTATTAAATAAATCAAAGTTGATTTATCTCAACAATTATGTAACTAAATTTTGTTGTAACTAAACGCCAATACATCATGTATGTTATCACGACTTTTACTATACATTTAAATGTATAAACTGTTACCAATTATTTTAGTTTTACGTACACATTATTTCTGCGAATAAGTGTTGATTTGTGCTACTATGGCAGTAAGATTGGCTCATAAACTTTGCACAAGTAACAAGTACTTAAACTAACAAAGGATACCTAAACTGTAATTACATTATGAGACAATCAAGCATGGGTTTTAAACAAAACCATTGTAGATAAAATAAAAGCACTACAACTTAGTAGGATAGATTAGGTCATCCCTTGAACGGTGAATGCCCTTAAACGTGAGAATAGTACAACTGTTTCTTTTATCTTAACAAGAAGGATTAATTTAGAGATGTAAGGGGAAAGTTTCAGAAAGACTAAAACTTGGAAAGCTGAAAACCTCAAAGGGGATTTCACAGCACAGAGACGTTTTGCTTCGCACTATAATAATACTACTTTTGTTTTTGTTTCTTAATACAGCTTTGTTAAGTGCTTAAGTGGAGGCAGCCTCTCTAGTTATTCAATATCGTAGTACTATACTACTTGAATTTCTACAAAGTTTCTTTAACCTTATAGTTTATAGTCGATTAGCCTATCCGTCTTTAACTAACTTAATTTGTGAAAGGCATTATAATAATTTTAAAATTCATGAATCTGAAATATCAAAGGACTTTATAAAAACTGCAATAACGTTTAATTACCATTTACGTAATAAATGATTTCCATTTTTTTTTTTTTTTTTTTTTGGACAATGTAGATTTTTATCTTCTGGAAGACAAGACTGCCAACCGTTTCACACAAAGTAAATTTATAGTATAAAGGCTTGAACTGAAAATCTTTTATACGAAAAATATTACCAGCATAGTGCGTTCAGCGATGACTACGAAACAATGTCTTTTTCTCCTGCTGTACGCTGGTCAGTTACCTGAACTGCAGAACTAGCTCATTGTTTTTAATTAAATACATTTACTATTAGATCAATTTAAAGTTAGGAATATTTGTGGTACGATTCTTAGAAATCTTAGAAATAAAACAAGACACAGCACAAGGATTAAATTTTATAAGACAATTGCAATACCTGCATTAACTTATGCGAGTGAGGCGTGGGTCATGACAAGAAATGAATGCGGGAAGATTCAGAGTGCTGAAATGCAGTTTCTTTGAAGTACTTTAAACTATACATTGCAAGATAGAATGAGGAATCTAAATCTAAAATATCAGAGCAGAACTCGAAGTAGAGAATATAACTGGAATTATTTCAGCTTACAGACGGCAATTGTGGGATCGTCTGCAAAGGATAACAGAAGATCGATTTCTGTAAGTACTTATAGAAGTGGTCAAACACAAAACAACGTACATAAGCACACACTACATTCAGTACACACAGAGCACATTGTTTAAGATTCTAGCATAAAAATTCTGTCCCTTTTGATAAGAGTAGTAAACGTAAACATTAAATAATAGTCAGTTAGTCAATGTTGCTTTACAGAAGAAGACATGAACAGATTATATTAGGCACAACTATTTATATAAATACTCTTAAATACTCCACGTGATCGTGTAGTGGTAGATCAAAAATTGTATACCACATAATGGAGTTGTAAATTAAGTTGTGCGTTTTACCTAGTGCCAAATAACGTTCTCATACGTTTGTTAATGTTACTGCTTTTCAGCTTAATTTTACTACCTTTTTAGTCACGTGTTTTTATAAAGCCATACTTTTTTTTACGATGTGAAATTAAAGTTGCTCTCTGCGTAAATTGTGTTCAATTATTCTGTTTACACTGCTCAAAGGCAACTGCAATTATATATATTGGACAATTTTTATAAATCTGCGTTTCTTTATTTCTATTATTTACAACTCAAAACAAAACACAGCAGCTTAGAATTATACTTATGATTTTATTAAAAAATACTGTATTAAGCACCGTGTTTATTATCTCAGATTTGAAGTGTATAACGTGTATTCTGTATTGTTAGTAAGCCCTACGTTGTTGGCGTCAATTTTATAACGTGTCAAATTGTATGTTTGTTAAGCTTCACGTTGGTTGCTTCAATTCTATAACACGTCTATCTGATCCGTTATAATATTTATACCTGTAGAGTGTCTATTCACCCGTCCAGACGTTCGAATTCGTATTTTCTGCCTCAAACTAGGGTTTGCCAACTCTTCTTGGTAAACAAAAAATTCAAGGTTTATTTAATGATAAGCGAATACTCAATTTTTAAAGAAAGATTAAATAAAATCAACATACAGTTCAATGCTTCTATTATGGTTTTATTATCAGTTATTAATTTGTTTATCTTATTACAATTTCTTCCAAATTATATAGTTCAATTTTGCGCCAGCATGTTTAATTATTAGCGGTTGGCTATTCTGACCAGCCACTGCATAGCATGACTCGCGGGTTGGTGTTGATATTTTCGCTTTATTTATATCTCAGGTCGAAGTTCTTGGGACTACAGAAAATATTGTCAAATGGACTAATAAAAGTTCAAAATTTTACAAATACCATATAAATAACATATAAATTGTGATACAATTATAATTACAGTGGTAAACTATAGCTACTGGATTTAGCGTTTGCAGTTTTTCTGAGTTTATTGAAATTTTACGTTTAAATTTATTCACTTAAGAAATCCATGTTAAATTGAGATTATTCTTCAATTTGAGGTGTTCATTTAATCAAAGAAAGTTCAAGTGTCTGTTAAAAAAGTGACAAATTGTGTTGAAGGTGTATTTTCATTTATTGTTTTTGTTTTCTTTTGTTTTACTGTTAAGGTCGTATTTTAAAATATAATTAGCAGTCCTCTGTCTCTTCTATCCGGGTAGTATTTCTTACGGGTACTGCTGGTTTCCCTTTTTTCGTTAATTCCGTTCTTCTATTTTCTTAGGTATTTAGTTTAGGTATTTATTTTTCATAGTTATCCTTGTTGTTGAAAATTCCATCATTCATTTATAGGTTTTAGGTATTTTCTTCCTTCCAATAGTTCGTAGTCAGTCACTTGGGATTCCTCAGCAATTCATCATGGATTATTTAATTTCTTCTTGTGATTTTTAGTTCATGTGAGTGTTAATACTAGTTCTGTAATTTAGTTAATTATTTTCGTCATTATTTTTTTATAGATTTATATAGTTAATTCTTTCCTTTACACATTGCGGTTTTTTACGTCTGCACTCATCAAGAGCTAATAATGGAATAATACAATTTATTTACTAGTTACTATTGTTACTAGTTTCCAAACACTAATTCTCATTGGTTGATAATTTACAACATTGTTATATATGGCTAATGTTTTTCTATACAAATTACTAAAAATTTTTATATTATTGTAACTCTTTTATATTAGCTGTAATTCTAAATATAATAACACCATTAGTTTGCTTTTTGTTTACACATTAATTGGATATCTCATAAGACTACCTCCCTTCAAATTATAACAGATTTATACATCTACCATTTGGTTTTCTTTTGTAATTTAACTTTAAAGTAATTGTTTTCTATCCATTTTTGTTTCCTACACTATTATTATTAAACCTAACAGGATTATATACTTTATTTTATCAATTTTTATGGTTTTGTCTTAAATTTTACAAATTTCTGGTTACCAGTTGTTGGCCTAATTACCTAGAGTTCATAATTCACCTCACCTATACTCATTACAACTGTTCATGTCAATTTTGTTAATTTTAAGTGCTTCTAAACATAATTACTATAATACCCTAAACTAAATTACAACATTTGATTATCTATAATCATCATAAATATAACATAATTCCTTAACAAACCCTTTAGGCCAGTGCGAGTATCTAATGTTTTAGATGTATTTTAACTGGTTTTGTTAAATGTAATACTACACATACTAACATTTGGATTGATTAAAACTAAAACAAAACATAATAATATGAACAGTAGGTGGATACCAGTATTCCCTAATAATTTCACTTAAAGAATACAGTGTCTAACTCCCTTTGCCTATTTTCAGCATAACAGATTAGGCTTTTACTATTATTTTTAATAGTTGTTAGTATAAATTTATAAACATATCTCATGAAAATAAAACAATGGACTCCTTACCATCCTTATAATATAATATAATACTTCCTTAAAATACTGAAAAACAGTTATCAGTATTTTACTTCTAACAAACACTGTTATATTAAATATAAACATTTTCTTATTTTATAAAACTATGCCTGAGCTGAAGCGTAGTGCTGGCCACACTGCCTTCTTTGTATGCCGTACGGCTCACATTAGGCAGCCTAACCTGCCTACTCCTAAGCTACTTCGGTGGTATACATGGGAGCCATTATTATTATAAAATTATGCCAACTTCTACACATAACTAACCCTTATAATTCATATAGCTTATTCATTATATTTGGGTCCTGTTATTACTTATTGGCTATTATCACACGTTCTTTCTTTATTCTCGATTTTACTTCACTTTATTACCTAGTATTTTTATGTAGTTCGTCGATTAACACTGGGTCCTATCATGGTTCATTAGTTATTATCACTTTCCTACTTCATTATCACTCTTTTAGTTCAGTTTCTAACATTGTATTTTGTATCTCATATATTCATTATCTGAGGGTCCTATCAAGGTTCACTGATTATTATCACTCCTTTAAGTTTATTTTATGCAATTATCTTTAGATAGTTTATTTATTAACACTATTTATTTATATTTTCATTATACTTGTTCTTATATTTTTACTACTGTTTACATACTATTGATTTCCCTACTTAACTTTGTACTTTTATATTTAATAATTTTTGTTGATAATGGGGTATTTTTATCATGATGTTAATTATTTTTTCTGGATCACCTTTTCCAATCTATTGGGTCTTGTCATCGTCACTGTGTTTGTCTACGTCAAACTCAGTTAGTGGTGTTGTTCTATCATTTCTATTTATTAATTTTTTTATTATACAGCTTTTTCTTCTCTTATTGAAACCTGTAAACCTTGTGCTACCGAAGGTCATGTTACAAGTGTAATTACAGTATGCGCGTTATTAGTGATTACGTAAACGAAGTTATTATGTGAATGTTGGTGGCTAAGGGATTATAATAGTCGAGTATTTAACCCCCGAAAAATTTGTTCCCGTGCTATTTGCCTTAAAAGTAACTCATTACATTCAATATCTCCATAACACTTAAAAAGGACACGTACTATTACAGCAGAATTTTCGAACTCAATGATGTTAAATTTTTTTCCTATTTTACTAGACTGTGCAAAATTCTCATTTGTAGTCATATGATGTCTGTGCTAATGTGTTCAAAAAATGTTTATCCACATACTTTTCATCGTTTACGTAGCTAATATAAATTTTTCAAGCACACTTCTCGTTTCTGATCATAAGATGGTAATGAGAAACTATTGGAACTATAAAAAAATGAAGACATTCCCCATAATATAGAGAGACATTCATCTGTTTTTCAAAAAATATGTATGTATTGCCGCTTTTAAATTCTGGGCTAGTTATATGTGCTTTGAAGTAACAATTATTATAAGAAAATAACTGCTATCTTAAGATAAAACATTTTGTGTACTCTCCAAAAAATGTATGTCTGGTTTTTAAAGTTACATACACTTTAAAGTAACGTAACCTTTAAACGTGAGTACTGTAAAAATGAACTACTTGTGCTGTAGAACTATTTTCATTGTTTCCATAGACTACATTTAATAAATAGTCTTAGTAACCTTTACAGATTCTAGATAACTCACAATTATAAAAACTGTTCACGAAGTCAGTTTTCCCTTCGACATTAAATGAAACAGGTAATTGTAGACAATATAAGAAAATTAACTTACTCAGGTTTTCAAATACCTAAACTTGAAACTAACTATTTGGTTTATATGTAACAGAATATACTATTATTTTCTATAATTATAATTATTTCTCCTAATAGGAAATTTACTTTTCATTTATTTGCAACTAAGATAAAAATAATATGAAAGCTTTATACATTTGTAGATACCCCGCAATATATTAATTACAGATTTTTAAGCGTTTGTGTATTGTGAAATTGTGGATTTAAAACATACGACACATTTTATGATTACACTGTCGAAAACGATGATCCGTGGAACAGTCATAACAATACACTTTTACAGACATAACATGAGTAACAATCTTTAATACAATGGAAGAAACTTCTAAATATGTGAGATAGAGACTCCCACACTCTTTACCAACAGTGGATTCAAAAATCGAACTCATGATAAATAGTTTTGCTGGATCATAAAGTACTCAACACATAGTATACAGATCAAATAATAAAATCACCAAGTTAAAAACTAATATATTTATAATCGCAGTGTGCTAACATTTCACTAATAATTTTTACAGAATAATATTTACAAATAGTTCGTAAAACTGACTGACTTTGTTGTTGTGTTTACAAAAAATTTATTTGTATTAAAGCAAGCCTACATTAGGCTAGACGTTTCCGAATATTTGTACAATCGAGATTTTTCTGAAATCTACAAAAAGTAATTGGAATAATACATTAACCTGTTTATGTTCATAGCTTAACGCTACGTGACAAGCTGCACGTACGCTGGACTGACAACGCTTTGTGAATAAGCAGTTAATCGCCTGCAGGTATTTATGTATGTAAACACTGTGTTTACAATGACCGAAGTCAATCAGTACTACTCTAACGCTACTAATCCGTCACACAGAATTAAAATTTCAGTTCAAGTCTTTGTATAACTACGCGGAAGGCTCTAAGTACATTTTTCAAACCTTAATTATACTTCGAATATTCTGAGACTTGTTAACTATATATAGTAACGAAACTGTATAGTGTAGTCTACAATCTGTGAGATCACCTTATAAGAAATTAACGTTCATTGATGTGAGACAATAAACAGAGTTCAGATTCAATCTTAGCTAAAAAGGATTACTTTCGTGACGTGAAAGAAACGTTTTTCAAAGAGTAAAATTTTGCAAAGCTGTTTCTATAAGTAAGACTTGCACCATACTATCACTTCTTCTAGTAGTAAAATCAACAAAATGCATTTATCGAATGGTTGCTCAACAGTTACCAAACATTTTATTTATACTTGAGTTTAATAAATAAACACTAGGTAAAGTTCTACTGACATTGTTCATTTTCCTGACAATTGTTTCACTAGATACGGCAGCTTCAGAGATTAGATTTGAACTAAAACATTTCAAATGTATGTTCGCCGGAGGAGAGGTGGAGCTAGTGTATGACAAAGCGTGCAATCGGAGGGTCACAGGTAAACGGTTTAACAAAGGTGAGTGTTCTACCGAACAGAAGTTACTTGATTTTGCTGGAATACAAAGCTTTCTCTGTTCCCGCCTGTCTTGAATCGGTTATCTCAGTCATATTTAAATTAAATTCAAGGACTCAGCTTATTTTGTTTTTAGTATATGAAATTATGAATGGAACGTAAGGACTGCATTAAAATCATGCAGTCTACTCGGTTCCGTAAGTAGAAGCAGTCAGCAAAGAAGTCTTAAAACCATCTTCTACTATAGAAACTATGTATTGTGCTCGTACACTATATTGTGATTTATGTCAACCACTATATTGTAGTTTATATTAATTCTCCTATAAATATACAGGTTTTTATAAACACGTATATAAGTTACATAGCTGACAACTCGCTTAATTTTTAATAATCGAATATTCATTTAATAAAAACTAAATTTTCCTACTTGTGTAAAGGAACATACGCTTTAACTGAAGAGAAAGAACATAGCCTCGTTAAGTCTAATCTGCTTGTGTCACAGCACAAATATTGTGATAATCATTCGTTCTGCGGGAGAGGTTGATGAACGGAGAGGAATATACCGGTACCTTGAGGGTGACTTCAATAGCTATGGAAAGAGAGTTCTCTAGGGGATATAGACACACAAAAATTCAAGAAACGTAATCCTCCAGGCTAGCGATAAGGTAAATTCTATTACACAAATTTATAACCTTCTTAGTAAATTTGTTTGTAACTGTATCATTACCATTTGTTTGTTAATATAAACAATACTGTTACGTAATACGTGTAAAGTGTTACGGAATACGGAACGTTCTATAAGTATCTCGAATATTCCAGTTGTAATGTGTGTGTGCGTACGAATGCTGCTACTTACGGTGAAAGTCCCTTCAACTACTGAGTCTATACCGGACCATACCGGTAAGCGCATTGTGTTCACGGACACTGTTTCTAGTGGATTATCGAGGGCGCCTGTTTGTTTAACAAAGTGACAGATTATTCTGGCAGTCAGCCGGGTATAAATACAGCCATTCAGTGACGATCAAGTTAGTTAATGTTGGGCGATTACACAGTGCGTTTAAGTGGCGATTTTACAGTGCGGTTTGAAGTATTGTGGCGAAGTATTGCGTGTTTTATAATTGTGTGGGACAATTGTAATACAATTGTGTTTTATTTCAGTTAACATTTTTATTGTGTGTGAACAAATTTGATTTGATTTGTTATAAGAGACTGTCTTATTCTAATTAAAGCTGGTGAATAGTGACGTAATTGGTGTCCTGTAATTTGTTTTCTATTGTACCATACGATGATTAGCAGACCGACGTAACAATACGATTACCAGACATCATAAGGCAAATACTTATAGGCCTACGTGCTATTTAAACGTTTCACATTCTACTCACGACTTTATTACATAGTTTTTCAAGGCATTTTTTTAGCCTAAGCAAGTACAACAATTGAAAGTTAAATTTGTACACGCCCAATAATAAGGTCAACTAGTAGAGTTCCCACAATTATCACTTTTCACTAATAACCCTTGAGACGCACTGAGTAAATCGCCCAAGTATACTAACTTCTAAGTACAGCTGTCGCGTATATATAGCCTGCAGGGTTCTCGACTAATGTCTTATAATATGAGTCCTTAACAAGCACTCGAAAACTCTAGAGGATACTTGAGTGAGGCCTTCGCAGAAACACGCACCTGCTCGGCTAGCCGGGAAACGTGTAGTACGACACTCTTCATTGTTCGAGAACGTTCCGTCGTTACATAATTGTGAAATCTAAGCAAATGTATCAGTATTTAAACACACAAAATTTTAAATTTTCAGAAGTATCATGACATAATAAATTTGCATGTTTCAGCCGATAAGAGACAGTTTATAAATTTAAAACGTCATGCTCTTAGGAGGGTTTTAAGTGCAGTTTTCATTTGTGCCTACAGTAAATTAATTAAGTTACGTCGTAACGAACTTTTTTATTTTTGTTTTGAGAGCCCATATAATAAGGCCTTTAGCCCAACAACGTCGACCAGGAGTGCTGCTCGACTGTTTGATTGGTTCTGACCTACATTTTGGCTTACCAACAACAATGGGTGTTTGTACACATGTATACGTAAAGCAAACTTATTAAAGCGGATACAGTAATCTTGCTGCTTTTAGAAAGGACAAAGTTCTGTCTGTCACTAACTGTTTATTTCCTCAGGTTACTATTTACCTGCATATTTGCCTGAGTTCAGCAAGAGGACTACAGTCTTCAATCATATTTATATTTCATTGTACGTTCTCTGGCACAAGTGCAGGCGGACCATTCCTCTCCTTGTACTAGGTAAAAAAGCGTCAAACGATAGTGTGCTCAGTTTGCAGTTGGTGATGCAAACTTGTTTGCGACGACTGCGATCATTTGCCATTTGCCATTTACGGTCGCTCTGCTTCTGCAGAAAGTTTGCTCTGACGTGTATTCCACATCTGCTGCCACACTTAGGGATGGCGGTTGTGGCACCTTGTATGACAATCGCATCGACTTGATTAGCATTCTGCAGTGTTGAGGAGAGGGAGATGCCCTCTCCGTTTTCGAGCCATCAATGTATTACGCTGGTATGTTCATCAACGTATTCCTTCATTATTCATCTAAAAATGAGTTTCAGTTTAGTTGGGAAACACAATTTCTTGCTTCTACGGTAACATCCATCCGGAAATTTGGTTAGAAAGAAGCCATGGAGGCACCTTGCATGGAACGTGTGATTGAACTATCGGCGCCTGGATAATGTAGCATCGAACTACTTTGAGAACTCACGGATGCCAGCTGGTCGAGTAGACGTACAACGCCGGTTGTATTTTCTTGCAACTCTGTTTTTCGTTATCAACAAGTGCTTATGAGGTTCAGTAGAGCTTAGCTTTAGCCACATATCTCAAATACAGTATTGATGTCGCAGATATAATGACGTAATTCCTGCTTTATCAGACTTGTGCTGGGCTAGTGCGGAATGACCCTTCAGCATAGCGCATCACACCATTGTAAACAGGATCGAGCTTTTTCAAGCAAAACCTCCTAGCTAAAAAGTACACCGCGCATCCATAATTCCTTTTGGATACGCTAGAGCTTTGGTGTACAGGCGCAATGAAACTTGTCTAACGGCTCCCCTTCTCTAACATCCCCTTCTATTATCAGAAAAGAGAAAAAATCTTTATAATGTGTGCATATAGAATAATTCATTTATTGCAGTTAATACGTTCAGCTACCTGGGTAACATGATATATCTATCATGTTACCCAGGTAGCTGAATAAATAAAGGGTCCATAAACACGACAATACATGGCTGGATGCAAATAGAAAACAGGGCATATTATGCCAATAGCAGACTATTAAGAAGCAAACTCTTTAGTCGCAATACAAAAATATCAGACCAGTTGTTACTTATGGAGGTAAGACATGGACATTGACAAAAAAGAAACAAATAATTCTAAGAAGGTTTGCAAGAAAGATCGTATGGTGTGTTTACGGCCCGGTTAAAAAAGGCGACGAATAAAGAATAAGAAATAACCAGGATATAGATAAGCTATTAAATCATGAGGACATTGTAAGACTCATAAAGGCTCATCGAATACAATGGCTAGATCACCTAGAGCGGATGGATGATCAGCGTATTCCAAAAAAGATCTTGTAGGCGCAAGTCTATAAAAGCAGAAAGAATGGCCGACCTAGTCCTTGGGTGATATGCTAGAAGACCTCAGAATAATGGATCTGAGTCCTTATAATGAGAGGGCAATAGACAGGAGACTTTAGAGGAGATTGGTGTACAACCAGGCCTCATATTGGGCTATAGTGATGAAGAAGAAAAACTGCTCCCCCAGGTCATATGAAAGGTGGGTTTATTGGCAAGGATTTGCAGCCGATTCGTTCGCACGCTGTGTGAATCTTAAGTGTCTGTTAAAAGTTAGACCAAAAATCTGACTTCGGTTTTACAGTGCAGCCGAACACCGTTTATGGTTAGCTACGGTTTCTGGTAACCTCCATGCTTCTGATAGAAGTAAACACAGATCGTTATTGTCGGCCAGAAATAAAACCTTACGTTGTTAATATTTTCAACCAGCGTGTCAATGAATATGACTCCAACATTTACGCCGTAGTGTGATAGAGGCTTAGAACTGCTAGAAGTGTTCTGAGATGAACAAGTAGGACTGCATGAACAAGTTCGCCCCTAGATGAACACGAACTGTGAAGAGATTCGTGGGTTTGTTGAGGACACCTTTAGATATCAGAAATGTTTTGTAGATGTAAGAAATGTGTGTTTACCACAACGAAGAGTCCGCGTAAAATACCCAATAAAATAGCTAAAATTTGTTTTATTATTCCAACTCTACAATGTTTACAAATTTTTCCGAAACCAAAGATTACAGAAGTGATTGAATTCTCATCTGCCACGGCTGCTTGTCCATCTTCTTCAATTTCTCGTTCCCTCAATATAGTCTGAAGTTATTCTATCCAGGTGATAGGTGGTCTTCCTCTTTCCCTTCTTCCTGGTGGGATCCATTCCATAACTCTACTTGGTAATATTTCCAGTAATAGCTAAAATAAGTTACATAAAAGTAGTGTAATACATCCCAAGTCATAAACAAGCATTTAAGCATCGATTGCAAAATGGAACACAAACAGATGATATTGATGAGTAAGGAGAACTAATTTCTGTATGAGTGATGAGAAGCTGATCTATTTTTGTAAGAAACTTAATTTTTTAAAATAGTTTGTATGCTAAATAAAGCACTTTTACACTGTAAAGGCTGTGATCCGTGTCTTTGATTTTACGAAATATTGTTAGTCAATAAAAGAAATAAACGGATAACTTGAAAAATTAATTAAAAAACAGGAAACATTTCTATTTTTTACAATGTTGTTTATTCAATTCCTTAAACACATAATACTACGTTCATAAATAATACTTAAAAGCTTTTATTATAAAATTTAATATTATATATTATTTCATAAACATTTTCTACAACCGTCACCAGTCGGTTGTATTGGTGAAATCCAACTTAATTCAATTAACTGCAATATGCGTACAGGAGTGTAATGCAAAAAGTATTTCGTACGCCTGAAAAGAACGATTCAGTGTATTTACTGGGTTTGCCTGTCTATTTTCTATTACTAGGGACTGAATTGGAACAGACACAAAATTTAAAAAATAAGAATAGACCCCGGTTTTAATAAAACAAATTTGTTTGTTAAACAAATGTAACTTAAGTACAAAACAAATGTGATGATGAAATGTGGCAGTAAAAGATACGTATATTAAATAAAATGTCGGTGTGACGTTATTTCAAACTATGTTAGAAACAGCCTATCATCAAGTACAGAAATTCATTGTATACATATTTCAAACCGTTTGAAGTAAATCGAAATATATCAGACAAGTGATCAGTATAAAACACTTTAATAATACGAGATCATTGTGTTTTATTAACACTTTCATAAACACACTTGTAAGTTTATTGTGTGACTACTTCTACTTCTACCGGATGTTTTTAATAAAGTTACGGTAAAGAATTGTGTAAGAAGAAATGCAGGAGGTTTTGTATTCTATCGATGGAGGAAACCTAGTAGACTAAGGACAATATTGTCTTAGAACAAAAACGTTACTACAAAACAATTTACTCTTTTAAAAATATTCGTGTTTACAATTAAATCAAACGGATATTCTGATACATAATGTGCAATTCTGCTGCTGACAATAGCGTATTATTCATTACCTAACAACAAATTAATAACAATCATCAACTCATCTGCACATCGTCACTGATAATGAAGTTCTCGCTTTCTCACCTTTTTGCTCTCCTCAGATTTAACACACACACACACACACACACACACACACACACACACACACACACACACACACACACACACACACACACACACACACACACACACACAATAAAGTTAAATCCCACACTACGTGCAATGCATAAAATTTCATAATAAAGTTTAAGCAAATTTCTTTATACTTCTTTATTTATTTGTACGTCTTCATTGATATCTCAGGGAACAACAGGTGGGAAATTATGCTATTTTCTGTGTGTATTTGATATATGTAATAAAATAAAATTAAGACAAAATTAGTTCACGTTAATATCCGCCTTTTATTATGTACTATAAATGCGCCTTCAGTTGTTATTACAACATTAAAATACAATAAACAGAGCAACCGTAATTAAATCACACCGACTGTGTTAATTCACACCTGTTGTAATACCATATACGGGGTGATAATTGTATTGCCTGAGTTGATATTAATTTTTGCAGCAAAAACTACGTGAAAGCAATAAAATTACAACAACAAAACTGCAAAGCCGATTCTGCTGTATTTATTTTTAGTTGATTGTACCTATTTTTGAGTTACTACGTTCAGATTAGCCGTTTAAGCTATACAGCTTAAACGAAGTAGAAATATAAAGTTTTGTTTAGTTTTCTTTAACTCAACATCTTTCTGTGTTGATTTACCGAGCTTGGTCTGTATGATTTGTAAGAGTAATGTAGCGGTTTTGGTCATCACCTAATGTGGGGTTAGGTGTTGACGATAAGGGTATCCGAATTTCTTTTTGTCTTTCGTTTGTAATTACACACGTTATTAGGATAACAAAAAATTTTGGCTGTCTTTTCAGGTGACAAAACGCGGCAAATGTTTTGTAACAAAAACGGTGCAAAGAGTTTATTAATCTCTGTGAATTTTAATAAACTGTGACCTGGTTACATGTGGAAAATCTAAACACAAAATATGTGGGAACTATGCAGTGGTTAATTGTCACATGTAAGACCTCTTAAGTACCTCTTAACGTTACAACCAGGTTTTACAACTAAAATATTTTGTGTTTCTGGTTTTCATAAAACCTTTCTAACTATGTTGTAGCAAATTTAAAAGCTTTGCGAAGGACAAACGGATATACGTTTAATTATCATAAACCTAACTTTTTGTTGCTGATTATACAAAACTAAAACGTAAGAGTACTTTTTAAAATTTAATGAATTTGTTGCTTGACTATGTATTTTTTATACAGTAATGCAAAACTTTATTTCAGCATTAAAGTGTTAGTATACGATTGTAAGCTATATTTTTAAATGTTACCTTGATGTAACTGGTGATATACTGCGACAATACAACCATAGGCTGTAATGCGCATATATGTAATAAAATAAATATTTAAATTAATTTTAGTAATATATAATAGACGAGCAGGTGTGAAATTGGAAGCTGGCTTATAAACAGGAATCAACAAGAAACATCACGTGATTACCGCTGTATGCGTGTACACAAGTAAATAGAGTGTGTGCGTAAAGCCTGTTCGAGCCTGAAAGTTTGCAACCTCACCCCAAATAAATGCTAAATTAAGATTGTATGTAATTTTAAGCAAACCATAAATATTAGAAAAAGTGTGAAAACTTCTAAAAATGCGTAAACATCAGACACATGTGCAGTGCGAATTCTACGTAATTCTGACGATCAGTGCGAATTCTGTGCGATTTTTAAAGCATAATAATTACACTAATGATGCGATCATTATGATAATTACATATCATTTGTTTAATTAAATTAGAGAATATTAGATCACCTTGAAATCCGCATTAAACAGTGCGATTGGCGGAAAAGTGCGAATATGTGAAATGAGACGAGAGTGGGGACACTGACACCGTGGGCAGTTTTTGACATGCATATTCCTGAGCCAACAGGTGTGGTTTTCTTGGTGAATATAAATACAAGCCCAGGAGAGTCAAACTCTCTCTTCTAACAGTCTTCAGTCGTGGCGGTACGCTATGTCCGTCTGCGACGCGAATTTTTAATTACTTCGGACAGAGTTAGACGCTATGTCTAACAGCAACAAGATTTTTATATCATAAACTGTAAAGTATTACGGAAAATGTTTTATTTCAAGTAGTAATAAAAATAATAAGTAAAAAGTACAGTAACTAAAATCGTCGGACCTCTACGAACAGTCTACAACTACGAACATCAACTCTAGACAGATGGCGAGAGAACATCTACCAGAGGAACGATACGCAGAGCAATAGAGACTGTTTCTGTCACAACAGCAGCTGATCCAGAGCAACACGTCATCACAATCTACAGCAGCCGATGGACCATGAAGGACGAGAGACGGGAGGACGACCAGTGAAACCAGAAAAGGCAAGAGGACATCCAGTAGGAGAGGACCGACAGATCATTGGAGGACATGGGACAATCTGCAGAATTTAAGGTGACGTAAAACCAATTTATAATTATCACAGAATAAAGACATTAATAAAAACATTTTAAAATTAAAGAATAACTATGTAGATAGAGCTAAGAGAATGTAATTCAATTATAATCAGAATTTTGTTTAATGATTTTTTTCTTTAGTGAATGAACAGTTAATGTAAAGATAATGTAAATCCTTGCTTGGAGTATTAATCATTGATCTAGTAAGTTAAATTTTGTATTGAAAGCACATAAAGTAAAGTAATTAAAAAAATCAATTAGTTTTGTTATAATGATTATAAAGCCGTAAAAAGGTATGTCAAGTAAAGAATAAGAAGGTAAATATTACCAATTATAAAGCACACATTCAGACTGAGTAGTCGAGAATTTATATTATGAATAACAAATGTTTTATATAGAATTGATAATATAAGACATAAGAGATAAAATATATTTTTATGATGAATGTACGGCAATCAAAGAAACATTGAAACGATAGATAATGAATTTCTTATGGCGAAGTAAATATTACTATTATATTATTATTTTTATTATGTTTGTTTAATGTAATAAATGAAAACATATTACGATTCCTAAAAGGACTACTTTTATTATAATTACACCTGAACTCCAATTATACATACACGTTGTTAGTAATGTTATATGAGTGTAAACACAGCACCAAGTTAAATTACATGAAATACAACAATGTGTACCGTTGTATAATTTTGGGGTCCCAAAGAACGTGGGGCTCCACAAAATAAAATTATATTAAATAATTTGTTGCGTTTTATAATTTTGGCGTCCCAAAGAACGTGTTGCTCCACAAAATTAAATTATATTAAATAACATTTGTTACGTTGTAATACACTATCATAACGGTGCAGTTTTTAACTTTGAGAAAAAATCAGTTCCATTTACCAGAACTAATCCCTTTTTAATTGCACCCGTTTATCATCTCGTTTCCCAAGAAACGCTTTGGAGTCTTTTTATTTAAACCAGTCACACATCAAAAGTCTAAAACTAAACACGTATTACTAATAGGTAATTGAAGTTTAATTGGTAACTTACAATTCATGAAAAATTAATAGATCTTAGGCATTATATTTCCTACGATTAATAGTGTAGGTGCAACTTTGTACAGTAGACGAACCTAAGCAAATAGCCAAGAGCAGACACGAAAGGAAGATATAAAAGAATTTACATAAACGACAAAATAAAAAGTTAAAAGGTGATCTTAAAACACTGTTACATGAATTTCATATTTGAAATAAAAAATTGAGGAAAAGAGAGATAAACATTACATTACATTTTATTTATTACTTTATGCAACTAATTTAATTGTATTATTTAATCAGCTTTTAAATCATATTCTATTTTGTTATTTATTGGATTAAAACATTTTTTGTATTAGAGTTTATAAGTTTTGTTGTTTTTTTAACACTAACAAAACACAAATTGGTTGAAATATAATTCTAATAAAAAATGTTATACATTCGTTGTGAAACACTAAGCGTGGGTCGGATCGTGCAGTGGCGCAGTGAATGGATGCTCACTAGTCTAGTTCAAGTAGATGTTTTCTGCGTAGCGATTTCTTAAATTTCCGTTGTGCACATCAAAAAGTTAAACCCACGTAACAAAATGATACAACTTAGTTTACTCCAGTGAGTTCACCTCTCACAGGGTAGAAGCTCTTAGAGTTGTAAGTTTGTTAAACGCGTAGATTTAATCTGAAACTAAACGAATAATTTAACAAGCTAACATAGAGCCGAAATCACTAAACTGTTTTCACGGAGTAGGTTTGCTTCGTTTATGCAAATCACTAATAACACTTTCGTTTGTCCTTGCAATATTAAACTACGCTAAATGTTCCAGTAGGCGATATCCAGTTACTTAACACTAATCCAGTAGTTAGAATTCTATGAGCCTTCTTTCCTTTCTATTCTAATTACCTAAGTGGCCTTTAACTACTTTAATTCTGTAGTGTATGTCTTTCAAAATCTATGAGACTACAACTTTAGCTGATTGCATTTTGATATATGCTGATAATTATACTGACACTAAAGTCATGCGCGCGAGGCCTCTCTCTTATACACATACACGTACACGCATACACACAGTATACAGCATTCGTATTGAGTAGTTGGTGAAACTACTCCTGTATAAGATTTGATCGGTCACTTGTTCCCAAGTATTGTCAAAACAGTATGCAGCATCCGTATTGAGTAGTTGGTGAAACTACTCCTGTATAAGATTTGATCGGTCACTTGTTTCCACGTGTTGTCAAAACAGTATGCAGCATCCGTATTGAGTAGTTGGTGAAACTACTCCTGTATAAGATTTGATCGGTCACTTGTTCCCACGTATTGTCAAAACAGTATACAGCATCCGTATTGAGTAGTTGGTGAAACTACTCCTGTATAAGATTTGATCGGTCACTTGTTCCCACATATTGTCAAAACAGTATACAGCATCCGTATTGAGTAGTTGGTGAAACTACTCCTGTATAAGATTTGATCGGTCACTGTTCCCACGTATTGTCAAAACATTAACGTATTTTAATTAAACTATTTATTGTTAGTGTCTCATAAAACCACTTCAGTCCTTAATATAAAATTTATTTTACATACTGCACATATTCAACTTTATCATCAAACGTGTTCTTGTCGTTTGGTAAATCTCGTACAATATTATTATCTTCAACTACTGGTGCCTCAGGCGGGATATTACTTCTCTCACACATCCTGTCTTAGCATCACCGGTTATCTTTAATAGTTTCCTTCCTCTTTTCCTCTCCACTTTCACTCTATCTTCAATAACCGTTGTTAATATTCCATTTCCCTTTATAACATGTGCGTACTGCTATGTTTCCCTTTCTCGATACAATTCTATGTAGAAGTGTTTCATTTTCCTTTATTTTGTTTAGAAGCTCCTCATTACAGATTCTCTCAACCTATTTTATTCTCTTAATTATGCTCCATTATTACACCTCAAAACTCTATCGTCATTATTTCTCTCTTCCCCGCAGTTCACGTTTAACAGTATGCTCTACACACAGCGCTACACCAGTCTCATATGCACACATTCTCCCCTTATAATTAAAAGTTAATCTACATGTCACCCTTATTTCTTTTTAATCTGCATGTCATTGCCAGCGTTAGCATACTTTCCAGATATTTCTACTTTAAACATGTTGATTTTCAACTTATGATTCCTATTTACAACATAAGGTAAGGTAGGGAAAACAAATTAATAAAATTCATTTTGAATGACCATAGTATGTATAAACAATCGCTGTTGTTTTTCCAAACGAACCTGACATTTAAGATCACATCCATTCAGCTAAATTAATCAGTGTAGATCACTTATGGAATCATATGTTGTAAAAGACAACGATCAGTTTTAACATCGTTGGGTGTTAAGAAGATATCATCTGTAGAACCTGTTGTTACGACGGTCTCACGGATCGTCGTATGGTACAGCGGAAAACAAAATACAGACACCAATGTAGTCACTAAGAAGCAGCTTTAATTTGAGAACACATAACAGTTTGCAAGCAACAAGTTATTCAACAAGATTACACCGTGCAATAATTCAAGTTAAATTTGTCCACATGCAATAATAATGTCAAGTTATAGAGTTCCACACTAATTATCACTTCGTTACAATACTTCAAACCGCACTTCAATAAATCGCCACTTATAACTGACGTCTAAATATTTATAGCTATTGCCTATTTATAGCTTGCAGATGTTTCATAATTTTTACGTCAATAAGCATTCGAAAAGGCTAGAGCGTCCTTGAGAGCGGCCTTGACAGAGGCACGCACCTGCTCGGCTAGCGGAGAAACGAGATGAACGACACTCTCTATTGTTAGAGAACGTTCTGTCGTTTCAGTATGTTCTTAATATTTTACCCGCCTACGAGAAATACCGCTCGTAACGTGTCATCACATTGAAGTCGATCACATTAATTAGCAGTGCGCAGATGTGCAAACAGCAGTGTGTGTGTGTGTGTGTGTGTTTCATTAGATGTACATGTTCCATGTATTCGGAACGGATATGTTTGTACTCGTAACAAAACAGCGGCGCGTTATATATGCTTTTGTGTATAGTTCAAGAGTGTTCATGTCACAGTATATTATTACAACACTCAACTCCTAAACTGTTTTAAACATATTGGAATTACATATTATTAAAATTAAACATTATAAATATTAAAGAATTTAAACAACTAAACCATATTCAAACTAAAAACTTTTAAATTTAATATTAAATAATAAAAATTGACTTTTAGCAATAGTATATTATCGAAGAAATTTAAAAATTATTTAAATATTTAAAAGGGAAAAAGTTGAAATAAATTTATTCAAAAAATAAACTTTATTAGTTGTTGATAAAAAAAAATTAATAGTAGTTGAGATACGACGCAAAACATGACTTGCCCATGGCCCCGTAACAAGTTTTACAAACCGAGTTTAATCTCATCTGCTTTTTATCTGTGCTGTCTTTCGTTTTATAATGTTCTATAACACTTACCAAATTTTGAACAATATTTTTTCTCTCTTTTTCTTGAACCGCTTAGAAAAACGCAATGTTATATAAAGCATTACACGTAATTTTAAAAAATATTTATTTTTTATTTTTTTAAATACTATAAATTGTAGAAGTAAGATACAAACAAGTTGTCACCTCTTTTTTTGTATAACAATAAAAAATTTATTTACGTGTTGACGTAAAAACTGTTTGTGTGACTTGAGTAAATAAAACCAAAATTCTATCCCTCCTGTAACATTTTCCTTGATTTGCACTACATATTTTCATGTGAGAGGTTACGTCGACACTTGTAAAAAAAAAAAAAAAATGAATTACAAATTTCAAAGTCACTGAAACACTATAGTTTAACAGTCAAAATAAAATCAATATTATACATACCAAAGTGATAAATATTTTTGTTGAATTAGAGTTTTTACACAAAATGACACATTTAATGGAATCATCACTTGAACAATAATCATCCGATTCAGTATCATTGTTGTATCAAAACTGCTGTTTAAAAATATTTCTTCTAAATTTGAAAGTGAAATAGACACTGGGAATCTCTCATTCTTTGCTACCGGCCCAGTACCTGAAGGTATATTTAGATGTACAGTATTTTTTCATGCTTTTTGCATTAGAGCCTTTAATATTTGTCTTACAAAACTAACAATATCCACATGATTGTTGGCTCTCCCTACATCATAGGAATGGCAAACATCAGGTTCCATACAGGTCCAAGGGTTACGAGGAGCCTAACCATAATTAGGTTATGAGTAGCCTTACTTTTGTATTAGTCCCCATCTTAACGCCAAAATATGCAAAGTTGGCTTGTTCAACAAACTTTGTAATAACTTGTCTCTCATTTGCAATAACATAACTTTCTCAAGTGTAACAGAACATACTGTCTGGCCGCGATTCGATGTGTGTGTAAGGTGGGAGAAGCATGGCCGGGTACTACGGTAGGCTAAGTGGGGGTAAAACAAACGGCTAATACACATATTTCACCCTACCTCACTTACAAGCGGCCGCGTGGTGGGGGAGAGCAGCCTCGATCATCCAGTCGTGGCCAGACAGTATCTGTATTGTTTTACCACTTTTGTTTAAATAATTTTGTTCACTTTTGTTTTGTGAACTAATTTTGTTGATAGCCGCACTAAGAACAGTAAAACGTTAATTATTATTGCCACACCAGCTTAAATGTGTGGGAGTAAGCTAGCCTTGAAGTGATAAAATCAAGCTGTTCCGCCATCTGGTGTTTAGAGGAAATCTACAGATTGTTTTAGCAGATAGTACCAACATCAGTGAACAAACCCAAAATACCCTTACTAATTGAATACGAAAAACGAATGCAAAATAGAAAATTGTCTTTACCGTTTTTAAAAATTAGATATAAGTGAAAAAATTGGATTGCATACCTGAAGTCAGCATTGAAAACCCAAACGGAAACACGTACGAATTTCAAATTATAAAATATTTCGCAGATTGGTGTTATTGGTGTTGGGAGTACAGTGTATTCAAAAAGAGACAAGGCTTGTTATGAAGTTCTCATAAGGTCGGACCAGCCTGTACAAACAACTTGGCCTAATCAAACAACTATTACTGTAACTGTTGCTTTTCATGTCATATATCTATCGATGCTGTGATGCAGATCAGAGCTGTAGCATGTCAATCCTCTCAGCCTGGATTTACAACACTAAAGGCAAATGTGAATCTCTGTTGCCAAGCCCGCCGTCTTTTATTTTTTTTGTTTTCCGTTTGCGTGGGCGTGATGTTAGTTATAGCTGTTGCAGTCACAGTTAACTGAATGCGTATTGTTCATTTTCATTGATATATCTGAAATTAGATTCCTGCTTTACGACACGATTCAGAGTCACGATTAACACAGAATGCTGTTGTAGAGCAATTAAATAGTCTGTTTGACTTCGTACATTTCTCCCTGTTCAACTAACATAGTTACTTAACCTAATGAAGCAACTACTCTGGAAGAGGTAGTTGAAGTAACACAGTTTCCGAGCGCTGCATCTGTACGTGTACCTGAGTTATTGATCAACCAACAACCGGCACACTACTCTCAGCTGCACGAGCACACCTGCGTTCTACACTAGTCTAGTAATTGAAACGCAAATTACTATTTACATAAGCTCCGTGCAGCGAACAACAGTAACGTCATACTCTGTATGACAGCTCTGGTTTCCCTACTATTTTTGTTTATTTTCTATTTACAATGTTATATTTATTAGTTAAATTTATTTAAGTAATACAAGTTTTTCGTAAAGGCAAATATTGTAGAATAATTATTATTACTTTAAGAATAGTAAAATATGAACTTATTATTTATAATTAAAAATATTAAGTGATAAGGTATACTTATAATGGTGACTTTCAAGAAATTTGTTTTAAAAACTCTTGCTTATTTAGGCAATTTTTGGAAATTTTCAAGAAATGTTTGGAAAAACACTTTGCTTATTTAAATAAGTTATTAAATGCTGAATAACAAAAAGTATTATTCATAAAATTTTAACATTACATTCACTTTGTAGTATAATGAGCTAATTTTTTAAAGTCTGAATTGTCAGTAAATTTAAATACTTTACTGCAGGAAGTAGTATAAAAAAGCGTAATGTAGATAAAGAAATCAGTTAATCAAAATACCTGATGTATCAAAATATTATGTACATCATTTTAGTTGTCCAGTAGTGCAGAACATACAATTGCGATTTTCATATATTTATATGATTCGTATCTAATTTAATTAAAAAATTAAAGCAAAATAATTTTATAAAACACTGATAAAATTAATGACCTCAGGAAAAGTACTTACATTTAAATGTAATGTAGTAATTGATCTATAATTGTCCTATATCCTTTACTGTCTACTGTTATAAACAGTAACAAAATAGAAGGTTATAAGATGTAATTTCAAGATAAAGAAAAAGATCATATCCTTATTTTAGACAAAATAATTATTTATTGAGTCACTCTGTACTCTATAACATTTATATAATTCCCTTTAAATGTACCAGAAAGTTGGAGACTTTTAGTAATAAAATAATATCCAGAAATTAGTTGTCACCAAGCTATAAAATTGTTACTAGGAAGTTTGACAAATTTCTAGAAAAACTTTTCAAAGGTAAAATAATAGTAAAATACAATTGTAAATTATAAGTAATAATTAAATATTGGAATACAATTTTATAATATTAAGACTGTATTAAACATTTAATAGACTTCTTAGTAATAAACTACGTAGTGGCAATAAACAAAAATATTTGAAAGACATCTTAAAAGGATTTTTGAACTTAAGTTTTATTCATTGATTTATGGAAACATCAAGCTTGTATAAGCTTGTATACACAATTATGGTGGTTGTTTCGATTGTTCATCTTCTTTTTTCTTTCTTCACAGTACTAAATAATATAGAATATAGAACTTTCACTTGTGAAACTTACTTGTTTTTTCTTCCCGTACGCGTTTCGGCGTGGTATGCGCCTTCGTCAGCAGTTTTAGAAGACTGGCCAGTAACTCGTAACGGTTTTTATTTGGCAGGATTAGTGGGGGTGGTGTGTGGAGGAGGGGGATTGGCGCGGGGATCCAAATTATTGTTAGTTTTATGTATAATTGTGTCAAAAAGTGTGTGTGATTTATAGTTTAATTGGTCGTTAAGTATGTTGTTTGGTTGTGTTTTGTTGTGTTTGTATATTTCATATTGTTCTGCTGTGTTAAGTTTTCGACTTTTGGGTAAGTAGTTTAATATCTCAAGATTAGTACTTACTATTGCGGTATTTACTTTTTCCGTAATATTGTCGTGAATTTAACGAACGTTATTTCGTTTATTACTGCGACTTGTAATAGAATAAAAATAAACTGTTTTGCCGACGGACAGCATGTCCGGCTGCAACTGTGTCTTGAAATGAAGAGAAGGGTTTTTGGTCGAACCCTTAATTTATACCCTCTCGAGATTCCGAGCCAGTCGGCTCCAAAATCGTCCTGTCAATACCTGCATATCTCGTGACAGCCCCCACTCCCGAACCTTTTCATCTATTTGCAATTATTAGCAAATATCAATGTTTTGCACGGAATCGAGATAGCACAAATCATAGCTATTTCGATTAAGCACTCAATATATTAATTTGAGCGTCTCAGGGTAATTTGCGTATTTTTTGGCACGTTTATTTTGCACTGTCTTCGCATAACGTGTTCTATTAACGTCATCTTTTCACTGGGGATAACTAAAAATTTTACACACACTTTGGTGCCTTTGGTTTGATCAAACACTAATTAGTTTTCGCACAGTGAATTAAAATAATTATTTTATTAATTACTTGGGGCGGGTTGCTGAGATTCCTGTCTATGCCTGCATCACTAACACACACAAGATACACGTGTAACACACATACAATTGAGCAGGTGTTCACTGCTTGTCGAAACAGGTTAATTCTCCCCTAATCTAACAATGAAATATTTTTGCAATCTCAGACCTGTCCATTTACCCGTAACTTATACAAATTATACAAAATATATATTTATTTAAATTAATGCCTAATACAGCGTATGGCTGTATCGTTGCAGTGTATATACGCAAACAAATATTAGTCAAAATGAATTAGGACTTATACAGGGCGAAATGAATGTAGCTAACTTATTTATATAATAATAGTAACGACTGTTTTGTACGCAAAAGAAACTTAAAACTATCAGGCAGGTTGACTATACCAGTTGGCTCGTACGGTAAGTGGCTAAAACTACTTTCAGAATACGAGTAATTATACCGTGTAGTTGAAAATGTATAGAGGAATATGTTTAACCATCACCGTCACTACTATTACTATCGCGAAGGGAGGGCTTGCAATAGTTGGTAGAGACTTGTGTAACGTTAGCAAACTACTTCCCAACCTGCAGACATTAGTTTGCACAATATTGTCTGATATACGATTCTTTAATCAAAGAATACACTTACCTACGTCTACTAATTTTCTCATCGATTTAACGTTACATTTGCGTGTTCTCCTAAAAGAAGGGTAGTCTTAATATCGGTATGGAGAACCATACATGACTTCCATGTACTAAGATTTATATTTAAAATCATTTACTTGAATTCGGTTTGAAAATTTCTAAAAAAATAACCCCCACCTTCAAACTATTTTCACTATTTATAGATATTTTTGTTATTATGGAGTAGACGTTTACTAGAGTATAATGTTATTTTCTAGTAACTTTATTGGGTACTATTACTTTGTTAGTCACTTTTTCAAGTTACTATAAAAATTAGGTAATTTTTTTCTTTTAAAGAAACTGAAGTACGCAGATAACCGTCCCTCCTCCTAAACCTATCCTTACCATATTTACACTTTCATAGAGTAAGAGTTTTATCTTATGTAATTTCTAAGGTATCTTATCCTTCAAAATTAAATATTAGTACTTTACTTGATATCAGCAAAGCAAGTTTCCAAAAATCACCCCCTCCCCCTTCAACTACCCACTCAATTTGTAATTATCTCATTACCCATTTTACAGTGGATTAATATGACTTTATTTTCGGGGGAATTATTTATCAAAATTAAGTACTTTAATTTTGTTAAAACACAATATAATGCAGGTAAACGACCTCTCCCCCTTTACCGAACAACCCAATTTTTCATATTTCCACTTTTATTGAGTAAGAGTTTCATTATGTACCATTACTAAGGTATCTTATCCTTCAAAATCGAGTTGTGTATTCGACATCAGAAAGGCAATTTTTAAAAAATTATTCCCTTCCCTTCAAACACCACTTTTATTTATAGATATTTCATTTATCTTTTTACAGTGGATTATTATGATTCTTTTTTCAGGATACTTTATTTATCAAAATTAAGTACTTTACTTGATTTTAAAATCGAGTCTTTCTTTTTTACTTCATTGTTCCATAAGGAAATGGAAGTATGGTAATGGCGAAAAAAATCGTTTTCGAGATAAGGGCTGATTCTGATTCTACTACCATCAAAACATGAAGAAAAGTCATTTTCCAAAAAGTGCCTGTGTGCCTCTGTATCTGTGTGTAGAATTTTTTCTATGGCGAACGATAACTGCCGCAAATTCAAACAAAATCAAATAATCTTGTGCATATTTACCTGAGTTATAGAGGACGGAATTTCTATTGATTTTGGTGAAGATCAGTTAAGGTGAGGGGGTAGTTTACCTGCAACGTTTTATGTTTTAACAAGAGAAATGTATAATGAAAAGAAGGTCATAATAATCCATTGTAGAAAGGTAGATGAAATATCTATAAATAAAAAGGGTAGTTGAAGGCGGAGGGGGTAATTTTCTATAAATGGAAATGATAGTTGAAGGGGGAGGGTATAATTTTTTATATGTGTACTACGATATCGGAACAACGAAGTAGTTTGTTGTTAACATTCCTTACCGGGTTGCTTGGCCGTGGTCCAGTGTTTGCTGCAAATCCAGACGTTTCGGCAGTTCCATCGACTGCCATCATCAGTGAAAATCGAGTGCCCTATCTTGAGATGGTATACGTTAGTGACCACAATACTGTGGTTAAGACTGGAGAAAGAAGTAGTTTCTATGGATATATTTCATTTCGAAAACGATTTTAAATATACATCTTAGAACATGGAAGTCATGTATGGCTCTCCATACCGATATTTTCCATTTGTCTTCCGATTTCGATATTTATATATCTTTCATACATACATACATACATGAACATATTTTTAATTCGTATATCATAATAGATATAAGTACACAGATTGTATTAATTTATTAACACATTTATTGATTTAAATTATTATCTTTCAAAACATACATACAATTTAAAGGCTTGTAAAAGTTAATGTTTGATCTCCATTACATAATGCTCAAGTTCCCAAAGTTTTAATATTATGATCGCCGTAATCAAAACATCAGAGCAGGTTTTAGTGTGTAGGAGGGTCCACCGTGGACAAAAATTTTCAACATTCCCTATGGAGCGTTGCTCAGAGTAAAGCTACAAATCTACAGTCTACGTTTCACAGAACAAACACGCAGAAAAGAAGGAGCGCGCCAGAGTCGCTCATGAACCCTGAGCATCTTGCAGAGGATTCAGTCCCTAAAGACGAAAGTCTGTCTATAAACCGTTCCTCTGTAAATGCGTGCAGTTACACAGGCCAGCGATACACATGAAGCAAATCTCTCTCCACCTTTACCATGGCTGGACACCTTTTCGGCTTGCACGCGTTGTCTTGGTGTGGGTTTTGGCACTTTTCATTTAAAAAGCGTACAAACGTAAAAAATATACATGAGTGAGGCCAGAAATAACGCGAATTGTGTGTGTGTGTGTGTCCTGCCTGCCTTTTGAGTACGGTAACCACAATAATTAATCCTTGGAAACGTAAACATTACGTAACGGAGATATTCGTGCCTGCCAGGAACGATACATTTTCAAGCATAGGTGATTTAAATTAAAATAAAGAAAATTATAAATTTATTGCCTGACAACAAAATGATTTTATTTTTAACAATTACCACGGTTTGAAAAAGTCTAAATGCAATTTTATTTTTATTTAATTTCGTCAAACTGATTAAATCAATACCAAACGTAAAAAAGTTGACGCCTCCCCCGTCAACTACCCTTTCTGTTTATAGATATCTCATCTAACTTTCTACAGTGGATTATTTTGACCTTCTTTTCAGGATACTTTATTTATTAAAATTAAGTACTCTTCTTAAAACGTAAAACGTTTCCAGGTAAACTACCCCTCCTCCGTAACCGATCTTCACCAAAATCAATAGGCCATGAGTACTCTACAACTGGGGACATATGGAAAAAGTTATTTGATTCTGTCTGAATTTACGGCAGTCATTGTTCGCCATAGAAAAAGTTCTACACACAGATACATGCACACATACACTTTTCGTAAAATATCTTTTCTTCAGTTTTTGAGGGTTGTAGAAACACGTTTCCCTTTATCTACAACACGATTTTTTCGCCATCACCACACTTCCATTTCCTTACGGAATATTGAAGTAAAAAACAGTTTCCACACCCTTTGACTACGCACTGAATGTTTTTACTTCCATGCTCCGTAAGGAAATGAAAGTATGGTGACACCGAAAAAAATCGTGTTCGAGATAAGGGCTAATTCTGATCGTACTACTCTCAGAACAAGAAGAAAAGCCATTTTCCTAAAAGTGCGTGCGTGTGTGTGTGTGTGTGTGTGTGTGTGTGTGTGTGGTATGTGTGTGCTTGTGTGTCTGTGTATAGAATTTTTTCTATAGTGAACGAAAACTGCTGCAAACTCAAACAGAATCAAATAATGCTCTGCACATGTGTCCGAGTTGTAAAGGATTCAAGGCCTATTGATTTTGGTGAAGATCGATTAAGGGGAAGGGGTAATTTACCTACAACGTTTTACGTTTTAACAAGAGTAGAGTACTTAATTTTGATAAATAAAGTATACTGAAAAGGTCATAATAATCCACTGTAGAAAGGTAGATGAAATATCTATAAATTAAAGAGGTATTTCCAATGGGAAGGGGTAATTTTCTATAAATGGAAATGTTAGTTGAAGAGGGAGGGAATAATTTTTTATATGTGTACTACTTTATCGGTAACAAAAAAAGTAGTTTCTATGGAAATATTTCACACCAATTTGTCAAACATAAAACTCTATTTACAAGGTGCGGGATATTTTTGTAGAAATTATCGAACCGAATTCAAATAAATGATTTTAAATATAAATCTTAGAACATGGAAGTCATCTATGGTTCCATATAACTGCCGCAAATTCAAACAGAATCAAATAATTTTTTGCATATGCGCCTAAGTTGTAGAGGACTTAACGCCTTTTGGTTTTGGTGATGATCGGTTACGGGGAAAAAGTAGTTTACCAACAACGTTTTATGTTTTAACAAGAGTAAAGTACTTAATTTTGATAAATAAAGTATCCTGAAAAGAAGGTCATAATAATCCACTGTAGAAAGGTAGATGAAATGTTTATAAATAAAAAGGATAATTGACGGGGGAGGGGGTAATTTTCTATAAATGAATATGATAGTTGAAGTGGGAGGGGATAATTTTTTATATGTGTACCATGTTATCGGCAATAAAGAAGTAGTTTGTTGTTAAAATTTCTTCCCGGGCTGTTGGGCAAAACCAGACGTTTCGGCAGTGCCATCGACTGACATCATCAGTGAAAATCGAGTGCGCTAACGTGAGGTGATATACGTTAGTGACCACAGTACTGTGGTTAAGGCTGAAGAAAGAATTAGTTTCCCTGGAAATATTTCAATTCGAAAATGGTTTTAAATATAAATCTTAGAACATGGAAGTTATGTATGGTTTATATATGGTTTATTATGTATACCGGTAGTTTATTTTGGTAAACTAAACTTGGTCATGCGCACAATGCATGTAAGCTTTTCTTAGGCGTGAGAACTTTCTTCGCGGCAGTATAGTGATAAATCACATACTCAAATTAAATCTGGAGAAACGGTTTCTTTTATAATAAATTTTAATAAATTTTCGTCATTTTGTTAGTTTTCCTTTGGAAATACCAAAATATTTAATACGAGTATGCGCATGCTAGTGTAAACACACTCATACACAAAGCCTCATAACAACATTTGGTACACGGAATACTATCAATTTCATGTTTTATTTATATCTTTACGCCAGTGCGATTAAGCAACATTTATGAGGCTTAAGCAACTTCGATAAGGCTTGTTGCAAGATCGACTAAGCGACGCAATTTCCAACGTTCTACCGGTTTTGGGCGGTTTTCGAGATGTTACTACATTTTTCTTAACACAAATGTTCTGGACGGCTATGAAATAGGAACAAGACCCGTTGCAGACAGTTTAGTTCAGTACAGTTCCGGAAACCCAGCGATGAGACTTGAAATTAGGCAAAGCATTTAATGAAAATATCAAACGTAGCTGTTATTGTGTGCCGACTATTGTAATTTTGGTGAATTCATTATTGTTTGTGTAGTGCGTTTTATACAACTGGATAACTATAACAATTGAATACTAACGTTGTAGTTTTAAAATAGCGTATGTTAAATATAGCGAGTCTTCTGGTTTTTAATAATTTATTCTACTGTTGCAAGATCACATTCCAAGCGATCGCACAACTTTTTCCGATTACAATTTGTGAAAATAACTTAGTATTTACACGTGACAGAGATCAAATTGCACACTTGACATAATCAGTTTAGTTCAGTCGAATCCGTGTCTGTTTAATAACATTCTCCACGTATTCTCCACGACAATGCACATGTCAATTCTGGTCTCCTCACAGCGCACTGTAACGCGACTACACACTAGATTAGTGCGTTACGTTGGATGGTTAACACGACAACTTACTTAAAATAATGGATATTGTTTAGTTAAAAGACAACCCTGTAAATGTATTTATGTAATTTTTAGAAAGAACTTCAAGTAAAAAGTTTCTTATAACACTCTTCATATGCAACATAAATATTCTTTATTTATTTATAAATTTAAATTACCATTGGGCACTCCCGCTTGAACGGATTCAGGTGACAGATGTCACCCTTCCCCAGTCTAGCGTGCAGACGCCATGAGGCGTCCGTCGCTCTCCACGAGGCAGAGAGCCTCCGTGCCAGTGATAGCGCGTAGCAGCGACAAACAGCGCAGTCAGCGTACAAGGATGGGAGGAAGGACAGCTTAGCAGGTACACTCTAGGCAAGGGTCAGATGTTAAAATTTATTTTATTTTAAGTTTATGGCGGTCATCAAGAATCGCCCGAGAGCGTTTGACCCGGACAGGAGGAGGCTGTTGCGTGGTGCTCATGGTCCATAGGTAAGAGAAGGAAGAGGTCGCAGCAGCAGCAAAGAGAGTTTCAGCTAACGACCAGACAAAAGCAGAGAGAGTAGGAACTAGGTGATCTTCTCGAATAACACTATTCCTTACAAACCAAGGAGATCCCGACAAGGAACGAAGGGTTCTGGATTGGACACTTTCCAGCCTACGCCTGTTGGTGGCGGATATAAGTGACCACTAAGCAGGTGCCGCATAGGTCAATACAGACCTAAGGAACAAAAGATAGATGGTGACTTTCTTTCGCAGCACCAAGGGGGCTACGGCACGAGAGAAATGGGTAAAGTTTGACTGAGACGCCGCAAGCCTTGGCGAGGGTATCGGTCACGTGGGCGTTAAAGCAAAGGCGCCGGTCGAGCCGAACGCCTAAATACTTCGCCGACTATTTGTAGGTGATAGGCAGGTCCCGTCGACGCTCTGCCTGAAGGTGCAGTCGCTGAGATACGACCGGATGAAGAACACAATGGGCGGTGGGAGGGGAGAATGGGCAAGTTTGTGACATGACCTTCGTGCCAGACTTTGTCGAAGGCCTTGCTCACGTCCAACGGAACGGCGGCCGTAGCCTCTCGCCTGTTGGTAGCGTCAGACAAATGGAGAATAACGCGGAAGAGTTGAACAGTAGTCGAGTGCTCTCTGCAAAACCCGAACTGTTCGTTGCGGATAAAATTATCCAATAACGGCGAGATGCGGGCAAGCAGGAGACGCTCGAGCACCTTTGAGATATCTGGCAGCAGAGAGATAGGCCGATAGCTTTCAAGAAGCATGCGCGGCTTACGTGGTTTTGGAATCATTACGATGTTGGCAGTTTTCCACAGGCGGGGAAAGTACAGTAGCCGGAGACACGAGTTGAAGAGCTCAAGAACAAGGTTAACGCCTGAGATATTGGAGTGCGGCGGCCCCGATCCGGTCAGGACGGGTGGCGCGACGGCGGTTTAGTCGGCAGATAGAAGAAACGAGTTCGCCTCTGTCGAACGGGAGGTCTGGTCAGCGGGATGGCGAGAGAAATATCCAGATACGAAGTCACGGACCTCTGCCGAGTGAACAGGTTCCGAGACGCCTCGGTGAACGGTTAATTGCGACTCCATGCAGTTGGCGAAGACCTCGGCCTTGCCTTCTGCCGAAGACACAACCCCGTTCATAGTTTCTAGCGGGTTGCGAGTTCTCTTATCGCGGGTCCGTCTACTAGCCACTCTCCAGACGGAGGCGTGGTGGACTTCAAGGGACTCAATATATGTGTCCCATCGATCGGAGTTTACGTCCCGCAGAAGCTGCTGGACGTAAAGGGATTGTTGCTGAAAGCGCCGCTTAACGACGGGATCACAGGTCGTTTGCCATCTGCGGCGTGCGTACGCAGAAACAAATGACACAACTCTGTCTACAGTCTGTAGAGTAAGATCAGTTATCTAAGAGTATGCTGTTAAAAGTAAGATTCTTATGCGTTTTGATCTCCGATTTTACGTTTACTTTAATCCTGACTAAATTGATTAACTTAGCGATATGAGATGAACGTTTCACAAGGGATAATATTTCACAAAGTTGGCAATCACAAAGCGGTTTCCACAGCGTAAACTCGCACCACACTAATACTACTTTCGTTTTTGTTTCTGACAACAACGTTAAGTGCCCCAGTCGGAGCCGAGATGTCTACTTACTTAATAATGCTGCAATATTTAGAATTCTACGAAACTTTCTTTGCTTCCCACCTTTTTTGCAAAGACTACCTCAGCCGTCCTTAACTAATTTAATTTAGTAAATGTAGTGTATTACTTTTCAAATCCACTGCAAGCTGTAGGCCTTCCGTTATTTCTGATAGATTTATATCTACGGTTTAAACAGATTTACTTAAGCTAAAAGTCTAAAAATTAATATCTGAAATTCTATGTATGATATAATAACATTCATCCTTGCCTGTACGTAAACACATACGCGCGCGCGCGCGCACACACACACACACACACACACACACACACAAACACTGACAAAAGAAATATTTTTATACATGAGATTCGGTTCTTACTGATTAAGGATAGTTATTAATCTTTATTATTAAGCCTTCAATTATATAAATTGGGAATTGTAGACAATTTTATTAAGTAGTATAAGTAGAGAATTATATCTTGTTTGCCAACCGCTTTATAGGATCTGCAGATGTACTGTCAAAATATCAAATCATTGACATATCACTTATCTCATCGTCATATCTCTTATCGCACTGACAGAAATATTTCTTCTGTCGATGTTTGCTTTCAAAATATAACGGTCAATATAAAAAAAGCAGTTAATTTGTATTAGTGTAATACTTTAGTCCCAAAAGCATATATAACTGGTTGGAACAAAGGATGGTTCTTTCTTACCAGTATTTAAGACAGTAATTCGACCTTTCCGTCTGTACCTACTCTGAACCGCTGAAACGCTAGAATGTAGCACAAACACCATTTTTAGTATCCGACTATGGCCTACAAGCCCGGAAGTCTTAGGCTGTGAAAGCCTTCGGGATTATGTTCTGAGAATTTGTTATTTACTTGTTGGATCATATAGTATACGATCTGGAAGACAATAATCACTTGGAGCACCGTCAGAAGTTAAGATGATATCACTTACGAAATGTAGGTTTGTGTCATTTGACCTTCTACCGTCTCCTTTCGGACATTCACAACATATAAATCTGATTTATCTGGTTTTTCTGATTATCAAGAATATGTTGTTCTATATTATGATGGCGTTAAGTCATGTATGACATGGTCACAAATATTATCAGATTTATCCCATGTGCAGTGAAGTTCGTGTATTGTTGTTTCTGTAACACTGCGTATTAAATTTAGATCGCGCCCAAAATTATTTATAAACAATAAAAACTGAATTTCGATTTTTGTTTAATGAACTCTAATCCAGCGAAGGGGTTGTTTCGTAAACCAGTGAATTTATTCGTAATTATGTACATGACTTAATGGTCCTACAACAAACAATTTGTATATTTTTCTAAATTATTTTATAATGAATAGAGTTTTACAAAACCTTATGGAATCAATAGTTTTAAGTTCCTTTTTATCAAAATATATTTGATAAAAATATACTCGTTCCCCTACACACGTGTTTTCCTCTTGCCTCAGCAGTTACCCGTATAGTCATAGCCAAAACACTAAACTGTTAAAATTTATAATTTAAAATGTTCAACTGTTTTAATAACAGTACATATATTTTAATATATTGACAGTACATTTGGAGACCCTATAAAGCTGTTGGCTAACAAGTTACAATTCTCTACTTATACTACTTAAAAAGTTGTCTACAATTCTATTGTATGCTACAATACTTGATAAAATGACTTACTTACTTCTTACTTCTTGGGTCAGGCATCCAGCATCAGGTGATGCCGATGGCCCGATGTCCATAGTATACCGCAGCCGCCAGACACCATTAAAGCCTTGGTCCTGAGGAATCCTCCAGCTTCCCATTGCCACCAATAAGTGCTCTCAGTCTATCTCTCCTGCCATTGATGGAAGTGCATTCCAGGAGAATATGAGCCAGTGATTCCTCTTTTTGCTCACCGCAGTTTTTACAGTTCAGGGAGGTGCTCAGTTTAAATCGGAACAAATATTATTGTGTAACTATGTGTCCTGTTCTGGCCCTTGCTGCAAAGGTGGCGATTTCTCTTGGGACACCTTCATAGAGCTTGTGGTCTGTTGGTGTTGGCTGTAGCTCAAAGAGCCGTCTCCCCGTGCTTGCTTGTCTCCATCTCTCCTTCCATTCTTTCTGGATCATCCGCGTCACATCACTCTTTAGTTTTGATAGGGACATCTGTGGCATTTGATTTGGCTGCATTTTCGCAGATGCTTTCGCGATTTCATCAGACCGCTCGTTACCCACAATTTCGCAGTGGGCTGGAACCCACTGGAAGGCTATATTTTTCCCCTTCATACTGAGGTGAGTTAGCAATGTCCTTATTTCTGTTATGCGGAATGCATAGTCATTTGGATGGGGTCTCTTCAGGCTTTCTATGGCACCCTTTGAGTCGGTCAGTATACAGATGTTCTGAACCTCCATCTGTAAGCATTGCGTCAACGCAGCGTTTATTGCTAGTAATTCAGCATCCAGGCTTGAAACGGAACTGCATGAAATGAAGTAGCTCTCGCCTGTTTGTATATAATGACCGGCACCAGATTTGGATTCTTTAAGGTCTACTGATCCATCTGTATAGACTTTGGTATACCCCTGGTACTGGTCATTTAGCAGTGCAAGAAACTCTTGTCTCAGCACTTCTCCTGGGTCCTGTTTTGTGAGTTTCGATGGGAGGTCTACTTTCATTTTGTTGTCAGTGATCATCCATGGCGGTTCAGAGTAGCAGACAGGTATCGGTTCCGGAGAGCTCTCTGACAAGCATTTCTCCAATCCTACTTGCAAAAACTGTTTTACTCTGTTGCTCCGCAAGGTTGACAACTGGTGAGTAGTCGGCAGAGTTTGGTTTTTCAAATTTTTTAACCATATTTGTTTTTTTTATATACAGGTCAACTGGGTAAATATTGAGTTATATTTCCATTGCAGCCATTGGCGTGGTTTTCGGACAGCCAAGGCACGTCCTAAGACCTGCTGTTTGAAGCAGTTGCAGTTTGTTGATATGGGTTGTTGCAGCTGACCCCCATACATAATTACACAATACTTACCCCCATGACTGCAATACATAATTTTCGCTCTGACGTATGACCAATAGAATGATATCAGTGTAACCGTGTCTGCGCCCCACTTTCGTCCTGCTACAGCTTTCAGGGTGTATAGGCGGTTTGCACATTGATCCACCATCCGCTCAATATGGGTCTTCCATCGTAACTTCTTATCTAGGCTGACTCCCAGTAATTTTGGACATGCATTATATTTAATATTTGTGTTATTAATGACTAGTTTTGGAATGAACCCCAAATGGATGTTTTTCCTGGTAAAGAAAGCGCTCTCTGTTTTTTCAGCTGAGATTTTTAGGGACCATTTTTCACACCCTTTTGCCACTTTTTGGGCTGTTTTTTGCCAACGCTCTCTCGGAGTCTTCATCTGATGGAAGGAAAGTGACATCATCAGCAAATATGATATGATGGACATCTGGGTGAGTGTTGTCCGCGATGTCATGGATTGCGATGTTAAACAGAGTCGGGCTGATGACAGAGCCCTGCACAATGCCATTTTCCACTGTTGCACTGCCAGAACCTTGACCATTAACTACGGTTCTTATTTGCCGGTTCTCTAGGAAATTTGCCAAATACTGGAGGAGTTTGCCTTTTATACCCAGTTTCATGCATTTTATTAAAATGGTTTTAAGAGGTATCCTGTCAAATGCAGCCTCAAAATCGATCAGGATGGCAATGGTTGATTTCTGATTTTGGAACCCCTCATAGATTTTGTCTGCGAAGTAGAGTAGCGCATTATTTGTGCTCTTCTGTTTCCGGAACCCAAACAGGCAGTTACTTAAGCTGTTTGAAGTTTCAAGTTTCCATATTAGGCGTGAGTTCACTAGTCCTTCTAGAAGCTTCCCCAAGCAGGATGTTAAAGCTATCGGGCGGTATGAGTTAATCTCCGTCAAATTTTTATTTGGCTTTAGAATAGGGATAATCTGTGCTGCTTTCATGACTGTGGAATGGTACCGGTTTTCCAGATTGTATTAAAGAGTTGTAGGATTTGTTTCAAGAATTCTGGTGCACAGTGTTTAACATTTCGTTATGAATGTTATCGGCACCTGGTGCTGTGCTGTGCAGGCTAGAGATCCCCATTTTTAATTCTGCCATTGTAAAGGGTGCAATTTGCCTCATCATCATTAAAGAATGCCAATCCGAACCTAGCCGATAATCCCATTTTCTCCTGAGTGAGTAGTTTCGGCCATGAAACATTCTTTCCAGCTCTGCACTTGTAGTGATCATTGAATGCTTCTGCCTTTTCTGAATCCTCTTGCAGCCAAACACCTCTTCCACTTTTTACTTGATTTATCTTTTTCCCTGCTTTCACATCAATCCTTTCCAGATTGTTCTGCTTGGAGTATTTGCATTCATAGAATCCACAAAAGCCTGCCACGATTTCCGTTTTGCTGCCAATATGGCCTTACGAAGGGTGACATTCCACTTGTTGTACTGTTTTCGATATTCACTAGAACGCTTTGCTTTCAATTTTTTCCTTGCTTTAAACCGTTCCTTTCTCAGTGCTTTTATCTCCTCATTCCACCAGCTATTCATGTGGTTTTGATCTTGGGGATGCTTGTTCTTTGGAATCGCCTTTTAAGCTGCTTCAAGTAGCCCTTTTCCAATCTCATCCACCGTGCACTTTCCACCTTTGGCCACCTTTGTTAGAGCTGTAAAGACTGCCCAGTCAGCTTTTTTGATATTGAATATGTTATGTACTACGTGTGGGTTCTGCACCGGTTAAAATGACTAAACTGTTAAAAATATTTAGCCAAAACATTAAACTGTAAACTATCATTAAAACTTATAAATGCGCGTACGAAAGTTATGCTTTCCACATGGTACTGTGTACACTAGCCTTTTAAACAAACTGTAATTAGTTAACAGTGCTAAAATTAAAACGACTTACTCGTGCGTCATTCATCTTACTCATCTTAGCATGTGTTATAAGAAGTTAGTGAAAGTAGCCTCTCCAACAGACAAAGCGCGGCGAAAGACAAAGAAAAACAAAGCGCCAAGGCTGAATGTTTTGTTTTGACTATATTAGTTAAAATGGAGTTTAATAACGGATTTAAGAATAAAGGCCAGCATAAATGTGTGCTTACAGACATGTGGATACGCTGACTTCACAGTTACAAAAAATAATTTTTCCTTACAACTTTATTGCGTGTTACTGTTTTTTACACTTTCATGTTTCACAACATATTTCGATTATTACACTATTACCAAAATCAACTAATCAACAACAGCTGTTTTTACTGTTTTGCTAAATTAAATTAAAATATAATTTAAATTATTAATTAAATTTAAATATTTATTTAAGTTAAATAAACATTTTAAGACTGATTATTTGTTACACTTTATTCAAAACATTTAAATTTGAATTAAAATTAATTAAAAATAACCACTTGAGTTTTACTGTTTGTTGTGAATTCGAGAAATAGGCCTAATGTGTAATAAATGAAACGCGTGTTAGAAGGTTGAGCAAAAATATTTTCCAAAGTTATAAGAAACCACTAACAATAACTACAGTTAGTAAACCAAAATATATAAAATTACTTAACGTTGTTTTTGTAAAGTCGTACATTACTTACTAATTACATGCTGAAGTAAGTAATCATTGCGACGTCAGTTCTTAATTATGCGTTATTACAAATTTTGTAATAATAGTGTAAGGAATAGTGTAACGTCTTTTAATTCAATGCTGTTCTCAGTTAAAACAAACGAATTGAGATTACATTTTTAACTAAGCCAAAATAGTCCACCAATACACAGATATTTCTGTACGTAATTGTAATATTAAAAACATGTTTAATGCAAAAGTTTCTTTAATTACTATTGACTTTTTTTTTTTAGATCTATTGACTTTAGATTTTCTTTTTTCTAAGAAATTCAAAGCAAAAACTCAGGCAGACCACCTTACGTGTCGCTAGTTTTCGTCTAGTTTTGTTTGTCTATACAGCCCAATACAACTTCACTGTGCAATTGCATCATAGCATCTTTTCTTAATGTTAGTGATTTAACAAGTAAAAGTAACTATTGATCATATAGTAAATTGCAGGTTAAACTTTCTCTACTCTAATTTTACAACACCTGTGTTTGTTTATAAAAGCATCAAACGTTAGTATAAAAAGTTACAGACTTAATTCCAAATCAAATATTTTATAAAGCAAGAAGAAAATTATTAGCGGATTGAGAAGACACATAAAGACAGAAAATTGTAGTAGCTGGTAGAGAAGGGCTAATAAAGAGAAAAAAACTTGAGTTAAACTTATGGAACACAACTAGTTTAATAATAATTATGTCCCGTAATAATTTCGGGATTTATATTTTTCCTGTAAACTAAGATACACAGTGTTTACTTCTCTCACGGGCGTAATAAGGAAACATATGTAAGTGAGCGCCTGTGTAGTGTAATCAGTTCTACAATCCTGAAACCAATATAGGCCTGTCATAGATAAGAGAAATTACTTGCCTCGCATGGGTATGCTAAACAAAGAAAAGTAATGGAGTTTATACCTACAGTCCAGGAAGTTATAAAAGCAAAAATTGGTTACGATAGTCTCGAGAATTATTTCAAAAGAAGGAGTTGTTTATGTTTAGGAAATTTTTACTGTGATCATTACACATGTTATTATAATTGAACATTTTTGTATCCTAAAAGTACTTTAGTCGTAAGTAAGGAAGAGATTGTTGTGAAACCAATTACAAAACATTGTAAAATTTGACCTACTTAAAAATCATTGTTACGATGGTCTCCCTGATCGGCGAATGGTACAGTGGAAAACAAAATACAGACACCAACGAAGTCACTAAACACCATCTTTAATTAATCACAAATAACAGTTTACAATCAACAAGTTATTCAACAAGATGATACTCGCACAATAATTCAAGTTAAGTTTGTCCACACTCAATAATAATGTCAAGTAACAGAGTCCCGCACAGTAATCACTTTTCACCAATAACCTCTTGAGACGCTGAATAAATTGGTACTTATAACTGACTTCTAAGCGGCGGCTGTTGCCTATTTATAGTCTGTAGGGTACCAGAAAAATGCATCATAATATACGTCCTTAACAAGCACTCGAAAACTCTAGAGGGTACAATGTGCGGCCTTGGCAGAAACACACACCTGCACAGCTGGCAGGGAAACGTGTAGCACGACACTACATTGTTCGAGAACGTTAGCTCGTTGCAATATGTAATATGTAAGGTAACAATTTTAATTTATTTTAAAAATAAAATGTTTTGATATTTATAAAATTTTAAGTCTTGCTAACTTTTTAACATATGTCGGCCCAAAACTGGCACACTATATTTAATCAGCTTGGTAATAGATATTTAAAATTCAGATATTCGCAATACAAAAATTATTATTCTGTTGTTGTATAAGCTGTAACAGACATTTATTTATGACTACGTCTTATGAAAAGAGTAAGGTATGTAATAAAAAATAACATATTGTAATTGTGTATGTAGTTAAAGTAGCTGTGTTGACTATGTAGAAACGGGAACTATAAAAATGGTCACTAACATACAAACCTTTTCTCCATTTTAAATGCGTGTAATAAATGATAAAATCAGATTTAAGGTAATTGAGATAAGTTTTCTACATGATGTAAACTCAAATATGGGGAATATTCTACTGATCGCTATAGTTCATAAGAATGAAGAAATAGTGAACACATTTGGTGCTAGATAATATTTACTTTCGGTTACCAGACCTCCTCTACAGAATATAAATTCTCTTTGTAGTTAGGAAAGAAAACGATTGTATTTTATTTTATAATATCACTTTATAAAGATGATTGTTGTCTGACAAACCAGAATGTTGCAAACAGCTCAACTGAACAATAGTTACACAAACATATATATTCTGCTTGTTTCTTTCTGTCTGTGTTTTTTCTGTATTATCAACTGAATCGGTTTTGGCTTTTTGTGGAAAATATTGTTAGATCGACTGGTGCCAATTACAGGCTGAAAAAATAAGCTATTTGAGATCGGCAAAGGACACACGCGACTCGATCACATAAGAAAGGAGTACATTACATAATAACATGATATATTTTCCAAATGAACTCATTCAGAATTATTGCTGGACACAACATCTAGAAAGAACGGACAATATCTTCTTTCCGAAGTTGGCTTATGAGTATGAGCTGTTGGAAGAAAATCTGTAGGCAGGCCAATCACATGGTGGGGGGGGGAGTCATGAGGCCGGAACAGGAGAAATCCTCTCCATCATTATGATGATCAACTGAATCAAAAGTAGGCCTATTACAATTTTAAGATATGATTTGGTTTGATACGTAAGTACCTGTTTGCTGAATCCTAAACACTAGTAACAGTTGCTGTTGAATATAGGTATAAATTCATACATATTATTTGACAAACCTATGTAATAGAATAATTTTACCAGACTGATTGGACAGATTAGTCTGTCAAACAGGACCATTGGCGGACAGAATGATAATGTAAATAGCCTCTATGATTACCAGTTAGGTACCTACAATTGTTTTCAAATAAGTGTAAATATAAATGTTAGGATGCGACTCCGAAAGGTTACTATTGTTGTTATTGGCTATCATACATATCGAATTCCATTTAACCGTATATAATTTAGATTAACTATTTACAATAAAACACTATCAGGTAGCGTTTTACTTGGGTAACACTACCTGTATAGGTTAAGCGAATTACAGAAACGCGAACTACAGAAAGTTTATAGAAAGATACACTACCGGTAAGTGTCTGCATTACAGTTTCTTGCTTTATCTATATACATAGTCCATTAGGACGTCATTCATTTTCATTTACTATAAAAATTTATTTAGTTAGTATTTATTTTGCTCGCTACGGGAGATATAATTTTACCTGTTCTTTTTTATTTTATACAGAGGAGAGCGACTTAGGATAGCAGAAACAGTATAGAAACAAATTTAGTTGTTTTTTTTCGTATTTCCCGTCATATGTTCTGTCATCAAGTTAGCTTGGAGTAAGATATTTTGAAAAAATATGTCGCTAACCCTTTCATATAATTTATCTTATAAGAGTATAAAATTATCTTATTCTTATCTTCATACCACATATTTTTGCATTAATAGATTTAAATTAATATATTGATATTTGTATTTAGGTGTCGGAAGTAGACATAACTTAATATATACACGCTTATGAATTGTATACCTACAGCGATGGAATCTCTAGAACGTATAATGCCTTGTTATTTCCAATCACAAACTTCCAAAGCACAAGTATTAACCTATCAAGCACTGTAGACGAAATCACTTTTTCGCGGTCCGTGACTATTTTTCTTTGCAAATTATTTGTTATCACCCGATAATTGTGGATTACAGTTTATGAGCACTGTTTACAGGTTAGTGTAGCCCACAAAGAAGGTTACTACTTTCATTATATGTACTTACTTTCTGCCGATTTTGTTAAAATTTTGGATACGGTCTAAGAAACGTTTCTAAATTTTGTGATAGAAATATATTTTATCGCTTATTAACTAAACCGCAACCTTTTAAAAACAATAACAGTCAACTTGAGCAAACAAGTCTAGTATATTAACACAATTAGTTAAAATGCACTGTACCTTAATTCATCAAATGCCTTCTTGCTAGTATTGACATTCTGAAATACTCTTACCAGCAACGGCATGCGCTCACCTGCAACAAAGTAAATAATTAGTATAATTAATGCTAACTAATTTTTTTTACATAAAAAACCTTCTATACAGGAGTCGGATGAGATAATTAACAGGACAGGAACGTATAGGATTGCTTGTATGGGTTCAGCATTCCCTGCTACTATGTTTGTTAAAAATCAGGACAAATAAAATTTCTTATGAAATTTGTATATTCTTCCAGTGGCGTGACAAGTAAAGAAGCCTGTAGAAAAAAACATTTTTTGTTCACGATTGACTTTAAGTAAGATAACTGTACAGATTGAATCAATATTTAATTGAATATTAGTGAATCAACATTAAACTGGCAATTACCTGTTTCTACCGGTTTCCAGATTTATTCCATTCGTCCTGGTTTCTACTATTACGCGGTCCATTAGATCATGACAGACATATTGATGTTTGGTGTTAATGTTTGTGTTAGTGTAAATACTTCATACGTTACAAAAATTCTTAGCTTAGAAAATCTCAACATGTTAGCGTTGTATGTTTGGAAATTAAATTATACACATACTTTTTCTGCTCATTACTAAGCATTCAAAATATATTTTTAGCTTTTTCCTAGATAATGCAAACGCATTAAAATTTCTTGCTTTACTTTATCCTTAGTCCATACTTAGTCCATTAGGACGTCATTACTTTTCACTTACTATAGAAATTTATTTAGCTAGTATCTATTTTGCTTGCTACGGAGGACATAATTTTACCGATTTATTAGCATCTGATAAAATAACACCGGGTTTTATAGCGCTTGATAATAGGGTGTGATAACATAAATTGTTTAGTAAAAGGCTATGTAGGCTATGTAAAACGCTGATATTTGTATATAATGAAATATTATTGTAGGTACAAGACTTTCAAGAGTAAAAGTTTACATTTTGTGATCTAATTATTGTAGTCTGGATCACTGTATCTAATGCAAAGTAGGGAAAATTTTACAAGGACACAAAATTTTGTAAATTTTTTGTAAAGTTAGGTACTGATAAAATTTTGAACAAAAATAACGATTACACAAAACTTTGTTTCACGTAGATACTGGTATCTCAACAAATACATAAACAAACATGGAACCAATCTGTACTGGCATAAATGTTTGCTTAGAAACGTTTCTGACAATTTTTGTACTTGTGACAATGATTATAGGTGTCAAAAGAAACTTCTAGTATCTGGAAATTTAGATTATTTAAGGGATCCTAATCAATTATACATTATATAAATAGACTTTATTTAGCTATTCTTCGTATATATTACAATTTATAATAATTTAGTATTTTCACCAACTTTTGTGACAACACTGGATACTGCTGGGCATATTATGATGTCTCGACATATACATTAAAGTTTAAAGCCATTATTTAAACACATGGATAACAACTTTACTCTTATATTTCGTTCGTAATGTAATAAATACGTTATTATATTTTTATTTTCCCTTAAATTTTAGTTCAATTTTTAATTATATTTTCCTTACGTTTAAATGACTAGTTCTCTGTGAGTATTTAAAAATGACATTTTATGTACAATGTGTATAACGACTTAAAGTCTAAGTCCAGCGGAAATGTTGAGTTTAATCGTCTCGTCTGTAGGCTGCTATCTAGCAGATTCATGGTTAGAGGATGTGTGTGTACTTCAAGTCGTTTCACATATATTTCTCAATGGCTTCACTGACTGTAGCAAATTTATTGCTTACGAACCATAGTGCATTAATTATGGCACCCTGTACTTGGTCTGGAACCCTTCCATTCTAACGATGTTGGATTTGGAAGCAGTTTACTAAAGCTGAAAGCTTTAATTATATGATTCAGAATACCTGAGTAGTGTAAAATACGTATTTATGACTTACGTATAATACATGTTACATATAATAAGGCCTACATAATAGGTATAAGTAAAATGAGTATCTATTTATAGGTATTTACTAATATTTTACTATGTTTATCTATTTATTGAATGCATAAATAATATATACACGTGTTTGTATTTTATTTATATATACCATATACGTATGTATATGGTACTGTGCATTGCATTAGTTAAGATAATTTATGTAAATTAAAATAAATAATCAATATTGTCAGTAGTATAATAATTCAGATAGAGAGCTGTAAAGGGGAACAACAAATTTGCCTGCTTGAACAGGAAAGTCACGCCACAGAAATCTGCGTCTGTGTACACGTGTACCTTACGTGTTTGAGTGGGGCCAGTTAATCCCTGAAAAGCGTCACCCCTAAATAAACGTTAATCAATAAATAAATTATTTAAATTGTGATAAGTGTGTGTAAAACATTACAAAACAAAATACGGCTCAGTGTGAATAATATAAAGACGTACGCGTATACAAAAGATTGTGCGAAAACAATAAAGAGTGTAAATAGAGTGCAAATAAATGTAAATGAAACCTATAATAATGAAGATAGAGAAAAGCGGTTAACACACAGTTGTACATATAAAAATTACCGACCAGATGAATATCGGGTAATTTGCAAAGACTTCACATGTTGCGAAGACCAGTGATATAAGTGTGTAAATAATCGTGTTTATAAAGGGACGCTACGACAGACTGATTCATGCAGAGAATTGTCGAGACATGATTTTTGCGCCCAAGATACGCGAGACACACCAGCCTTTTTTTCTTTCTCGTTCAACCACAGCGGCAGCCGGAGGCTATGCCCGACAACTTCATCACTTTCGTGAGATCACCGCTGCAGCCAGAGGCCATTACTGGAGACGAGGGAGCATCCAACTACATGGTATGGATTCCAGCCGTACGGTACGAGTCATCGGACTACCGAGAGGATCCGGAGGATGGGGAGCGGACTCCAGGACTGCACCGACTACGGAGGATCAACTCAGGACCAGAAGAGGATATGCTGAGAAATTTCCACCACGATTAAGGTGAAATAATCCATGTACTCATCAAAAACAAAGGACTCAATTAAAAACAATAAAACAATGTAAAAGAAAAACAATATAATTTCAAAAAGTGAAATTAATCATTTTTAAATGTAACTGTTTATTGTATAGTAATTTATAGGAATATCTGAATTTGTGAAAGTATATTTTTGAAATGATAATTTAACGAAGATATTTAAATTAATTTTGAAAGTAAATTTTAATTTTTTAAAGTAATTAATATGTCATAAATAAGATGTGCATATGCAATAATAATAATTTAAAAAGAAAAATTAGAGAATTTAATAAGAATTAAAGAAATTGAGCAAGTCGAGAACAATATTATATCATAATCAATGTTATTTATAGTTATAAGTTTGTATTTTATGTTTCTATGCTTAATATGAGATATTACTTGTATTTTATTAACAAGTATGTATACTACAAATACACACATGCAAATACTAATGAAGTTTTTAACTCGCAATATTTTTGAAATTTTAAATTAATAAAGGTTTGAAAGATTCTAAACAATTTCACGTTGTTATTATTATTACGATTACACCTGTTGTAAATTTATAAAGTAAGTATCGTTGAAAATAAATTGTGCTATCAAACGTGTGGCTCGTTACGATATAGACAAATCGTTATAATATATATATTGCAACGATACAAATTAAAACTGCATAGATAGGTTACATTGAAATTATTACAACAGAGTCTGGAATCTGGAATCCGGATATCTGGAATTAGGAAAATTTTATTCATTAACACATTAAAATTTACTATTGTCTTATTACTTTATAATATAAAATTGTTTATTAAACAATTATTTTTAAATAAATGAGTCTATTAGGTTGTTTTGTATAGAAGTTACTTGTACGTAGAATTCCAACTGTTTGCGTAGACACCAGGCTCCCCACTCTGCTCGTCTGTACCGCTGCGACTCTGCACGTCGACCGAAGATCAACCCATTGAATAAACTACGCCTCGGCACATACACACACTGCCGAACAATCTTAATCTCAGGATCAAAACTGGGTAAAAATATATCGTGTATTAAGCTTACACAAATCCGGCTTCTTGAAGTGTTCTCGCGTTAACTCAAAAAATCTCGTTAGATATTTTGCCCTTAATCTGGAATATCTTCCACTCTACGCGAAAAAGCACTAGAATGATCTATTTATTATTTGAGTTCTATAAATTGGCAATGGATACGAAGAACTCGAACAGTGAACCAACTTCTATGTCTTAAGGAAATCGACTTGTCTTGTCACGAAAATCTCGAGACAGCAAGTACGTCTTTCTATGGCAAGACTTCGGAAGAAACTGACCCATCCGTACGCCGTAAGCGTCCGACTCAAATAATTTTTAGACTTTCTGATTGGTTGAAATTCTATCAACGTCATAGATTTTCTTAATGATAGCTTAATGATAGATTTTTCAGATCAGGCTGAAACTCTGTCCGATTCTGCAAATGCCTGTCTACATTTAATCTACAAATTTTATTACTGTCTTGGAGATAACGAAAATAAAATAAGACTGATTTCTTTAAAAAACCATATAAAAATTATAGTTGTGGAGAATTGAGTATATGGAAAATGTCGCTTATAACCATGAGAATACCCTGTCCAAGTTTCAGAACGAAATGTTAATTTTCAACGAAGTTATTAAATAAATGTAAATCACACGCGCACCCGCGCACTTACACACAAATATTTTACATGACATAAAAGAGTATAAAATTATGAACATTTTGGCATAACATACTTTTAAAACATAGCTTGGTTCAAAACGTATGACTACTTTACAAAGAAAAGAACAAAATCAATTTTTAACATGTCTATGGCCGTCAGAAAATGAGTTATAGCCTTAGTATCCCTATTATATGAACTTCATATCCTGTGTACTGTTACACATACAATATATATATATATATATACATATATATATATATATATTACTTTAATATTTATAACTAAATTTACCTCAAGATATACTTTTTTCCTATTAGGAACATGTTTCGAGAGTTCCTGTGCTCTCATCTTCAGCCTTCGCCATCTTGTTTCTGGTGAAGTATTTGTGTGTTGGCTTCTGGATGTTATTAAGGTAGTTTGTTGGTCTTTGGTCTTTTAAAGTTGCATTATTGTGTGTGGTTGTGGTATTTGTTTTTGTATTTTGTGTATTTTCGATGTTGAGTGCTTTGAATATTGTGTCATGTTTTGTATTGATTTGTATTTGTTCTGGTATTAGTTTGTTTTGTGTTTTATGTTTGTAAATCTGTAAATTTTCCCAAATGTTCATTATGGTGCCTTTGTGTGGTATATGTTTTATTAGTGTTACATTGGTTATGTCTGGGAATTCATGTCCTGTGTTTATTGCATGTGTGGCTAAATTGGATTTATATATATTTGGTTTTTTGTATGCATTTAGGTGTTCAAAATAACGTTTTTTCAGCTGTTTTTTTGTTTGTCCTATATAACATTTATTGCAATCTTGGCATTCAATTTTGTATATACCGTTGGTTGTTGTATTATCTTTGTTATGTGAGCTATTTAGATTTTGTAATTTATTTTTATTAGTTTTGTATGCTATTTTTATATCTGTGTTTTTAAATAGTTTTGTCAGTTTTGTCATTTTATTATTTATATATGTGAATGTGGCCCATTTTTTGTTGTTGTTATTATTTATGTGTTGTTCAGTTTGATTAATTCTTAATTGTTCAGCTTTTATTTTGTATTTGATTTTATTTTCTATTTTGATCATAGTATTTTTATTGTATCCATTTGCATAACCAATTTGGTGTATTATATTTCTTTCTTTGTCAGTTTCTTGTTTGTTTAGGGGTATTTTGTACATTCTGTTAAATAACGAATAAAATGCTGCCATTTTATGTTGTGGTGGGTGATCAGAATGGTTAGGTATAATGATGTTAGTGGAAGTTGGAGATAATAGATATATATATAAGATATATATAATAGATAATCATCATTTTGCATACCACTGTGTAGTTTTTGATTACAAATAGAAAACAGAATTTCACATTAATTAAAGAAGTGAAATAATTTTATAAGTACAAGACATCTTTACATTATAAAGATAAATTAAAATGTTATTGTTTCACTCCAGATAAATGGTAGTAATACTTGATAATATTAAAGGTGCTAGGAAACAGGTGTATTTAAATTTTGGATTGTCTAGAGCATTGTCTGCTATTGCTTCCACCGTAAAAGCTTTAGTTATTACCAGTAAATTTGTTTGTCACCTGAAACCGATTTTAACAATAACCGAACGATACGTTTTACTCTACAGTCCCTAGAGTAACCACTTAAAAGATAAATGCACTCTTGTGTGCTCATTTTTAAATTTCATGAAAACATGAACTGAAACGAATAACGTGGAAAACGTTCTGTACTGAAATGTTGTTTATTTAGTGTGTTACTAACGTTTCAAAACACATAGCGGTTTGCTCAGTCGAAACTCGCTCAAGCTTTACAAACAGTACAACTAATACTATTTCTCCACGAAAACTATATTTAATTACGTTTTCCTCTTCTACGTTTATTTACGTCATACTGCTGCAATATTTCGAATTATACAAGCTTTCAACCGCTTTAGAAACGTTCCGAGAATGTTAATCCAATCGCCATTATCTAATTAATTTAAATAAAAACAGATTATTTTATTCAGAACTGAGAGACATGGAATCAAAAAACCTTATAAACTTATGTTTTAAATTAAGTGTCTGTTAAATTACTCTTTAAGAAATGTAAATATGTTTCTTATTAATTCAGTTGTGTAAAACTCATCAAAAGTTAACGTTATAATTCAAACATTGATTTGTTTAACTAAAACTCTACCTCATTGTGGCACTATGCTACTGATCAAAGATATTTAACGTTCAAGATCATAGACGAAGCCGTAGAAGCTTACCTTACGTCAACATACAGACGAAGCCGTAGAAGCTGGTGGTATAAGTAGGCACGTCAACGTGGGGAGAAAGTGACCTTGAACACTAGAAATAGTTGGACCAGTACGAGTGTCAGGCGGCCTTTTTCAGAGGAAGGGTAGTCAAGCCCGCTGCTTAGTAGCCAACGTTACTCTGTCCATAAGCGTGGACCCAAAGTTAAACGGACTGACATTGGCTGATGAAATGACGTCACTGTGGGAGCAGAGGCTGCCCGGTAAATACCTCTCAATACTAAAATGTAATTTTTTACTGACCACAGTCCGTTTACAATTCATGTTTTTATTTATGGGATTTACTTTATGTCTGGACTACATAATAATGTTATGTGAGACAAATATTTGCGCAATTTAAATGTGTATACGTTTAATATTAATTGTATAGCAACTGAAGAGGCGGTACGGATTTCCTATAAATTATTTTAAAAAACATAATATTAAGAAAAAATGATATCGAGACATATTGTTATAAATAAAATTTTGTTTGGACCGAGTATAATCCGACGCCGTTAATCTACGAAGTAAATTTTAGTAAACTGATTAAAGTAGTAAGACTTCTTTTTCATCTAAATTTAGGCTTATGTGTTAGATTTTTTGCAGTCGACCGCATACAATAGTAACAAACTTGAAAGTAATAACCATTAAAGTATTAGTCTTGTAATGTTTTTAGTTTCCTACATTCTACACCTCTGTCTGATAATTCTTTTAAGCCTATGTTAGACTTTACAATATTGTATTGCCTCACAATAAGCTTTGTTACCTTTGTTCATTTTTTATCATCGAGTTATTTATCGTTTTGATGAAACATATACCACTATTTGATCACATGCACGCTTGCGTTGTTTATTCTTTCCAACCACAACTTTGTCTCACGTTTTGTTTATTTTTGGGACTAGACGTAAAAAATTCTGTACATCCTGTAAAAAATCAATTTAAAAAATTTTAATTTTATAGAATATAGGTGGTTTAGAGGTTGTGGGCCAATTTTGGTTTGCAGGCAGAACCTAGACTTTCCTGGCCAGTTACTTATTAGACGTCTACTCAATTTAAAATCCAAACCAGGAAACGTCTGGTTAGGTTGTTCCTTTCTTCAAAGAACAATGCTGCCTGTAATAACATCCTCAGAAATAAAATATTAATTACTGTGTGATTATTATTACAGATGATACGTGCCAATGGAGTGATTTTCTCTTACGTATTGCTGTTGCTTTTACCGCTTTTATGCAGCCATTAATGAAACGAAGGTAAGTGAACATTCTCGTCCTGGCAAGTATTTTACAACTTCTGCTGGCATCTCAGGAAAATTACTTTAAATTCTTGTAGATATATTTTTGATAATATTTGTATCCTTTTAAAAATTGACTGCCCCATTCATATCCCTAAAAATTACTTCGGATTGTAAAATCTTAGGTCTTCTGAAGGAACAAGAAGACCTCTTTGAGACAAAAACTCTATCCGTCCTGCAGCAGAAATATCAGCAGGAGGAGGAAGTAAATTTCAGAAGAGGTTCCCATTAAACGATTATATTTTATTGTACGATACGGTATGTAACCAGATAGGCAGCGAAACGCCGCCGTAGAGCATTCTGCTTCATCAGATATTGTAGGAATGTAGGAGTCGCATTTAGTGACAAGGCACGAATGTTGCTTTTCATTTAATCCTTCAATAAGAGATAGCAGTTCGCTCATGTCAGGTAAGATGCTTGCAAGATATGCGGAGTCATGATTTCTTGACCAACATCTTGAACAATAGGAGTTTTCTTCGGAAAAGGCATTTCCCTTTTATTTTGGTTTACCAAAAACAAATAAAGTCTTTTTTTAACCTCTGTGGGTGCCTCATATTTGTGAGAAAAGATTTTCGAGGCAGTCTTTATTAAGGCGTGCAACTAAAGTATACTTGAGCTTGTTTTTCTGTATATCAGGAAAAAGAGCAAATAATGAATTGATATTCATCACGGAACTCTTTAAAGGGCGACAAATTCCAAGACTTTCCTAAGCGCTTTGTTTCACAACGTCTATAGCCTCTTGTTACTTGTGGTGAATGCTGTACCCGAAAACCAAATGCTTATTATCCGTATATCTTTTTTAATTTAAAATATCAAAGAAATAGTTCAAGAATTAAAAAAACGACTACACGTTCTTGTTTAGTTAAAAAAAAATCACTTCAACCGTTTAATTTGAAAACAACTGTTGCCAAAAACACACGCTGATGTTCCCTACCTTTGACGGTTAGATGGGTATGTGAGAGCTTAGGGCACCGTCTGAATTCAACGTTATCCAATGTCAGCAATTCAATAGTCGTCTTTGTGATGTGTTTGTTGTCGGAGAGTGTCAGCTCGTCATCTGAAAGTGGTTTCGAAAAAGTTTGTGAAGCTGGGGAATATCTGCAAAAACCCATATCATATATTCTGTGGATTTGGTAAGCATGACTTTGTGTATGTTACTGTTAGCTCATTACATACTTTCGAATGTTTATTCCTAGATCTGATAGAATTGCAACAACATTTTATCCTACGTCTTCCGCGCAACAGGTAATGTTTTTTTTACGTTCACCTGTCATTTGGACATCGAAATCATTATATATTGGTTGCATTCAAAGGGATGTGAGGCCACGAAGTATGGAAACATGACAGTTGCTGTGGGGCCCTACAACACAATCTTTTTTTGAGTGTCACTTACACTACAATCAACTGTAGTGTAACTGCCTTTGCGACGTCTTCTGACTTCCAATTTTCAAGATTTCTATTTGACGCTGAGCACTTAATTTGTGTTTCAGTAAAACGTTTACCTACAATGTTTTTCACCAACTTTGTCACTACTTACGGATACTCTGCTAAATACTTCGTTCTTGACGAGGCATTTCGGTGTCTCCATCATCTTCAGGTCTTCAACCAAGATGGTGGAGACACTGAAAGGCCTCGTAAAGAACGACGTATTAAGCAGTGTGGTAATAAGTAGTGACAAATTTGGTGTTAAGATGGCTGCTAATAAAACTAACAAAACTACAATGTTTTTACCTTATCATCAACAAGTTTTTTTATCTTTTCGTCTTTACGTTTTAAATTTTTATGTCAGCTTTTCTCTGTTTTTTCCAAAATGTGTTTCTCTGCTTAAACGTCGATTATATCAATTCCAGATTCGGGTTTCCACTTTCCATTTTTCATCTGTTTCTTTGTTAACTGTATATTCTTAAGCTCAATGTCTCAGTTTGTAACAGTACACTGGCACATTTTACTGTTTGGGGAGACAAAGCTGAAAGGTTTGTTAAGGACTCTTTCCTGAATTCTCACGCATAATATCTCTCTGCTCTGTCACTGACGTCATTACTTTCAAGGACGCCTGATACACCTGTATTATCATCACTACGGCATAGAATGCCGTCATTACAAGCAGTGACGATGACAGAAAGTCAGCATCTTCTCTGAAAACTCTTCTTCATTATTTTCCACGTCTATTCTTTATAATGGTATCAAAAGTATTTTATAATTTATAAAGAAAAAATTCTTTTTTTAATACACTACATTTTTTAAAGATTATTTGGTAACAGCTGTTGAATTGTATTAACACCAAATTGACTTATTGAAGTATTAATGAGTCATAAAAATTAATAAAAAGATAGATTATGATCTTGTAAACTATAAATATTGAGTTTGACTAATAAGAGTTGTGCAGAACACTAGATCGTAGGAACGAATGGAGAAATATCAGCAGTAATTATCAAGTTATGCAATGGAAGCTAAAGATAAGCAACGAACAATTCGTTAATTCATTTGATAAAGCATTCTAACGAACTTTTTTATGATTTAGACTAATTTCTACTTATCATGGGAATTTGTTTGTCGCATATTCAGAAAGGTACTTAAAACAACTCTCTATTTACCTGTAAATGTTGTTTATCTTTTAGGGTGTAAAAGGAAGGATTTAGTTGTATCAGGAAATGTAAAACTGGGCTACGATCCTGTGTAGATGGACATGAATCGTTTTGGTTTGTGTGTGTGTAAATATTCCCGGCTGTATTACTGTGGGTTATGTTATCTGCTTATTACCACTGTTCCTGTTAACAGATTGGGGTACCAAATAGGATTTGTTTTAAGTGTACTCACTCAGAAATATTTCATCTTTGCGCTCAAATGAATCCGAACCATTTATCCGAATTACTTTAATTTAAGGAAATAAGCAAAACCTTTGCCAAAATTGCAATTTTGTTTTAAAGAATAAATTTGATAAAATTGTAAAGAATATATCATTGTTTATGAAAACACTATATCATATAATTACTTACAGATATTGTAAAAATTTATTTTTGTTGGTTTTAAATTTTTCGTACACAATGTAGGTATATACAAAATGTCTATCTTACAAGTAATCCATTTTCAGATTACCAGAGACTGATTATTCAATTTGTGAATTATGCAGTCGGTTTTGTGTATCAACTTGTATACTAATTTATAGAGCCACAGAAGTTTAGCAAAACATTTGCAACAATTCGAAAGTCATGGAACAAAATACTTAACTAAATAAATTTCTTCGGAATCTGTCAAAGAAATTTCAGCCACACAGTCGAAAACTCTCTTTTCAATGATAAGAAAGAACCAAAAATCTCACTGCTAATTGCATAAATAGTCATTAAAAAAACATCCAAACCCCCCCGTTAATGTTGAATATTTATAGCGTAAGTGAAATTAAGATTTTTTTATTAAGTGCCCGTTAACAGCAAACTTCCATGTACGAAAAATTATTTCTCTCACTTACAATAATGTGATGTTCCAAGGTAACTAATTTTGAGTCTGTCTGTCTAAAGCGTCTTCCAAGTGTCACCCGTTCCCCTAATGTATTTTATAATGTGGTGTAGTTTTGTAATGTCAGAGTTTTTATAATGCAACGAAAGTACGCTGACAGTTTTAGTTATAAAGTGAAAGAAACCCTCAGTATTAATAATAACACCAATAGCACATGGTCCTCAAGCAGAAAGCTTTGAGTAGTAGACGTTCTGACTACTAAAATGTACTAGTAAACATCCTTAGCTATATTTTCACAAAATTTATTCAATACTATTTCTAGGCGAAAGTTATGTGAGAACGATCAAAAAGATTTGATTCAAATTTGAATAATAATGCATTTTTACTGACATCGTCAGATTTATAGTCGTAAACAGAAAGTTTAGTCTTAAAACGCTGAGGGTTGTATTCAATTTTTCCTTGTTCAGAATAAAAGTTTAAAACACAAACTTACCAATATTATTGTATCTTTCATCGCTAAAATTAATGTCCGAAACAAATTATTCTTGTCTTTGTTTTGGCACGTTCTCATAACATAATAGATTTTAACACCGCTTATAAAATAATAGATTTAAATAAAATATTAATGACGTTTATTCAACAAAACTAGTCTAAAAGATTCAACAAAGACAGCAATATTTGTGTACATAATTTGAGTAAATTGAGCATCTTGGGGTTGAGACTCTACATCATCTGATATCTTTGAGTTTTAAACAAATAAATTACACAAGAACTTACTTAAATTACTTAAAATACAACAAATTATATTAAACGTTATTCTATACAATAAAAAATATAAATGACGTTTATTGAAATTTCTTTTATTCTTTATTCATTCCTAATAATTATGTTGTTAGATTTCTAAAGTTTTAATGCCTTATACAAATTGTTTTGTTGTAAAAACTATTCAAATATCAATATTTAACATAAATAATAAAAAGATTATGCAACATTAAAATTTAAACATCTGCAACAGAACTGTAATTTAAAGAATTCATGAATATATGTGATTGACATCCAACTAAAATTATTATTTATATTATTGATTTTTTGCGTTATTTTTACGTTATTTTATTCCTTTATTTAATTTTTAATTTATTAGGAGATTTACTTTTTATTAATTAACAGTCTGAAATAATTAAAGACAAACAGAGTTTCCCCACAGTGAGCTATCTTTGAAATGACCAGACAAATCCTGGAACAGGATTCAAATTAATCCCGGGATTCGCGCTGCATTCCCATACCTGCAGAGTCGTTGTCTGGCCGGGAATTATTTCAGCATTATTTCGTCGGTAAAACTCGTTCATACTAATCTCATTACAGATATAATACTCAAAAATATTACAGAAAATTTAATACAGTTGTTTCTCACTACATTTACGATTTTCCATGTTAATCTAATATTTTGTAACACATTACGAACATATTTCGTTAACTCATATAATAAAATATATGGGTATAATAATTTGTATAATTTCATTTTTTTTATTGTTATAGTTTTTCTAGATTTTGTGTGATGTAGCTAATATTATTTCACTCACTGTGGTCCTCTCTCGCTTGTGGGATTTCAATAAATTTAAGTAATATTGTTTTAAATTTTTGACCTGAGTGGTACTTACTGAATTGTTGTTGAGATTATTGTCATGTCTATGATCTCACATTTACCTAAAATGGGACCGTTATATCTATTGAAATTCACCAATTAAGCTATTTTTCCTGTATGTTTGTCATTTTTGTGTGGAAATAATGATAAAAATCTCATGAGAAAACCTTCAAATATTACGGAATATTACGGTTTTTACTGCAATTAAAACTACCATAAATTTGTCAGTAAGCAGTTGTTCCGTATTGTTTTTGGTGTGTAAAATAAATATGATCTTACACATATTTATGGTTTGATTTTTTTTTATTTACAACCGTGATTCATACAATAAGCAAACAACACTGTCATACGCGTAAGCGGATACAGGAATTTAAAAAGCGGACTTGAAAAAGTACACACGAAAATTTAGATAAAATTGTGGAAATAACTGAATGGAGAGGAGTCGGATTTTTTCATTACCTATAATTACTACTTTAGAGCAACTGTAGAGTTTAAGGGTTAACTATCTCATTTGTGTGAGCGTGCGTATAGATTACCTCATGTGTATTGTGAGGTTTCCCCCAACGGCTAATCAGAAAGTTGTTGCTACGCAGGGATATTACTTAGCGATCTATCATCCTCTTGTAAGGAGTATCGATACACATCTCTCACAGCCAAACTGTCTGCTATGAGGGGTCAATCGCACTGGCCTCTACACCTTATTTACAAAATACATAGACCTACTGTAATAAGATCAGGTATTTTTAGATTCTTGGATTTTGTTGTCCATGACGTGTCCGTTGATTAACTAATTATAATTATAATACTTCATACTCGGAACACAATGTTTTTTATTAGCAAAAATGTAAAAGTTTTACCTTAAAGCCTGAACCAGTTTTCGCTTATAATAAGCTTCGTCAGAGGCTGCCACTAGGATTATAGCAGTGTATCACACCGCACACACACAACATCGATCTTTCAAACGACGGCGCCATCACCAAGAACAAGACGGACAGCTCTATTAATGGCAGCCTCTGACGAAGCTTATTATAAGCGAAAACTGGTTCAGGCTGTAAGGTAAACATTTTACATTTTTACCAATAAAAAACTTTGTGTGTTCCGAGTCAGTAGTATTATAATTATAATAAGTATTTTTAGAATCAAAACATCAAGCAGGATTACATCACAGTAAGAACGTGGTAACAAAGGAAGTTGATAGAAAGGAACGTGGAATCTAATGATGTTGAAATTTAGACTACTGACTCCAGAACATAAACTGTTATAGTTTTTATCAATTATTTTAGTAATTATACGTTTGTTTGTTTCACAAAAGATAGGTTCTCCTACCTGTTTTCTGAAGTAAATAAAGAACATAATACATTTAACATGAAACATTGTAATGATTACATACCAGTAGTGAAAACTGTTGTTTAACTTGACTGATAATGTAGTTACTGAGCTTAATAACAAACATTTCTTTAAATGAAAGTCACCTTTAATAATTACAAAACCAAAAAAATAATAATATTTTGTGAATACAATTAATGAAGAATTTTCAGTCATTAAATAATGAAATTAGGAATTTTGTGGAATTAGGATCGTAGGAACCATATCATAGTCTTGTATTTTGTTGTTTTCATATTGGAATCAGCTGCTTAAGTGTATCGACTTCTGCACTGTTGACCTGATCTTAATACATTAAACTTAATGTATTGTTTTTATAAGTACAGCTTTGTGCTTTTAAGTATTACCTACATAAATAAATTGACCGTAAATTTATAAAGCAAGTTACATTACATATAGGACGATAAACAAAACAGAACGTACACTGTTAAACAACACACGCACTCCCAATTATATAAATTTGATCTGCTGAAATTTTCAAAATAATCCGCTCGACAATAACAAATTCTACATACTCTAGACACAACACGACTTTAAACAAAAATCCAATGATCATATGAAGGCAATACACGCCACTACTGAATCCACTTTTGCAAATGCAAAACATCTGTTTCAAACATATTACACAAGCACAAAAACTGTACAGAGGGTCCCACTTAAAAACTAGACATATATAAACACAGAAAACAAATGGAAACAACAGTCTAAATAAACAGACAGAATTTATATCACATATATTCTCTTAACACATCAAGCGTGCGCACACACACACACACACACACACACACACACAATAAAGATCTGATACCCAATCGTAGACGATACTTCCAACTCTGGATTGACATCGCCCCTAGTGGCCACTTCTGCCGGAACTCTCAATGAGTAATAGTTAGCTTAGGCAACGAAATAAATTATAAAAAAAATTATCTAAAATTAGTGTTCCGTGTCAGTAGTAGGGGAGTATTATTAATAAGTATTATTAATGTTGGTCACGCCAAACACACAAAATTAAAGAAATAATTTTTGCTTTTCAAAAGATAGCTTTCAACACAATACAAAACTGAGAAAGATAATTGCCCTGTTGCCGAATTATAAATAATTAATCATTTTCCTTTTAAGTATAGTCTTGTAATATAAAAAGAAAATTATCGGGGGAATCAAATGACGTAAATATCACGAACGCACACAGCTACTGTAATCATAGCATAGGCTAGACTCGTAGAATCACAGAATTATAGCAACGATTGTTAGAGAAAGTAATTAATTAAATTAACACCTGTTACACCTTTTTATGTGTATAAAAGATTATACCTTTTCTTGATACGTATTAACTCACATTTCGCTTCAAAGCTGGCAGTTATTATTGCATCAGATATTTTACTTCCATTATATTAAAACCGCCCCCCGTTTGGCTTCCTAAATTTTCAGTACCTCCGTGTAATTTATAGCCGTCTTTGCTTAAGGACAGCAGACAGTGAGGTAGTAAATGTAAAACCGTACGACGTTGTAAAACACAAGTAACGGTGACGCGGAGGAGGAAGAGGTCCGCCTATTTATGGCGATCGCTAACTGGCCCGTCAACGTTTATTGCACGACACTGCAGTAAGTTGTTTGACGTGGACTACGTTTACTGTGTCGGTATTTCGGAAGTTAAAGTAACATCGTGAACAAATAGGCTTTTACATAACGTTGAGGAGAATCATAATTCACGTACCCTTCAATTTTCTATTGTATTGTATTTATTGTTCATAGCCTAAAGGTAACATACATACGATTTGCAACAAAGGTTTTATTAAGCACATTCTTAAAAACGATCGATTTCGGTCACAGACCATCGTCAGGTCATATACAGCACACTTGCGGTCACAATATCGTAAAACAGCGACTACTTACAATAACGAATTCGTAGACATTGATTAATTTACGTGATACGTACGTCGTTGTCCAAAGTTTTCCCGATAACTGTTTTCACGTACCCTTGTTTACTCTTCACTAAGAGAGCTTGCAAACTCCGTTAAGGTCGTTAATTAAAGTAAACATTTAGTTGTATTCAAGTCAACTCGACTTAATTATGAAAGAAGGAAAACACTCATTGTATAAAAAATCCCTCTTTTCAATTAGTAATTTTGGTCTATGTATATTATTATTAATGACAGACGTTTCGTCTGTCATATTATTACTTATATTTTAGAATTTAATAAAATTTAACATAACAAAATTTAATTTTAGACGACGTTTTAAAGTTACAATGAAACTGAATTACAGATGTGTCATAATTATGCACACTACACACATGAAGCAAGCACTGTTAAAATACATAAAAACATCAATGAACTAAAAATCAGAAAGATATCAGTCAGACTAATTGTTAAATCAGAAGGCCATCAGTCAGACTAATTGTTTGGAACATTTCTTAAACGCTGGTTTTTAATGCGCTTTTCTACTTGATTTGGCTACGAAGGAATTATTTGAAATCACTTAACTATTTAACACTTTTTACTGACGGCTGGTAAAAGTCATAACTTACAAGAATTGAAGGTAGTCAACAAATTAGCTTGATGAAATTTTTATTTAAAAAAAATTATAAAATTAAAATGAAATGAACATCTGGATAACGGAAAAAAGTAAGTAGTGTTAGAAGGGTACTCTTTTAGCAATAACATCAAGATTCACAGTGAGAACCAAACATGTTAAATTTCAGCGAGGACGATTCACTTGGAAAGCATAAGGGGCGCTACAGATAAAATATTTAGGAAGAAAATCCCAACAATTTTATAACGTAAAAACTAAATTTTACATTTATATTTTGAAACTTCATGTTGGTTAGTGAGGGGTTCTTGTAATAACAAACAAACATTCTCCGTTAACATTAACTAAAACAAATGGTGCAAAATTTGGAGCGGTGCAGAGGCGTAGAGTATAACTAAGCTCGCTATCACTTTAAGAGACAGTATCAGAAATAAGGATTGCTTGACAAGATGAGTAGCATGTCTGTAATAGAACGTGTAGCAAACTCGTGATAACATATGTAGTAATGAAATTCCTGAGGTCACTCGTTGGAACGTAAGTCACTGGGAGTGGAGGTCAAGAAATAACAAGAGTAACAGAGAAAGGCCATCGACTAGTTCTACAAACGATATTAAAGGAATCGTTTGAAAATAGAAAACGCTAAACATAAAAGATACCTTCTTGCATATTACAAAAACAATAATAACTCTGTTCCAGCGTACAGGGAAATAAAAGTAAACCTGCTACAAGCTTGATTTTATCATCTCTTACTTTGGGATTTCAATTTCCTATGCTACACAATACTCCCAAACCAAGAACTGTCTTTAGTAAGAGAGGAAAACCAATTAAGTGCTTTAACTAAACCAAAAAACGGAAACATAAGTCAAAAAGCAAATCTCAACCAGAGACTAAGTTTTAAAAGTTGAAACTTTATAATATAGTTTGTAAATTTGTAAATTCTTTGTGGGAGTAAAATTTAGATTTTTACTAAAGCATATACAATAATTTTTTTGCAAAAGAAACGACGAAAGGGACATAGCTACCGAAGTACGAAAAGAGCCCAATAGAAAGCTTGTGAGAGATAGTCAGCTATTATTAACCACAGTGTTTCCATCCTGTTAATAGCATGGATCACAAACGGCGTCAAGGAAACATTTAGAAACTCAAGTTAAAAATAAAAGGCATTTGAGAAAACCTAAAAAGCGATGGAGAGATCAAACTGTGGATTACTGATGAGTACGTTACACCATAGCCGATCAAGATACATACATGATCGAAGAAGAAGACGAAGACCGAACAGTACAAAATCGAAGCGAGTGGAAACTGTCAGGAGACGCCAAGGTCTAGATCTAGACACAAAGCGACGACAATAATAATTACATATCAGCCCCTGAATACAGAGTATAAGATTAGTACATGATATGTCAATCTGTAATGTCAATATTTGCAAAGAATAATTGTTTTTGTAAATAACAATGTGCAAAACAATTAATTAGTTTAAAAAAATATAAAATTATATTATCTTACACACACACACACACACACACACACACACACACACACACACACACACACACACACACACACACACACACACACACACACACACACACACACCACTTAGACATAATGAAGTCCTATTTTACCTAACCGTCATATCTGTGATTCAAGCGGTGCTTGATTTTTCATAAATAACGTAGCACATTGTGGAACGTTGTGACGGCGCGGAGAGTGACAGGAACGGCGACCAGGTTGTCCGGTTAGTTATTTTGGCAGTGTTTTTACAAATGTTATTTAGCATGCGTTGGATTGTTGGAAAATGGTACTGAGTGTTCATTTGCGAACTTTCTGATTGTATTTGGTAAAATCTTTTGCAGGGAGACCTTCATCGAGATAACATTGCCTTCAGAGAACTGGAAAATAAAAAACCTTTGAAAACCAAAATTTATAAAATCTGAAAAAAATTGATACCACATCTTGAATTAATTTTTTAGTGTATATTAAAGAATATACAATAGGATCTCACAGATATTACGTCTTAATCATAATAAAAAGTTTAACTCATTGTTGCAACAAACGGTGCTGTGTCAGTGTTGATATATGGTTCTGAAACTTAGGTTATGTTAAAAAAAAAAAAATCTAAGTAGGATACAAGCATCGCAGATGAGATTAGTGCGGTATGTTAAAGGCTGCACACGATGAGAATCGTCACTGAAGACAGACGCAAAGAGTTAACAATTTTTAATATCTAAGAGTGCATTGCAGAAAACACAGAGATATGGACTGCTCAACTGAATAGAATGCCGAATGGCAGGTTGCCTAAGGAAATTAGGCGATACAAGCATATTGGATAAAGAAGTATAGGAAGAGGTAGGAATGTGTTTCCTTTGGGACCGGAACAGGCAATCTGTTTGTTCCCTGATGCACGAAGAGGAAGAAAACGTTTTGTTGCAGGTATAAGATAACAATAGAAAAACAATTCACAGAAGGTTTCAGAACTTTAAGAGATTTTGATTTATCGCTAAGGCGGGAAATTCGTTGGACGGATATTAAAATAGTAATAATTATTGTAAATCAAGATCTAACATACATTAAGGAAAACAAATAGCTCTGCGTGAACTATGTGACAGGAAAGATCTTATTATTTAGAAGATAGATAGTGGGCGGAGTTGTATATTGAATTCAGATTACGACAAGAAAATGAAGGTTTTGAGAAATCTAAAGAAACACACATACATACATAGCGACGTTAAGTTCTAGGGCGTGCGTATTTGTGTGTTGACCTTATCTCTAATACATTTACGTACCCAACCAGGCCGTCGATCTGAGCCTGTTTGAGTTGCGTGCAAACACTAAGTCACTTATAAAAATTAATTTTGTAGAGAGGAGAGAGTACTGTAAAATGAAATAACTAAGATGAATTTGGAGTGATTAAAATTGTGTTTTATTTAAAAACAGAAACTAAACTTTTGTAATATGTGCTTGTTCCCATAAATGCAAATGTATGGTATTATCATAATAAATTAATGATTATCATATTAATAACTTAACACTGATAATTGAAAACCTCCTATTGATACATAATAAAATTTACATTTACCTTATTCTGGATAAGCGACATACTGAACGGAATTTAACGTTTTCAATTGTGATAATAAGCACTTTTATAACAATGTTCATCCAAATAATTGTTTAAATGTTTAGCGTGGTCTATTAAATCTTCATATCAATTTTTTACTTTTATGTGAGACGTATCATAATAAGCTTCGAGGCCACTGCGGTATTGCCAGTGTTTGCAATAGACCTCCAATCCCCGCCTTTACCTACGCATAACCAAGTATAACGTGCGACAGCGCTGGATGGCGAGAGGCGGGGAAGAGCTGTTACTATTGCGTAACCCCGAAGCTTATTATGGTAAGTCCCGTACTTCAGTATTGTTTAAAAAACTTGTTATATTAACTTACAGATCTATACATTTGTTTACATGTTCTTTATTCTACCATACTTAATACAATCTTTCTTAGTACAAAAAAAAATCAGTTCATTGTGATCTGATGCTGTTGATCACTCTATTCTAACGTGTACGCCCGTAGTAGTCTCTCTATAGGTTATGCGTGTGCGTGTGCGAGCGCGCGAGTTGTCCACTCTTGTCAGATGTCCGACAACACCCGTGAAACAAACTTTGTTTATCCAATGATGATCTGGGCCTACTGATACATATCGTTTTCGCGTGTCGTTAACAATTTTACAATTTCACAACGTGTAGTTTGCGTGCAATAAATGCATGTCCGTCCTAACGCCCATAAATAACTTACGTGGTTAACAATGTGCATATAAAGCTCACCGCTCATGACATCAAGTGAGGTGATATACTGGTCCGAGATTGTTGAATTTACAACAAAAGGTGTGCAATAAGCTTTTTTTCTATATTATGGTTGTTACAAATTTACATCTGCTTCGTTGTATACCTCCTGCTCACGCAGTTTGTACCACTGCAATATATTTAATAAGGCCAAATTAATTGGAAGTCAAACAAAAGGGATTTACCATACAAAGTTCACCCATTGTGGATGAGTGATTGTCATTACTCACTGATTTTTAAGTAATTAGTGAATTTTTTATTTACAGGAAGAACTGTACATTTTTTGCACTGACAATTGTTGTTACATAACAATAAATATATTCTAATTCGTAAAACTATACTGTTACGTAGGCTGTCGGGGGTGGAGTCAATACTTGTTTTACCTGAGCTTGGTGTACGTTCGCCCTACCATCTCGCGTCCAACTATTTCACTCCTGAAGACGGCCTCCGGTGGGTGGCAAAAACATTTAGTGTGAAAAATTACAACAGAATCAAGCAATCGATTACGTCCCAATAGCCCGGTAATTATAAACTCTTGAAAAACTATAGTTTGATAGATTCACAGTGGTAGATCTCTTATATCCCGAGAAAAGTATCCTTAAACATGACACATGTGCCGAGAAAGGTAGCACGCGTTGTGTGAGTACGTTTCACGGTTTTATGAGCATTCTACACGTTTGTCAATTATTCTACAGCATTCTATGACAATTTTGTAACATTTTACGATACACATGGAACCTTGCTTAGTATAAACCGCGATGTTTCAGAAGCGGCCGGCTAGTTTTGAGATGCGATTCAGTGTGCATTATAAAAAAGAGTGTAAAGTAAAAAAAAAAAAGAAATAAATAAAATGAAGTAAACCTTTGCTTAGCAGTCCGTAAAAAACCAAGGCATATCGCACGGCTTTTGTGTTTAGTGGGATGGTTGCATGGCTAACACAACGCGTTGCCATCCGCTAGCTGCGGGATTCATACCCAGGAGGCGTCGCTGTTATCTTAGTTGGCTACTCAATTTTGTCTCACGACGCTGAGTGCACTGAACCTCCGCCTTTACATTAAGTGTAAAGTGATAATCGTAAATCATTATGTGAATGAATTCGAACCTGGCGACTTCAATTGTTCCTATATTATGTATTTTATACACAAACTGTTATGTATTTTATGTATTATACTGTAAATTGTTGTACACAATTCTTGCTTTTGCTTATTGGAACTGATGAGAGAGTTACAAAAAGTTCTCTGTTGTTAAATTATATTATATGCTACGGATTCATCAATGCGATCGCTGTAACAGCCAAAAACATTAAACGTTAAATATTAACATAAATGTATTAAACATTAAATTTTGCGATTTTAATATCAGATGATATTACTCGTATTTGCTAGTTATTCAAGTAATTTTATCCTCTTAAAATAAGCAAAGTAATTAAAAAACGCACCTGCTGAGCAAGTGCAAAGCATTTACTCTCGCTTTATTAATTTTGTTGCTATAAAATTGTACTCCTGCTGTTACAGTATCATACAGTCGCTTACTTCGCACCATTTAAGCGCTAATAATCCAACACACATTGCCGTGGTCTACTCGTGTTTAGTTTACCTTACGGCTTGTGCTGTGACCGTGTAATTATTTCAGCCGACATTATTTTATGAATGTTTCAAAGTGTGTAAATGTTCCATTCATTTTAACTATATTTATTTATTCATAATAATTTAATTATCTTGGGAATCAAAATTATTAAATTTAAATATACGATCTTAAAAAGTTAATAGTTAAACTGTTTTTTATTTATTAGGGCTTGCTGGCGAGTTGGATTGTGAGCGTTTCATTAGAGTGTTTTTGAGCATAACTTTAATACTAGCGCTATTAGTAAGCATGAAAAGTTTCAAAACAAGCAGTAGGGGACTTTACACTAATCTGATTATCTTTTCCAAAAAATAACTTACTGTATTTACAAACTCTATATGCTTAAAACGTGTAATTGTTTATATTAATCAAATTTAATTGTACTCAAATTCACTAGAAATCACGAAAAACTAACACTGCTTATTTTATGACGGTCAAAAGAACTTCACAAATTAGTTCATGCAGACTTTGTTTGACAATAAAAAATTAAACAAAGAAGAGAGAAAATAGACAAAGTGAGAAGGATATTCCGCATGTATATTATAAAAAAACTTTATTTTCCTTGAACTTGGATGTCTCTGAAGAACTGACGCCTGTGATACACCTTTATATTATATTCCGATTTAATGAAAACTTTATCAACTCTATCATCACCAAAAACGTCGAACGCCTTAAACTCTAGCAAGCTAATTATTTCGTCGACTTGTGAGCGCAATTATTAATTTCAAGAAATGTATCAGGATGACCATATTATAGTGTTGTACGTATATTCGTGTCATTGTTAAAAAAAGAGATTGGGTTCTTCTTAATCTCAAAAGAGATTGGGTTCTTCTTAATCTCTGTCGTGACACTTATTACTCAGTAATTCTTACAATGCAATAATCACTTGTAACAAGAGACACATAGGATCTATGTAAACAGTTAGAGATGTAGGTTTTCTTAAGAGACTGGACCGAATGTTACTGAGTAATCACAAATACTTACTGAAAAATTGCAAAGTGTTAAAAAAGTAAAATAGAATTGATGTGTTTAGACTGCCTGAGGTCGGGTAAAAACAATATCTCACAATTTCGTTGTAAGATAAAACACTGTTTGAGAGGGAAACAAAGTAAACAAGCGTAAAAAAAAATGTAAAAAGAAACGCCTACCACGAAGAATATATTAAGAAACATGTAGGGGCTACGTAATCCTCACAAATATTAGGTATCAAAGTATTATCTCACTTTTGACTTATTCCAAATCCGTGTCGAAAGCAACACTTGATTTTTTGGTATACAAAAGGCCGAGACTTTAAATTAACTAATTGTTATTTGTTTGCTCACATTGTGTAGTTCTTTGTTATTATTATAACGAAGGCGGTGAATTACATTATTAAGGTAAATTGTTTTTCAATTTTGTCTTGAAAATGCATTTCTGTATTTCTTTACGTTTTGGTGTTTACTACATAGTCGTTCGCTGTAAGTTTAAAAGTAGTCAGTTGTTAATTCAGTTTATATACTGAACAGTCTATACCAATTTTGTAACTAAATGGAAACGCTATTACAGAATTACAATTGGACACTTTGCGTGCGGCCACTTCAACGACATATTATTTACCAATTATTTTAGTATCTGAATACTTTCCACGTTTGTTGTAGTAAATTTTATCTGTAATAAAGAAGCTCAACCAACAATGAAATTGTACAGTGGTCCCCGAAAAACGTTATTAAGGAAACTGGTATACACAATAAACGTATTTCCATGCTATCTGACCTAAAAATTCAAACCGCAGTTAGCAAAGTAAAGGTGATAGGACAGACTCACAGTGAGTAACTAAATGACCACCTGAGCACTAAAACGATGAGCTACCTGATGTTGTAGAGGATATTATAAACGACCTCAGGGAACTAAACAACCCATACTAGTGTTTAAATAAAAGCGTTATAAATTAGTATTGTCGCGATGCGGAGAAAATAATATATGTAGCGTTCACACTTTGCACGCGGCTTCTCCATTTTCTAGACCCCCTTCCAGCATTTGGTCGATTATTCGAGCTAGGACACTCTTGTCATGTATTACACCACACAAAGTATAAAGCGCGTTTCGGAAGCGGCTGGTCAGCCTGAGATAACGAAATGGAGTGACAAGACCTGAGTGTTTTTGAGCGTGTGTTTTACAGCTGTTTAGTGTGAAGTGATAATATTGTATGCTATTGTGTAACTGGTAACTTATACTGCTACCGTGCTAATTAGGTGGTATTTATTGTTTATTACAGTGCTGTGTGTTGGACAATCGGTCATATTGATGGAATGTACACGTGTGTCTTTGTTTATTTACACGTTAATTACAGTTGTAATTACCAACGTCTCTGTGTTCGATTAATATGTTTCCGCTGTTCAAATATGAGGATCAATACGACAGTACTAGCCGTATAGAACTAGTGTTAAGAAACAACGAGAAGCATACGTGTTAGTATGCAACGGAATAACAAGATGAATAAACAGATAGATGAATGATTTCGATAGACGGATTAATATAATTATGAGAATTAACAGTTATGGTAATAAGTAAAAAATAGCCGTATTAAACAAATGTCAAAAACTTTTAATTTCAACAGTTTTAAGAGTAGCTGAGAGGTTGTAAGAAGTGTGGATGTTTAGCATACATTTTTGGGTAATAATTCACAGAAGCTAGTTTGTTGCTTAGAGTCACAAAATTTGTAGTAATTCGTACTTGCAAGTTGCCGAAATATTTATGCAACAAATTTTTAGAAACTAGTAACAGAACATTATACAAGCATATTTTTATATATTGGTTATAAAATATTGGTTTTATTCACAATATTGTTTTTTGTAAAATGCATTTAAAAATGTTTGAAATAAATGCCAAAATTTTATAACTTTTCGTTACTTGAACACATTTATATTTTGCAATAATGGTTTGTAAAATTGCTAAAAACTTTTCAAATAAATAGCTGCACCAACGTCATCAAAGGTGTACAAAGGTATACTATTGTTGTTAACAAAACATATCGTTACTGGCACGATACAAAACTGTATTGTACACGTTTCATAATTAGCCAGTAACGGTACTTCTTGTAAGAAAACAGCTGTGTTTACGCATGTAGATATAGCCACCCCCTCAAAAGATAAAAGATGGAAGTTGTCTTGAGATAGAAAATAGCCTACAAAAATTCATTCCTGAAAGAAACGATTTAACTCCTTTAACGCTACAATTGCTTCAGTATATCAGTTAACGGGCTTTTACGGACTCTACTCCATAAAATTTAAGAATGCTGATTTAAAATACATGACAAAACATGATTCCAAATCAGAAAAACCTTCATATTATATTCCGATTTAATGAAAACTTTATCAACTGTATCATCACCAAAAACGTTGAACGCCTAAAACTCTAGCAAGCTAATTATTTCGTCGACTTGTGAGCGCAATTATTAATTCCAAGAAATGTATCAGGATAATCATATTATAGAGCTGTACTTATATCCGTGTCATTGTCAATGAAAGAGATTGGGTTTTTCTTAATCTCAGACGTGACACTTATTACTCAATAATTCTTAAGCACTACTCATCGACCCAAATAAACTTGAAAATACTTCTCTGCTCCAGTTTCCCCGATAAACGTGGTCGATATGTAAGGAGAAACTGTTTCACAGATTATTCATCGCTTAAAATTGACTTTAGGTAAAGAATCAAAAAATAAATACTTTATAGTGTAAGCCGCACTAAACTATCTACAATAAAATGATGTACGCTTTTAAATTATTATTTAAACGAGATCATAACACATAATACTATAATATGGTATGGAAACAAATATTGTACACTACTGATCAAATTTATGCTAATATTGGTGAAAGATGATTATCTATTTGTTGAAGAACTATAATGCAAAGAAAAAAATGCATCGACATCCAAATTATACTGCATCAAGAATTGGATCAATTTCTGAGATGAATTTACAGTTGGGGTGTTGTGTAAATGATGATGCTTATGAGTAGAATACATTTGATAACTTTAAAGTGAGGAAAGAACAAATTTTAACTTTCTTCGTTATTAGAAATGTATTATTTTTCAGCGACCTCACAGTTGCTACAATCATCGATACGAAAACAAGATTCTTTATAGATGAGTCCAAAGTTAAAATAAAGACTCTATGACTGAAGCTCCAGTGTTTCACAAGACACACAAGTAAATTACATATATACAAATAGATAGATACAAATTCGATTATTCGTTAATTTTATATTAATTAATAAATAATTAATTATTATCAAAACCTCTTATGATACTGATAATTTTCAGTGAAACGTGAGTCAGGTGTTAAGAAGAATATACAAAATTATACTACTTGCAGAAGAAACAAATTGAAAACATCACAAATTATATAATTACTGCAAGAAACATCGAGTTACTTATATAGAAAATGATATATTGCGACATAGGCATAGTAATAATGGAAATAATTATCAAGGGTTAGAGAGATAAGCTAGTATGAACAGTTCATCACGTCATAATACCTACTGTCCAGTCGCACACTTCTCAACATATTTACCCACATGGTTCAAACAAACATGAATTTTTACAATTTACTTACTTAAATAATTACGTTATGACACTCATACTTTAATATACCCAGATACACGTGAACGTCAATTTTTGACATAGTACTTGCGTAATGACGACGCATAGAATTTGCCAATAGTTTTGTTAGTATTTTGATTTGTAACAATGTAAGTTTGCTTTCCCACTTGTTCAGTTAACATAAATGGACCATTGTAAAGTCTATTGAACTTAGCTGTGGTATTATCAATACTGCTACTTACATTTAAAGCTTTTAGTAAAATTAACTCGCTTACTCTGAACGATTGCAGCTTATGATCAGCATTAAATTTTTCTGACCGCTGTTCGGCGAACTTCCTTATCCTCTCCTTTGCATCCAAACGCTTAACTTCGCTTGGCGTCGGCAAATTTTGCGTGGCTACCCTTTTTATATAATCACTCCAGGCACGCTTTGGTTGGACATCAGACTGCAGTTCCGATGGTGTATATCCAGTCGTGGTATTGTAACACCCATTTATGGCGTTCTCGAAAAACTCCAGATACTCTGCCCACTTGCTTTGGTTATTGTTACAATAAGTCCTGAATAAACGACCAAGTTCTCTATTCACCCTCTCAGCGAGATTCCCTTGGGGTCTACGAATGGCTGTTAGAACTGCTTGAATGCCCCTCTTCTCTAATTCGGCTTTCCATTTTTTTATTCTGGAATTGCGTACCCTGATCAGACAGGATCTTTTTTACATGACCATATTTTGGGATGTACTTTTCCAAAATTATCCTCTGTACCGCATCTGTTGTGGGTCTACCTACCGCATAAAGACTAACATTCTTAGTGAAGGCATCCGTACACACCACCAGATTTCTCATCCCCCTCGCCGCACGTGGTAATGGTCCCAGGAAATCAATGCATAGTAATTCATTTTTTCATGCATAACGATGTTTCCCATCTCCACGTATGTGTGTTGGTTAGGACGTTGGGCTGTCTGGCAGGTGTGGCAGGTACGAAGTACTGATTTAACTTTTCTGGCCATGTCCGTCCATATAAAATCTTCCCGCAGTGTCAGGTAGCATTTGTAAGCACCAGCATGAGCAAGGCTTTCATGGCATGCCCATGTTAGTTCCTCAATGAGATGGTCGGGAACCACAATTTTCCATTGTCCGTCAATCAGCTTGTACAAAATATTGTTAACAATCTGGAACTTTGGACTTTCTGCAATCTGTATGTCGTTTATTATTATTCTAATTTTGTCGTCGCGTTGTTGTTCAACATCTACGTTCCTTAAATAAGTTTTAATTTCATTTGGTAAAGCGTACTTTATCGCCAAGATTTGTATTTCATTCTTATCTGCCGAATGAGTTTCCTGACATCTCTCTATCAACTGGTTTAATTTGCTCCGTTGACTCGAGGTTAATTGCTCTGTATTATTCATCTTATCTTCGTTATTGTTTACAACTACCTTAGTCACCGGCTTGGTTATGCGACTGTACCTCGCTTCAGATTGGTTATCAACGTCATTATTTCCTAATACTATCTTATACTGATGATTACTAATCGTAAATACTAATTCATTTTTACTAAAATCAAAGATGGCATTTATTTTTTTTTAAAGTGTCTGTTCCTATGATGACATCGTAAATTAAATCCTTAACAACTGATACTGGTGTTTCAAGCTCCATACCTTGCGATGAAATGGTTATGTACCCTTGCTTATTTACTTTTTGAACTTCGTTTGTGGCTGTCTTAATAATTGTGTTATTAATCGGTAATATCGGTACTTTCTTAAACTCTACTATGTTCTTATTGATAAAATTTTCACTGATCAATGAGATCTGAGCACCACTTTCTATTAAAACATTTCCCTTACAGTTATTTATCCTAGCTTTTAATATATTACATCTACTATCTAACTTATCATTATCCCTAGGCATATTAGTTACATCGTCATTACTGTCACTTATAAGTTCATTGCGTACATCATTAGGGTATACACCAGATACCCAGTAGGTTCTACTCATGTTATTATTTTCTATGTTTTCATTGAATTTCTGATTCTGACTGGTACTTTGTTTATTATTATTATTATTTTTATTTGTTTGCACGGTCTCACACCGTGCAACCTTACTCGTTTTTTGGACCGTTCTCATTATCTGTATTATCTTTGGTTATAGTCGCGACTTTATGACTACCCAATTTGGGTGAATTTTGTTCGCGATCCGGCTTTTTCCATTGCTTATTTCTATATTCATTTTGTTTAGGTGTATTATTGGTGTTTATCTTTGTGTGTGTATTGTATGCTTCGGGATTCCCGTCTACATTCTCCCATTTTGTTATTAACAACAGCAGGTCTTCTAAGTTTTGATTCCTTGTGTAATTACAACCACTTGTATTCCCCTCTTGAAATGATGTGCTAGCTTGCTGACAATTTCAGCTTCTGATATTACCGGCTCCAGGTGTTTCGCCTTGGCTACAAGCTGGATCAAGTATTTCTCCTTACTTCCCTTACCTGGAGTATACTTACCAAACTCCAGCTGTACGCGTACTTTCCGCTCGATTTCGTCGTTCCAATACCTTGCTTTAAAGTGGTTAACCAGATCTTCATATACCACAATTTTATCTTGGACGATCGAAAACCATTCAGCCGCTGTGCCCTTTAACTGACGCACCACCCAGTTTATTTTGTCAACATCGCTAAGGTTGTCAGCGATGTGTTTCATATTACCCTGGCATTGCGTAAGGAACTGTATGGGATTTTCATGCTCGAGGCCATAAAATTTCATGTTCGTGTTAATGTCGTCCTGTGTTTTGTATACGTAAGTGACCTGGTTTGCGATAGGAGTACTCTGTTGTATTTGTTTTATTTTCTGTTCTAATGCCTCTTATTTGTTTTCATGTGTGTTTATGGATTCATTTACTGCGGCCGTCTGTTCTCGCATACATTCCTCTACCGCAATCATACGCGTCTCACATTCTGTTGCGCGTGTGTTGTTTAATGCTATTGCGGACTCAAACTCAACGCGGATAGATTCAACCTTTTCTGTTATTTTGCTCTCGGCAGCTTCGACGATAGCTTTACTTTGTTTTGCTTGCTCGTGTATGGCAGCGAATATTTTTTTATTTTTACTTTTACTGTCTTCACGTACAATTTTTAAGTTTTCTTGCAATGCTTTGTTATTTTTATTGCTTTCATCACATACAGATTGAATATTAGCTAAGATTGCATTTAGTGTAGATTGTAAATCGGCTGATAAACCTTCCGCCATTTTGAACACGATAACAAAACACAACAAAGTTTATCTTAATGTCTTGACTTACGTACGGCACACTTATTCTTATTGATAAAGTTTAATGTTCAACTATTCTAAAATATTAGCGCAATGCACAGTAAACAGTCAGAAATCTTTCAACACAATGTCTACATAAATCCTTAAACCTATACATGCACAAATAAGATAATTCACTCCAGATAACGTTCCAATACTAATTTACGATTCTAACCTAAACACTAGTCTTTCTGAGCATATGCAATATTTAAATGATACACACTCTGAAGACAATTTTAATATATCAAACACTACAAAATTTTTTTATAACATACTATTTTGTCGTGCCAAAACGTTGGGTATTGCAATTTAATACTATGAACAGGTTATTTAATATATTTCTTGCATATTTTCGAGCCCCATCGTTGCAAGCGTCATTTACTATGCGACAAAACATAATTATGTTAGGCATAGTAATAATGGAACAATATAGTCAGTTATCTGGAGCAAGGTTGTATACTTTAAGACAAAATTTTATATGATTTGTAGTTTACAAAATATTTATTTTATTGAAAAATTGTCTCTGAAATCAGATTGATCTGATTTTAAAAAGAAACGTCAATTTGTTACTTGGATGTTGTTTTCGTGGGTTGATTCGTCTTACTGACAGTCCTATGAATCGCCGCAATCTGCTCCTCTCTCGTCTCCTCCTTTCTGCACACTCCCGCCTCGCTGGAGCTCCTCTTGTACGCGCGCACACCGTCACACCGGTAATCAGTCTAATCTTATCTCAGGGCACAAATTGGGTATTAATTTAATCTTAGTTACTTTTGGTGCTTTAAGCGTGCACCTTCCCGCGGCTTAAGGTGTCCTCGCGATCACATAGGATTATCCCGGATGGATAAACCTTCCCTATGCGGAAATCTCGACTCACGCGATACTACCACTGTTTAACAATATTAAATAGCTTACTTTTTTGTAATAATGAGTTCATACCCAGTCAAGGTATCAGCAACGGGTAACTCGTCGCTAATTGACCCTGATCACTCGTACAAAAGCACGTTTCTGTTCGAAAAACTCGCACAGAGAGCACGTCTGTAATATTCGAGCTGCAGGATGGAACTAACTAGATATTCGTCGGCGGAGACCCAATCTTAATGGAAATTGGGGCCGCTGATTGGTCGAAACAGCTATCCCGCGATTGATGGCTACAACTGATACACGATTTCTTGAAACGATTTGCAGATTTCTGCAGAAGCAGGTATAGATTTTATCTATGAATTTTCTGCCATCTAAAAGATAACGACTTTATAGAAACTGTTTTTCACTAACAAAATCCCTATTAACATACTACGTAGCAAGTCTCTGACATCCAGAAAATATAGCGCTATTTAAGATACGTGCACTGTCCAAATCTCAGTTCGGTACGTTCATTTATAATTGAGCTATTCATAAAAAATACGACTGACACGCGCACTTGCGCACTCGCACCTTTAACTCGCACATGACATGATCACAAATACATTTATGGGCATTTTAATACATAATAGTCTTTTACCCAATTCTTATTTCAATACTTACATCTAATTTACATATTCAGATAAAAATCAAATTTTAACATGTCTATAACGTCATAACCTGTTATAACAGCATGTAGTCCTGGCTACACTTCCCTTACTGCAATGTTCTATTGCAATATATATATATATATATTATAAATTAAATGAATACATTTCTGACGATGTACCCGACGCAACTATAAAGTGTTAAACAGCAGCCAGGTAGTAGGATTTTTGTGTTCGTTGCGTTAATTATATGTGGTTGCACAATAAACTTATTTTTACAAAAAGGAGTGAGACGTTGATGACATGAAATAATTAATTAAAAATTATATTAAAATAATCAATCAACGATTTATTAATTATGAAAAGAAATCACTTGAATATTAAAAATTGAAATTATAAAATTTAAAAATATTATCTTTTTATAAGTTTACACTCTGCAGAACATAACATACCCTTTCTACTCAGTACACATAAAAAGCACATATAATCTTAAATATCTAAACATACATGCTGAATAAATTATACAAGTACTTTGTATTACATGGGTGACTGACACTGACTCAGTTTTAAAAATAAATATCAACTCATTTATAAAATAATATTAACTTTAAAAAAATAAAATGTAATTATTGCTATTAAAATTTTAATAATAAAAAATAATATTTACTTGAAGACTATTAATTATTTCTAATAATACACCCAATTTGTAACACTGAACAGAAGATTATTACTTTTTATTTTTATTATTAAACCAAACTTATTATTCTTAACCACAGTTTAAAATTACGTATATTACTCGTATTTACATTTAAATATTTATGTCTTTACTATCTCATATTCAGTTTTTTTAATGAGTTCTTGACACAAAAATATAATTGATCATTTTTCACCTGCGTACTGGCGAAGTTACCGTTTCGCGAGCGCGCGCGTGTGTGTGTGTGAGTGTGTGCGTCCTGAATGATGACAATGACGATAACGATAATGCTGTTGCATTCTCGGTCTCTATGGCCTGTTGCTGATGATGGTCCTGTGTTCCTCCATCAATCGTGGTGTATGGTGAAGATGTTCAAATCGATCGGCACTCCAGCAGAGTGACGTCGTGTGAAGATATCTTGAGTTTGTTGATTAGCAAACGGACGTAGTGGCTTCGTGTGAAGATTCCTTGAGTCTGACTTCTGCCAAAATTGCCGGAGGTATTTATACTAGACGGCAAACTGACACGTCAGAGATTGTTTTCTACGTGTTGAATTGTGTCGATTTGAGTGTAGCGTCTCTTTGATTACTGATCACATTTTAGTCCGTTTTCGGGATCACGTAAAATTTACCGTAACGCGAGTGATTACCGTCTTCGTAATTTTTCACTCGTCACTTACATGTAACTCACTTGTTAATTACTAATTAATTATACAGTAGTAGTAATTACCATTAACTTATATAGCGTCTTTATTATTGGACTTTTCTACAATAATTTTGCATCACCATAAGCGTTTAAATGTCCTTAATCTCTTGTTATTTTTAGAATTGTGGTGTTTCTGGTTAGAGGTAAAAAACGTATTAATTAATTAATTTTAACCTGTCCATACCTGCTATAATGACAAAACCAACAATTCGTACAGTAAAATTGAAAGTTAGGGGCATATGCGCAGAAAACAATTTATGGATGGATAAGTCCACTTTGAAATTGCGAATGGCGGGAGGGTAACGGAGAATCAGCTGATGTGTAAGTGATGGTGTTGCCAACTTGCGTGTGATATTTTACTTACCAGTATATTGTTAGTTACTGTGTGACGTACTATCTCATTCTTGCATTTGTTATTATAATTTCAATTTATTATTAATTGTATCGTTGTTTACAGTCACTCATTTTTATTAGTTATTTAATTTTTAGTTAATTTCTATTGGTAGTTTTTATTCTGTAATTACGTATTATCGTAATTATTTGTGTTATCATCCAATAACGAGATTTGTTAAAATGGATATTTCTCCTTCAACTAGCAAAGTCAGGAAAGTTATTTATTTATAATCAAGCACGGAAAGTAATAACAAACAGTTTTTTGTTGTCCAGGATTAAAAAGATTCTTGCAATTATATTAATACGAAAAACGCGTTCCTTTATGTAATGATAAACTGTAGAGATAGTCGAGTGTAATTAAGAAGTGGAAGTGTACAGTTTGCAAATTCCATTGCAATAAGAACGGTCAGAAAGGCTGTAGTTTTTTACGTCTCAGCAGTACACAATGACAGAACCAAACAACACTCAGATATGTTTATAAAACATTCTGATATGTAACAGCAACAAATTACGATACGTGTGAACAACACATACCATATCTTTTTTAAAGCCAGCTGTGTGACTGTAGGTACACACACACACACACACACACACACACACACACACACACACACACACACACACACACACACACACACAGATTAGAGATTCGTGGTGACACATTTACAAACAAACCTTAACAGTCGCGAGTTTTTGTTACTATTAGAAATAATGTTCATAGGTTGGCTGCAACGTCACAGATAACAATAATTCTCTTCTCACATCTCACAATCTCTTCTTTACATCGCCTTTCCCCTCTGACCATAAGCGTTTCGCGCATTTCCATGCCCTTAACTTTCAATTTTGCTATACGTTTCTCCCCTCGTAGAACTCTGAATTTCGGAACTGACATACACACACAGACACACAAACGCTGTATTCACTCTGGGGGCAGGTGCACACTTTTGACAGGCAACAGTCTGCAATTTACCGCACAAAATTGTTTAAGACTGTTCGTCATCTTCTTTTTACACTAATTATTAACAAAACCTACCGCCCTGGGCAAATACGTAAATATATGTATTGTTGCAATATATATAGGCCTATTCCACTTAATACTTACAGAAACAATTTTCGTTAAGATACAACTGTATTTGACCTGATATTTAAAGAATTTTATGGTTAGGCCTATTTAAAAAAAGCTAAACATACTCAGAGGCGGCTCACTCATAAGGGCACATGGTCACGTGCCCCACCAGAAAATCACGAAATAAATAAATATTGTAGAAACGTCCTCGTTTCAAATGATAGCAATATGTTGTAACAGTGAGAAGTCTGGAGAAATGTGGCAACGCGAAAACAAACGTGGCAACATAGCGACGGTCACAGCGACCGTTGGGACCCAGGTAGCACTACTCCCTTCCACTTTCTTAACTCTCTTGTGGTGGGAGAGCGTAATGCTTAATTCCCATAGCGTTCGGTCACACTAGACTATGTGACCAGAAATTAACAGTATTCAAGTAGTACAACTCTGAATCCTGTAGGTGCGCCACATTGCTGCAACTAACGGATATGAATCGGAGCTATTTAGTATACTATACATTTTACCGCCATCTGAGCTGTGCTATAATACTGATAATTACTGTTACTTTCTTAGTATATATTTTTACGAAATAAAGTTATTATAATTGTGGTGGCAGTGCTTATAATAATTGCATAAATTGTAGTGTTACAAGTGGTTTTCAGTAATCAGTGTTACACACGCGTGTAAATAACGGTGTTGAAAATATTCAAGTGTCGGTATTTTGTGTGCTTGTGTAAATCTCTGAGACAAAATGAATGATGTCAAGTATTTACAGAGTAAAACTTTGTGCTATGAAGATAGGTTAATACCAAAACAATTGGGTCCACCAAGACCGCAGTTGTCTATCAACCAAGTTTTTAACGACAAAAGCAGAACGTATAATAGAACTTTCAATACCGCAGTGTACGAAAAATGGGAATGGATGTGCGGATGCCCCAAAATTAATGCTTTATTTTGCTTTGCTTGTCTTCTGTTTGGCGGTGAAGACACGTGGACTAAGTCGGGCGTTAAAGATCTGAAACATTTACCAGAAAAGAGTAAGAAGCATTCGCTGTCTAAATGTCATTTAGACAATGAAATGAGTTTAGCCGTGCTAGGTATTGTAAATATTAGGTTGCAACTCGATGATGGTTACAGAATTTCTGTTCGTAAACATAAAGAACTTGTAGACAAGAACAGATACATCTTGTCTCAAATAATTGATGCGATTACATTTTGTGGGGAATTTGAATTAGCTTTACGTGGCCACAATGAAACGGAAGAAGCAGACAACAACCCAGGGATTTTTAAAGGACTAATCAATTATACTGCAGCACTTAACAGTGTTTTAAATGATCATTTAGAAAATTCAACAGTGTTTAAAAGAACCTCGAAAACAATTCAGAACGAACTTTTAGATGCCATTTTGTCAGTGTGTCGAAAAATTATTGTGACTAAAATTTCTACGATAGACAACTATCACTTCAGGCTGATGAAACAACTGACAGTTCGTGCAAAACACAGATGGCACTGATTTTGAGATATCTCATTGAAGGGAGAATAATTGAAACGTTTTGGGGTTTTTTGAAGTCCTTTTTGATAAAAGAGCTCGAAGTTTAGCCTCGACAATTTTAGGACAGTTGGAAGAAATAGGAATAGACAAGTCCCCGGAAAAACTAATTTGTCAGACTTACGATTGTGCATCTGTTATGAGTGATCAGGAAGGAGGGGTCCAGTGTTTGGTTAAAGAGAAGTATCCAAATGCAAATTTTATTCATTGTTATTCCCATCAAGGGAATCTGATTCTTCAAAACTCAACATATTCTTCCTCCCAGAGTAGAATATTTTTTCAAGACCTGCAAGGAATAGGACCATTTTTTTTCAAGATCTCCAAAGAGGATGGATTATTTAGTAGAAATTGTAAAAAAAAAATTGGGTCTGTGCCTCCTACAAGATGGTACTTTCAACACAGGGCTGTTAATACTGTGTCTCAACATAAAGATAATCTAATAAAATGTTTTAAACACATTAGGCACATAGAGATTTCTGACAAAAGTGCTTCTAGCCAGGCTGCAGGATTTGTACGAACTTTGAGGGGTCCTCAGTTCATTTTCTGGTTGACTTTATTCCACAAAATTATGCCTTATGTGGCGATTTTCTTTGATTGCATTCATCAAAGAAACATTGTTGCAATAAAAATGAGAGCATTTGTTAAAAATTTTGCGAGTGCAGTGGTTAATATTCGTAAGACCTATGAAGACAGTGAAGTGTCTGTAAGTGAGCCTATGACTAAGAGACAGTGTGTTGAACAATTAAGTAATAGGAGCAACCGTGTGGCCGCTTTGGAAGTATGTGATATGGTTGTGAACAATATTAATGAAAGATTTCAATTTTCAGATCATTTATGTGTTTCCAAATTGTTTTTAGTTGAAAAGTTCCCACAGTACTGTGTTGAGTTTCCGGAAAATGATTTTCAGACTACAATTAAATTTTATCCCACAATAAATGGCCCGAAACTGATAACCGAACTAGAAGTGTTATAAAGTCGTGAAGATTTATGTATTGCTTCTGGTGCAACACCCTTATTACAGTTTTTCCTTGATAATAACATGTTTCGTACCTTCTCAGAATGTGTGACTATTTTAAAGACAATTGTTACCATACCGATGACAACTGTTGAAAGTGAAAGGTGCTTCTCTACATTGAAAAGAATAAAAACATTTTTAAGAAATTCCATGGGCACTGACAGACTGAATGCATTGGTTATGCTGTCCAGAGAAAACAAATGATTCATGGAATTCAAGATTTCAACAAACAAGTGATAGAGGAATTCGCTACATCTAAAAACAGGAGAATGGAATTGTTATACAAAAAGTGAAATACCAGGTAAAACATTCTATATTTTTTTACCTAAGTACTAATTACCGCGAATGGTGGCCCCACCTTAGATCCTGCCCACTGTGTGCCCCTCCCATTTCATTACTCACGAGCCGCCACTGAATATACTTCAGATCAACAAACATAATATATAACTATACCAGAAATTAACATACACACGCGTCCACCTAAATGCGCTTAAACACACTCACACGCGCGAGCACACACACACACACACACACACACACACACACAAATTCATTTAATCACTTCGTTTGTTTAGTAGAACTTCATTTAGCATATTTTGAATACTGAGCGGCATCAAAAGTACTTAGTGAACCCTGGCATTACATTATCAACATACATTAATAACGTCACTGCACTGCCTTACTTAACAGATGTAACTTATTAAAATGGTTTCCACTGCGATATGCAAAAAATCATCCACTTTGATTACTTTTAGTTATGTTGTGAGTTGAGCTAACGTTACGCGGCGTTCAGATTCTGTATCAGGCGCATATTCAAGGTGTTCAGAAACACAACACCGAACTTTTTGCAGGCGGTTTTAATTAAAATTGCTCTAACCAAACAAAGAAAGTCTTTTCCCTTTGAGAGTGTCACTTTTACTCGGTAACGTCAGAAAAATAAACCCTGAAAATATTGCCCCCTTCGCAGTGGTTTCTGTAGGCATATATAATGAAGGTATTAAAAAATGGAAATTTTACACCCTCTTGTTACGACGGTTCCACGCGAGTTTTTAATGAATCTACACTACGCCTCTTTTCTACTTCAGGTACTCTGAAGTTGTTTAGAGATATTAATTTATTTTTTGTGTATTAAATTGTTAAAAAATTATTATGTACTTAATTTTGTTAAAACGTTATAGGCGAATATATGTTAAGCGAATATATATTAGTTTATTTAAATAATATGTTATTGTAAAACTTTATACAATTTTAAGGTGAAACATTGTTTGAGAGGTAAGCAATGTTACAGAAGAGGATTAACTTGCAGTAAACGAAGAATTGTATTTTATTTATTGTTCTACTTTCTAGTCCCCGAAGAATATACACACCAGATTAAATGCTAATAAGTAGGCCTACATGTAAGCCTTGCAGATATTAACTAAAGTTGTTTGTAAACACATTCTTAGAGAACAGTTATCACTGCACAAAGTAACAGCAATGCTCTTATATGCGTCTTACGATGACTTCTTAAGGAACAACGTAATGTTAATCGCGTACCGTTGCCTGTTGTACATTCCATGCTCTTTCCTTTGCGCGTATTCTAGAGATGTTTCGTGTGAATTAACGAACTTGACAATGGCTAATCATATCCACGATTTTCGCTTCCCTAAACTTCTATACTTGTTCACGCTGTAAGTCCTAATCTATTTTCTACCTTGTATATTACCTTGTATTTACGCTGTACCTTGTTAGAAGCTATATTTACTCAAATATCTCATTTTAACCGGTTAAATTTTTGCGATATTTTGTGATGTTTCCTCTTTATACCCACTCAAACATTTTTATCGTGATATTTTTTAAATCTATACGCAGAAAATACAGCATCAGAATTTATTAAAAGAAGATTAAAACATTAGTGTTCTATGGACAGATGTTTGTTTACTTCACATCTATCTGAAACAGTTCTCAGAAAGACGGAATTTATTAATATTTATTTGCTTTCTATGTTATATACGGCAATTTAAATTTATTTAAAAAATATTTTATATTCGAACTGTTGTAGAATAATTATGCACGCAGTCAATAACGCTGGCGTGCAACAGATTTCGATTCAATTAATGTTCGAACTACAGCGGCCTAAGCTACCTATTACAGTGAGCAATGAAAAACGTGTTGGTCAACCCAATCTTGGATTCATATGCTTTTGATTATCAAGTTTCTTTAGAATACATTGCTAATGAGGCCAGTAAATGGCACGGTATTACCAACATTGCTAATGAGGCCAGTAAATGGCACGGTATTACCAACATTTACAAGTCTATTGCGTATTTTAAACGAACCGTTGTGAAGATAGTCCGAGAGATGGTGGTATACTGTATAGTTAAAGTTCCAGATGCGATGGCATTGTATAAGCAAGCTGCAATGCCGGGATGAATTTACTGCCGGGAAGAAAGGATGAACTTAAAATTGCAGAGGCAATTAAATACATACGTGAAAGTTAAATGCAAATTGTAACAACAGAAGAGATATTTTAACGGACACTTTATTTTCAGTGAAATTCCTGCTCTTGACATAGAACCTGAAAAGATGCTAGATCCTAACAAACCACGGACAGAAAGGCCAGACATATCGATATCAGAAGTTATAGAGTAACAGATACAATTGTCGTTGTGAGTAGAGCGACTGCAGTAAATTTTAATATGCTAAAGAAGACTTTAGAATTGAAATGGAGAGGCAGTCACTTCACGGCTTGTACAATAAATTTTTTTTCAAAATAGAAAAAATAATAGTCAAAACACACTTCGACATGTTGTCTGACATAGGAATAAATATAGGCCTTAAATAGGCCTACTAATTTTGGGTGAACCAGTGAAGTAGAGGGAAATCAGGACGAACAAATTTGCAAAAGTAACGCAATAGTAAGATAATAACTAGTTAAAATTCATTATATACTTAATAATCCATACACAGCACAATCCCATAAGAGTCTGATACGTATGACTACACCACAGATACACCTATATTTATGCGCTAACAATATTCTCACCGGATGTAAAGATGTACGAAGTCAACGCCTGCTGTTGTGTTGTAATGACTGCCGCTTGTATCATTTTGTGGTTTGTTCTGAACAAGTCACTAATGCAACTCATGATTATCTTACTGTCCCTGGTGTCTTTCTGATGCCCTGCGCTAAGGCCAAGGAGCTTACAGATCCCCCACATAAGTGTACTTGTTTCTCGTTTAAATCCACCATAAAAATTTTAATTAATGTTGCGTGTTCGGCGCAATTTAAATCTGGAAATATTTTTAAAGAATTGCATGTTAAAATATTCACGTAACATTTCAATCCAATATAAGGAAACGATACTACTTTCAAGTTGTAGATTGTAAAAAATACGTTCGATTGCCGATTTATAAGATAACAGCAACGGAATACGAGCTAAAAAAAACAGAAATCTGCACCAGTTATTATATTGTCGTTGTAGACTGTCAGTAAACTTTATTTAGACAGAACGTTTAAGCTATCAAAATTTCACGCTATACAGTACAGTCAAATTTTGAAATGACTCTACGCCCAATCCACGTAAGAAACATATCGAGGTGTGTCCGATTATTGACAGATGTCACTTAAGTGAGCACATTATGTCAAATTCTATCCCCTTCCTCAATCACTCACACTGTCTCTCTCTCTCTCCCTCTCTCTCCACCCTCATTCTCTCTCTCTCTCTCTCTCTCTCTCTCTCTCTCTCTCTCTCTTTCTCTCTCAGCGTACATACGCAAACATATTTATTCCTAGTCTCAAAAATAGATGCTAATGGAAAGTTAATTTAGGAAAAACGGTTAAATTTGTTTGATCTCAGACGTCAAACAAAATTAATATTTTATTTTATGCAATCTATACTATAGAGTTTTTTATAAGCTTTAATATTGGATTTAATTTTCTATATAAGATAAAACTGGATCCGCGTATTGAATAGCACAAATATTGTTTCTATTCACCATTTTGTTCATATTCTTTCATCAGTGGCGCTTGTCATTTACGTAAATGAATCAGCTGACCCAATCAGAGTTACCTTGTTAGGTAGCGCGACACAGCTGCACTTGACAGGGTATATTTCTCGCAATACCCCAACCCTCATCTTACTGCTATCCTATTTATGTTACATGCATTCAGCATGCTAATAAAAGACGAAGTTTTAATTAAATAGCCAGTGGATTATAACGTGAAAACTTGAGATAGTAGGTGAATATATGAGAATATACGAATCGCTACGTACAGAAAGAAATTCATGAACATATAATCAGAAATGCTTGTTGAGAAGACAGGAGAAAGATTTTGTGGCATGGAATAAATGTTAAAAAAACACAGATTTATATAAAAAGCAAATTCTTTAAAAATGAAAAAGTTGTATTAAAAACTGCCCCTTTTAGGAGGACCTGTTTTACACGTATTAGTTGTAGAACACACATTATAAATTACATATAAATAATATACAAACAAATAGAACAGACACATATATGAACATGTAAATATCAAATACAAAACGTATATATAAAAACAATTATAAAATTAAAATTTTTTTTAAAATAATTATAAAATTGTTTTAAATACTTAGGTGTCTAACATTACAATATAAAATTTAAGAAATTATTTTTCAGTGTTGCAAATCTAATTTCAATTAAATATTTATTATAAAAATGAAAAGTTTATTTGTATTCCTTAATCAAAAACAATTTTTACTTTATTTCAATAAATATCAATGATTGAAACTAATCATTATAAACTAATCATAATAATTAAATTATATTAATTATTTAAAATTTTGTAATTACAATATGTACAATTATTTATTTCTTCTTTTCTTTGTATCATTATTATACTTTTATTGTTGTATTGGAGTGTTAGTGGTCTCAAATATTTCTATAGTAATTTTATACAACCCACTATGTTGTCTTTGGTATTGACGAGCGCTTTCGGCAGTCAAGCCATCTTCAGGTCATTTATACATAGGAGGGGGGAAGGAGAGTTAACGACGAATTCATTATACGCTAGGCATTTTGTACAAGAAGGACATAAATTCATAGACGCAATTGTAAATTATAAGATAATAAAAGTGATTAATAAAGAAAGAGAAAGGAAATTAAAGGAAGAAGTGGAAATATTAAAAATAAGAAATAAAGATGAAAAACGACTAATGAATATAAAAAACCACATTTGAAAATGAAGAAATATTTAGCAGCTTATTAGACAACAAAAAAGAGTACAAAAAGAGTTAACGTAAATTGTAACGGCTACAAAATTGGTAATGTAAGACAACCCACTATGGGTGGAGCTAAGTAAGACGCTACTCCGTCAGGGAGCGGGGCTAGATAGGTCCGGTAAAACGGTATATAAGAAGCGAACGGTTTCTTATTTCTCTGTTGGTAAATGATCTGAAGATGGCTTGACTGCCGAAAGCGCACGTCAATACCAAAGACAACATAGTGGGTTGTATAAAATTACTATAGAAATTATTATACCTGTTTACTGTCTTTGTTTATAAGAAATAATTATCCGTTTTTCACTGTTGAGTTACCGTGGCGCACGCGCGCGCGCGTGTGTGTTTTCCTTGATGATGATGACGATGTTCCCGATGCCGGAGTCTGTTGTTGGTTGTCCGTTGAACAGAGCGTTCCCCGTCTTAGAATGATTGACGTCTGCTTTATATCGCTGAGCAATCGGACGTAGCGTCCCCGTGAACGATATTAGTATTTTTCCGTTCAGAATCCAACGGAGTTTTATACTGGAGTCAAACCGACAGGTTGAAGACTGCTTAACAAGCCATCACAAACTTGTCAGATATTGTTCAGGCTTGTCCTGCGCGTCGGTTTTTCACACATCACTTTTTCGTATTTTCGCACTCATAATTAATGTTCATGTGCGAACTAATAAAATCATACGCTTTGTGAGAGTTTTGTCTTTATTAAGATATGATTGCTCGTCACATATTAATTAACCAAGTAATTAAATAATATGTTTCTAGTTCGGTTATACGTTTACCCTTCACCTTCAAATTGTATCTACACATGCGTCATTTTGGACGTCTCAAACCGAAATCTTTCGCTTTGCTGTATGTAATGTCAGTGAGCAAATTTTTTATCAAATAAATATACTTTAATTAATTGCACTTTCTGCCTGTTTGGACTGGCACACTACCACAAGTTATATACACTGGTACACAAAGAAACTATTGTTCTCCCTCGATCAGTTGATGCGACGCACACACACACTTGCGTCAGAAAACACTGTATCACATATACGCAGTTTGCCTCCGCTCGGTAACCAGTAACACAAGTTAGTAATTGCACAAGTTTGTCTGTTCAAGTATGTTTCACTTAAAACTATGTACAAGTGTTTATTTTTATTTTTATATGTAAAAATAAATTACCCTGGGCGAATATCCAAATATGTATCTTTGCAATGTATATACCTGTAGTTATAGTTTTTTATAACCGTCAATTATAAAATATTTTTGAGAATGTTTCTGTTTTTTTCCGTTGATTTCACCGGCATACAGACTGTAACGTGAAGCTTCATTAAGTTGGCGCAAGTACCCAAACATTTTTATTGACAGAAAAACTTGCAACCTTATGGTCAAGTACGGAGTTTTGAAAAGTTAGGCATTGTCCTTGGTACACGTTTATAACAACCGTGAAGAAACTAGATTGAAGTGAAAACACTGATGTCAAAATATCAAGTTGCTAAAAAGAAAATTACGGGATATGGACGAAGGAGTGGAAACCCTATATGTCTTTACATATTTAGTTGTGGGGAATTAAGGTAAACAATACATTTACTTAAATCGCATTGCTAACATTAATTGGATTTACTGTTAAACGTTTTTCTCCCACAATGATACACTTTTTTAAAAGCCATGAAACATATTTTCGTAATGCTTTTTATTTTTCATATGGAGTTACGAGTTGTAACGCAGAGGTTCATGCAGACTTCCTATATATTTGGAAATTATATCAAGTTTAAATATTTTTGGCGTTATACCTTGGGTTAAAGTAAAAACATTTTGCCAAATGAATATTACATATTTTATAAAACCATTTTCTTGCAGTTTTTTATGAAGTTATATTCTACGAACTGCTAAGTACGAGGGTTATTCAGAAATTAAGTTCCGTTTTTAAATATTGCCGCTGTATTGATGCCGTCACGCTGTTGGGCATGCGCGGCCAGTTTGTTGATTCGTTGCCAAGCAAACAACACTATTTCTAAACAACTGTGCACTGAGTAAGCTTTGTTGGACGTGTTTATAATGTCGAAGAAATTCCAGACGCTTGCCGCGTGTGAATGTAGGTATATGATTCGGTTCTTGAATGCGAAAGGCATTAAAACAATTGAAATTCACCGTCAGATTTTTAATATTTATGGAGAAGAATCAGTGAGCGATTCAATGGTACCAAGATGGATTCGACTTTTTTGCTTAGTCCTACCCAGAATAAACGACGTATGATGCTTACCCGGGACATTGCAATGAATCATGGCACTACACAGATGCCGCTCCAATGCAACATATCCTCACAAAGTTTGGCTGCAACAATTTGATCAATGGCCTTACAACCCAGACCTTACACCAAGCAAATATCACCTTTTCAAGGATGAGAAAGCCTTCCTTTGTGGCCAACAATGTCAAACAAGCTGTTAATACATGGTTCAAATTACAGGTGAGAAACTACTACGACGAACGTCTGGTGCGACACCATTAAAAGTTCGAATTTGACGAAAACCGTATAGAAAATTACGAAAAATATATAGAAACGTAGTTTAAGGTGTGTTCTTCAAGTAGCAATAAAAATCTTGTGTAAATATATTCTTAGTTTTCTATTACATCCTGTCGGAACTTACTTTCTGAATAGCTCTCGTACATGGCTACTTATCCCTGAAACGGGGGAAGACAGGTTCCCACGACTCGCTACGTACAGTGTCCGTTTATAACCAAGAGTGTTCACATGAACGTTCCGATTTTGGGGGAAGAAGCTACTATACGTATTTTTACCAAATTTTTAAATACCATATGTACATGAACTAAAAAATCATTAATAACACAATAATTTACTACAAGAGAGGTGACAGTATTTTTGATTTGGCGAATGATTTAATGTCTGATTAATGACATAATATGATATATATTACAAATCATTTTTTATACGTTTGTACGTAACGTAGAAGCAAAGGTAACTATATGAAGTAATTCTAAAAGAATTTTATCCACATGTCGACGTGTAATATCCACAATTTGGCGGGGGCAAAAGCAAGAATAACAAAACTGTTTTCAAATTATAAATGTATGAACCAAAACAAATTACTTTAAAGCAAATAGTTAAAATCTGTAAAATACGATAATTGAATACTATGGATATGCAAACATATATTTCTAATATTTACATAATCATAAAAATTTTACATAATTTACATAATAAAATAGGCCTATTAATTATTGAGCGAATATGTTAATACAGTAATTACACGAAACAAGAACGCGTGTTCTGTATGTGCTGTGTTATGTGCTTTATTACAAACATGGTTTACAAACTTTTAAATATGAAGGCGAAGTATATTTTTATCATATTTTATTTAGATGACGCTTCAGCAAGCGCTCTCTGCGCTGAGTACGTCCCTACCCCATTTGTGGTCGGTCGAGCGAAACAAGGTCACTCGCATTTACAGATAACGTCATTCGTGTGTGTCCAAATGTTTCCACTTATTGAGGCTCCGTAATAAACCATACGAGTAAGTTCATATTTGTATTACAATATAAACTACTTAATTTATTTTCTTTTAAGTGAACTTGTTTACAACATATTGTTAAGTAGGAGACGATACGTGGGAACAAAAATCTTCAATACACAATCGATACCAGGAGTATAACAAATAAAATCTATTTACTTAAAGCCTAGAATTTCCATTCTTACAGTTTGTAATTCACTACGGTTGAACTGACTCGAAAGTTTCTTATGTGTTTAATTTCTTCTTTTGTTTTCACTATTTGAATCATCATTTCATCATTGATACTTCTTCTGACATCACAACTTAGTGTGGGTCTTAGCCTGCTCAGTGATATTCTTCCATTCCGTCCTCTCACCACACAACCTTCTCCAGTATGTCACATTCGTACTTCTCAAATCATACTCTACGTCATCTATCCATATTATCCTATGTATTCCTCTATTTTCTGACTGTTGTTTATAGCCTTTGATTCTTGCAGTTTTTCTGCTGTCATCCATTCGTCTCACGTGACCCACCCAATCTAATCGTCTACTATTGATGAACCGGTCTATATCATCACCGTGTATTAATTGATGCAGTTCATAATTCATTCACATCCTCCAGTACCCAATATGATTTTACGCTCAAATACTTTAAACTATTGTTTTAATCAATACCATCATTGACACTGGTGTTTTTTATCTTGTATAATGTCCGTTCCAACTTAACTTGAGTTAACATTAAATGCTTGTTATGGTGTACATTAATACGCGTTACTCAAATTTGTATTTCGTTTTAGGATTTTTGTTTACTTATTTATATCACGAATATTGTTAAATCGTTTTAAATGAGTTTAATTCCGTATATTTGAAATATAATGAAGTTTCTTTAATGTTGTAATTAAAATTAGTACAACATTTATTCTCTTTACCTCGATCTATTGTTGACATCATTTGTATTTGGTTAGTATTTTGGTTTCGATAGGTCTTCTACCCAGACTAAGGGACTCAGGGCACTAAGAGCATCCACATGGTTCCGTATGATTAGCACAGACAAATTTCAACTCTTATTTAGACAAGACTAAATAGGAATCGTATATATTTAAACTTATAATATTTATTCAGCGTATCAGTGTTTTACTTCCATTAAATAAAAAAAAGGTTCTGAAACAATCCACTTATATTTCTCAATTTTTGTCACTGATTTTTTACCGATTTCTTTATTGTCGTCAAAAAATAACACTTTTGTTATCATAAGAGAAAGTAACTGCCCACAATGCGTGGTCACGTCTTTGAGGTAGCACAAACAAACGTTTGAACTTGATATAAGTGTTTCTCGCTCGTCTAATTAGACTGAAATAACACTCTTCAAGGAGAGTTGCATAAAATTCGTTCGTTGGTTTTCGGACGGAATACCGCAGAAAGCTGTAATTTAGTGGTTGTTGGGGAGGCGAAGATCACAAGACAATGGTAAGCACGAAACAGTCAAACGTATCAAATCGTGGGAGGACAGAAGACACAACGGGGAAGTAGGGGTTTAACTAAATATAGTACTAATAGAGGTCACCAAAGTGAAATGTACAGATCAAGAAAGAAAGGGTCTACACATCAACGTTTATACAATTTTTGTTACACGCTGAAATGTAAGCAACTAATGGAAACTAACAGATTCTCCATTACTTGTTTAACGAAAATGTTTTATTACATCTCTAAATTAGCACTATTTAATTACGTACTCTTCTCACAAACGTAATGGGTGTTTACATAAAAACCTATTCCTCGAAACGTACATTAGGCGGTAGAAATTGTCACGAAAAGATTATCTCCTGCAGCGTGGCTTACGTGTAGCGGAATGGTGAAAATGTGATTTTCCCAGTACTTATTCCAGATCTAAGTAACTTTCTAATTAAAGAGGTCGCTGTACTCAACGTCCAACGCCCTCGGTGCTTTCATGTTTTTAGATTAAAGTAGAAGTAATTAAAGCAAAGCACTATTTCTTTTTCTGCGCGTACTTACCATTGCGAAACGTTTTCGTTTACATTAAGTTTGCGTACTAATCTAACCGCTAGTTCCAGTTAACTTTTATTTAAGTTAACTGAAGCTCTTTTAACGGGTGACATCATTTGTTACGTTCTCATAGTAACTGTAATTGTTATTTACATGTAACTCTCTTTGTAACTTCTCTTTTTATCAATACACGCGCGCGCGCGCGCACACACACACACACATCTTATTCCTTTTCTTTTCCCCCTTCTTCTTCTTCTTCTTCTTCTTCTTCTTCTTCTTCTTCTTCTTCTTCTTCTTCTTCTTCTTCTTCTTCTTCTTCTTCTTCTTTTCCTTCTTCTTCTTCTCCTCCCACAAGCCTTAGACCGTTACGTTACGACTTATTGAGTGACCATTTTGTTTTCTGTGTGACAATATGTCTTGTTTATTTGAGTCTATAAAACAGCATTTGTTTTGGGCAGGCGTTCAAATAATCTGCCAGTAATATTCTGTTATTATAATTTGACGGTCCTTCCACTCCTTCCTTCTAATCCTTTCCTAGCGTTACAACCCAGCTTGGGTTTTAGCCTGCTAAATGACTTTCTTCCATTCCGCCCTCTCATTACACATCCGTCTCGATCCCCTCATGTTTATACATCTCAAATCACCCTCCACGTCATCCAACCATCTCTTTCCGGGTCTACTTCTAATTCTTATTCCTATTGGTCTCCAATCTCCAATTCTCTTAGCCACCCTTCTGTCATTCTTCTGGGCCCTTCCACCCATTCTCCATATTCTTAGTTGTTTTGTTTAAAATATAAATTATTTTTTATTTATTTAATTTATAAATACCGAGGTTTACTACGATTGCATCTTCATTGTCTCTTCTTTTTACCTTAAAAGCCTCATCTTAGCAACCTGATTCTACTACAAGTTTTAGTATTACTGTCCAAGTTTCACTTCCATGCAGTGTGTAAAGCAAACGCATACCGTAACTTTATAGATCTTTAACTTGTTGTGCTTTGTTACATTACCTTCAAGTGACCTTTGGATTGTGTGCCACTGACGAGATTAAATTTATTTATTTTCTACTCGAGATGAACTTCGCATAGTAGGTATATTACACCCGAGGAATATGAAGCTATTGACTTGTATTATTTTGCCTTCTAGAAGAGATATCTTAAGTGATGGAAACCTTGGAATATCACAAACTGGTTTTACTTGTTGACATATGCAGCTTATAAAGCAGTGCTATTTTATTTGGCACATGCAAGGCTCTATATAACTTTTCGTTGTCAGCAACTAAAACTTGATCATCAGGAAACATAAGGGCTTTAATAAACATTTTATCTCTCTTCTCTCTGTCTCCTCTCACTCTCTATCACACACACACACGCGCGCGCGCACGCGCGCGGATACAGAAATAATGAGGACGCCTTCAATAGACTGACGATCATGCCTTTCATAATTATAAAATCTATCGTAACTTAGCTAACGTGAATTTCTTAAAACTATTTCAATTCTCTTTCATTCCCTCCCTTACTCTCTCAATCGTTACCGTTTGTCTCCTTAATATTGAGTAAAAGCCTGCCTGATGATTATTGTCAGGACAAATATCTGTTTCATTGTACCACAACATGTACATGTGTATATACATTCATTGTATGTATATACACATACATGTGTATTGCGATGTCACAAGTATTATAAAATTAATACACTTCAGTCCATGTACCCAACGCAACTGGATAGTGTTAATCACCGGTTGGGTCGTAGGATTTTTGTGTATTCCTTGCGTTAAGTATATGTGGCTGTACAATAAAACTATTTCTAATAGAGGAATGAGACGTTGATAACGTGAAATAATTGATTAAAAAATTTGAAAAGAATCAATCAACGGTTTATTGATTATTGATTTTTACAAATTGAAAATTAAAATTCGGTATATTTTCTTTTATGAAGTTGCACACATACATAACATGTCTTTGTTATTCACGACACATTAACAACATATGCTCATCAAATATTTAAACATATATGATAAATAAATTCAAAAATTCTTTAAATTGCTTGGGGTCTGATTTTGAACTATAATTAAAATTTGAACTCATAGCAAATCATATACAAAAATAATATTAAATTAATCAGATCAAATTGAATGTTGAATATTAATATTTTAATGAAATACTATTCACTTACAAAAAATTATTATTACTTACAACGATACACTCATTTTTAAAATAAACAAAATAACATTATTTTCAACACAATTTACAAAATAACATATTTTACTATGAATATTTACACTATTTACATTTACGTATTTGTATTACTTTGTTAGCTCATATTCTGTTACCGTTGCAAAGCTGTTATTCACACACGCACGCGCGGGTATCGTGTATGTTGACAATAACGAAGATGATGTCGATGCTTCCTCAGTGTTTTATAGCCTCATGTTGATGGTGGTCCTGCGCTCCTCTATTAATCGTGGTGTGTTGAAAATGATGGTGATGATGATGAGTTCAATTAGTTGATCAAACTAATATAGTGTCCCTGTAATAAAATTCTTGTCTATATATATATTAGCAAACGGACATAGTGTCCCCGTGAGCAACGTCTTAGCGTCTGTCCCCTGTCCCAAAATTCCCAGAGGTATTTTAAGTAGACAGCAATTCTGACATGTCAGATGCCGTTCAATTTTGTCAGTGCATACATAACGTCCTTTATAACTGATCACTTTTTGTCTGTTTCGCGATAATGGTAAACTTGATCTTTAGGCGAGTAGTTGCATTGTCTTTGTAAATTTTCCCTCGTCATTTACGTATAACAAAATCGTTAAGGACTGGTTAATTGCGGTAGTAATTAACTTTAGTTTGTGTAACGTTTTTATTATTGCACTTTTCTGCAATAATTTGTCATTACCATACTCGTTTAAGTGTACTTATACTTATTCTAATAGCGTTTTTAGAATTATGGTATATCTTTTGTAACAGGTAAAAACCATATTTATTTATTTTCATTAATCATGCCAACACATGATTTACTCATACACAAACCAAAAATGTATACGTACACAAAGACATCTCTCCTATCGAAGTATAATGCAGGTCTGTGCCGGCTCACACACACATACATACGACTTATACTCTAAACACGGTCCAGTTTTTCACTTTCGACAGGCTTAGCATGTTAACCCCCTGTACATGAATGCACTAATTTTTAAAACCATTTATCATACTCCCTCAGTACTAATTATTTACAAAACACTGCCCTAGTTAAATATGCAAACATATGTATTGTTGCTATATATATATATATATATATATATATTGTAGCATGACAGATAACGCCCATAGTTCTGAATGGAGAAAAAGATCATAAAATAAAATAAAAACATTTTAAATCCAAGAAAGCAACATTAAAAAATTAATTAAGAACCACCGTAAAGCACAATCATGGATTGAAGAAAGAGTTCCATTAAAACCAATATTACAATGAGTGATGAGTAATCAAAATAAACTTCAAAACTAAAAATAAAAAAAGGTAATACCCAGGTAGGATAGGAGTAAGTAAGGAAGAAACCCAGAACAAGACAACATCCACCATAAAAGGTGATACTTTTATAAGAAACAAGGAGGATAGGAGCAATTAAAGAAGAAACCAGAACAAGACAACATCCACAAGAAGAAGGAGTGCTCTTATAAGAAATCAAAACAAAACCCCAAAAGAAAGTAATAAAAATAATGACCACTGAAAGTATAACAAAATCCCAATTTTAGAAAACCATGTAAAATAGATATAAACCAAAAGTGTATAAAGTAGAATTGAAAGTGAACCAATGTGAATTAATTATATAATGCAAAAAACAAACTTTCATTATCCTCTATAAATAAATTTCTTGACATTAATAAGACTATAAAACTAATTAGAAATAAAATCAAAGAATAAAAACGGGATCAGTGCAAGTTTTTATGTTATATTAAATAAACCTAATGTGTCAATATTGGAGTTCATAAACTGAGTAAACTGTGAAAAGTATACAACTTTAAAGTGTTTATATTGTGTCCATGAATAATATTCAATAGAGTATTATAATGAAAAATAATACGAGTGTTTCTAAATAACTGCCACTCTTTATATACAACATTCATTAGAATGACAGTAAATAAGACAAGAGCAGGCCATATAAAAAGTGAAGTGACCAAGAATCATTACCCCAAAAATCAAACAAATAACAGCTAAAACTGAAAATGAAACTAGTATAAGAAATAGTGTAAACGATGGAAGGACAGATATGTTTTGTTTAGAATAAGTTCAGATAACTCAATACTGAAATATCAGAGTTAAATACCATTCTTTATTATGAAAATGTTTATTATGTTTTAAGAATAGTTAATCCAGATTAAAATGCCTGAGTTTGAAAGACTATTGTTAATTTCAATTATGTGTTATGAATTAATAGTATAAATTATATACTAAATGTTCTTTTGTTAAAATAAGGAAATGTTAATCAATATTATATTAGAATAGAAAGTCAGAAAGGGTATAAACAAGATGTATTATTTAAAAACTTTGTATGTAAAAATAGTTAACATCTAGTCCAAATGGTAAAACTAAACAGCATTTTAATTAAGGAATTAAGTACAGAAAAGCAATTAAACTGATGGAATTTATATAAGGTAAGAGATATATTTATATATATTTATATATTTATATATGACATAGAGTCATATAACTGGAACTATAATTAAGGATGATATTGTAAAAAGATAGTAAGAATTATTGTTAAAAATTCAAAGGAAAAAACTGAAAATTCAAAGAGGGGAGTCACAAATTAATGTATAATATTTTAAAAGATAACCAATTAATCAAATTACAAGACATTAAGGGAAGATAAACCTTTTATGTCAATCTGAGATTTAATACAATCATTAATATAACATATAAAATGGCCAACAGTTTGAGAAGGACAGGAAGTAAAATTTTAAGTCTTACAATTTTCAAAATGAAGTAAATATAGCATTTTAGATAAAAAACTTAGTAAAACTATCTTATTTGGTATCAAATCAAGCAGAATGAACTGAGGAAGAAGATTATGTATTTAGTATTTAATAAATTTGAATAATAGCAAAAATATATTCAGTAGTATAATGTAAAAATTTTAAATGTAGCGGAAGCTAGAAAGTTTTGAAACAATGGATTGCTAATATTAAATTGGCTAAGACTTTAGTAGAAGACGAAGGAAATGAGTTAGTTCATTATTAGACGTTGTGAAGTACACTTAAGACGAGCTCTTACTAAAATATTAACCTAACAGTGAAGACATAAATGGCGTTCTTTCGACAAGCCTAGTCTACTGCGAAAAACGCGAGTTTTGTAAAATTACATTTAAACCTTAACTTCAGTGAATCAAACACCTACAAACATTAAATTAACTTAAAACAGAACAGAAAACCAGTGAATACACAATTTAAACGATTAAAACATTAATTCCACAGAACGAAACAAGCAGTGCAATTATCGACCTAATAGACTAAAGTGAAATATAACTTAACACAACACATTTTATCGAAGTGAACCACAAACACTTAACCAGAAACACTCCACTAACACCAGAAGGAATAATCGCAGCTGCAGGAACGAGAAATCATAGGAAAAGCAGCCTTTATTGGAAGCAGAATCTGCGAGGTGCATTCGTCAATTACATCTGAACACGGAGCGGCCATTTTTGACTTCCCACAATTCCAAGCGACACTGCTAGTAAAACTTCACGGTTCGAAAAATTCTTTACTTACTATTATATATTGAATGTTATATATGTATTTCAATTAATAAGCTGATATATTGTAATGTTATACTTTCAATACTATGCCCTTTTTCTCTGACCATATTGTTATAAAACAAATAAATAGAGAAATAATAATTGTTGTTGATAATAAAAAATTTTTGTTAGTTATAGATTCAATAAAAATTTTTTTTTTTGTTTAATTAATTAATTGAATAATAAATTAATTGTAAAATTTTTTTAATTACTTTCAATTAAATAAATGAGATCTTGTGTTTTTGAAAATATTTGTTTTCTATAGATAATCTATTTATGTAGTTGGATCTAGTATTCTCTCTTCTAACTTCGCTCCCCTTCTTCTTCTTCTTGGTATACTTCTCTAATAACTCTAAATTATTTTTAGAAGAAAGAAGAAACTAGTATTTACTGTACAAATAATTATGAACACATGTAATTGAGTAATTGTGATGTTTATTTCTTGAAATTTGAAATTGTGCGCCACTCTTATGCGCATGGACCAGGCGTTGATTGAGATTCGCTCAGGTCGATTGTGAACAAAATTGACAAAATATAATGTTTACAAAATTAAGTATTTCGAATTCTTTTAACTGTCGAAATGGTCAGAGGGGGCAAGGAAAAAGATACAATACTTACAATTATCTTAAAATAAATTATTAATTGCTGAAAAATAACAGGATTATGAAAATTGTCAATTATTATATAAAGATCGAGCCATTTCGTAGAATGACGTCACCGACTTGTGGAAGCAGTGCTCCGTGCTGGTTGCTAGTAAATGCAAATGGCCGCCGCTCGACTCGTGACTTTCTGCTATACAACGCTGACGCTGGGTTCTTCTCCCTCAGAAATAAATGCGAATTCCTTCCTATGCAAGGTTGTAGTATCCCTGGAAAATTGCGTGAAGTGTTCTTCCCTCCTCGGCGATGTCGTTCTGTGGTAGTTTATTGGTGCAGTGTTCTGTGTTCAATTTGTTGAGTTCGTGTCCAGATAATATTGGTTGAATTTTTCTCAAAATGGCGGTTGATTTCTCGTTCTAGTGATGGATATTACTATTGTAGTTGTTCTGGTTCAGTTTGGTGTTATTTATAAAGTAGTGGTGTTGTTTTCCATTTGGTAACCTCAGTAACACTTTTGAGGTTGTTCGTCATTGCTTTTACACTATTTCTGTTTTTTAGATCTTCCGTCAGTAAATTCTGATCTGTTCACATTCACGATTAACAATAGACTGATGACTTAAAGTCGTCGTTTTGTGGTAATTTATAAAATGTCTTTTCCCTCTTCCCATTGTTTTTTACAAATTTACATATCTCGGATTTGATTTCAACTCATAAACATACATGACAAGTTTCCTATTTATTGCTGTAACTTAATTATTTATTAATTTTACGATAATCTAACTATTCAGCAATATTCTTAAGCTAATTTTACATAATTTGATATATAACTGGGTCTGTTTTATGTTCAGATAAGCCCAAAATTTATAATTTTTACTATTTATTATAGGCCTTGTATTTTTTTTACAAATTTAGTATTTAAATGGTTTACAAGTGTTTTTATGTTAATATTTCCATTAAATAATATTACTCACTCCATGATTATTGCTTGTTGTTAATCATTTGTTGTTATAATACTCCAATATTGATTAATTTACTTTTTATCTGAGTTGAGTACCTCTTAGGCCTAGTATTACTTATTTCCAAATAAAGTTAATTTTCTCCTTTTGTCATTACATTTGCTAATATTTGTATCTGTACTGATTACATTTTCATATCTTTGTTTTGTATGGACTAGTTTCTATTCATTATATGCAGTTTGATTGAATTTATTTATTTGAGTTTGACTGTATGATAGGTGATTTTGGTTTACAATGCTGGTTTGTTTTTCTATTGTGGTGTGTTAGTTAATTTGCCTTATTACTTTTTATATGGTTTACAGTTTAATAAAAAATACAATATTCCTATTACCTACTTGCCTTCTCTACCTTAACAAACTTGAAAATTATTGAATATTATTTCAAATACAACTGAATATCTTATATCTACTAAATTTTTTATATCATTTAAACATAACAAAAACATCTTATGCCTATTATTTTTTTACATGTATGGAATTATACTGGAAACATTTTATTATTAGTAATATTATCAGTCATTGGCTGTCCTTTGTTTTTATGTTTCCTTTTTATAACAAACCTTATTCTATTAAAACATCTTAGAACTAACGGCACTTTCAGTTATGAACTGTCTCTTGTGTTTACTATATCTAATTTGTTAATACAATAAAATGAAAACGTCTTATACCTATTAAAATCTTATATTACTTAATTTTTAAAACACTTTTATTATTAAAACTAATCTTAGTCATGAGACTGTCTTTTATTTTTAGGTTTTTTTTTATATGGTATTTCTCTACAGTGATGGTAGTCTTTTTGATTGATTTCTATTTCTTACACTATTCTTTATTATAGTGTGTCACTTATTATTGTCTACACTAATGGTAGTCTTTTAAACAATTTTTTACACTATGGTAAGTTTTGGTTGGTTTCTACACTATAGGTAGTCTTTTTAATTGTTTTCACTTTATTTTTAAACTAGGCTTACAATTTAGTTTACAGTTTTATTTTCACTGTATTGTATCCTGTAACTTGTTATTTGGTCTGACATTTATCATTGGTTTTAAATGTATATGAATTGGGTATATTCATTCCTCATAAGGTTTTAGTGGATATCCTTTCTTGTTGATATATTCTTTTTATAAACCTTGATATATTTTGTCTCTTCCTTCTCATTATATTAGTATTTCCTTATCTGGTGGCTTCATGTCCTTTTCTCATATACAGCTCCTTATTAATTTGTTATTGGTTTTGTGTCTTTGGGTTTCTCTGCTTCTTAATTTAATAAATTTCCCCTTATTAATATTTTGTTTACCTTTTTACTGCTCCCCAATCTACTGGGTATACTGCTGTTTTATTGGGGTTTTATATAGTTGGTTATTTATATATGGACCAAGAGTTTTCTTTGCTATTTAGTTTGATTTTATTAACATTTTATCGACTTAATGAACAGTTTCTTTAGTTTATTTTTTAACCATTTATTATTCTCAATCACTATTGACATTTTCTTCTTTATTCATGTTGTATTAAGTTAAATTTTAAGGTGATAATTCTGTTATGCTACAATATATAAAATAACTGTTTAAAGAACACGATAATAAATAACTGTACAATCTATTGATATACCCTGAGAGAGTCGATTAATCAATCGATAGAAAATCGATTATATGATTATTTGTGAATAAAATTCCTTAAATATTATAAAATTTAATACTATTTACTCCTAAATTATAACTAGCATAATACAGCATTTTAATAGAGACTTAACTACCAGAATTTCACAACTTTGAAGGAAGATAACCTACAAATAAGGAAAGTTCACCAATCGATTGTGCCTGGAGACAATCCTATTAACTGGTAAAGGAATTTTAAATACAGAAAAGGATATAAATTGATTAAAACAGATAATAAGAAGTTCGGAACACCACAAAACATTTTAAAATAATTAATATTAAATTAATTTAAAACAAAAAATATATATAAATAAATAATAAAAATTTTTTTTACAAACAATAACAAATAATTTAATTTGTTACAATATATAAATTTTTTTTATATATAGTAAATAGTGGTCGTTCTAGTCATGTACTACTTCTTGGCTCTAGTTACCAACATTAATTATAGTAACTTCCACGGGGGGGTCCTATTTCCATCCCGCCAAATTTCTATCTAACTTCTTGATATCTTTATAATATTCTGCCTTATGTTTGATTAATAATAACTTAAATTATATTACATTTTCCAGATAGGTTATTTACCGAGTTGAAAGTTTTCTTATCTGTTTTAGTTATTCTTACCTGAACACATAGATAACAAATAAATTTTTGTCACCAAATTTAAACTACATTATTAGTTGACTAACATGTAATCTAAGTTTTCATATTTTCTTGTAAAAAGATTTCTAATGCTTTAATACATTGTGAAAAACACAAAAGCTTTGTGTAATAGCTTTTAAAGCTTAAACTATGCATCTGATTTTCAAGAAGAGACGTCATCAGCTGGATATAGGCATAGAGGTTAACTAGCTGTGAGCACGAACCTTACCTGCGAACATATTATATTGTTATCTCCTATTACCCGTTCACAAAACGTCTGTTTGTTTCTAGGATGCCAGCAACTACCGACATAACATCAAATTTTAACTGTTGATTGCCCTCATCCTACCACTCCCGACAAAAATTGTTTTCAAATTATTAGTAATCGGAAATGTAGCACACTGTATCAACTTATAAGTATAAAAATCTTTTAACGCGGACTTCTAAATTTCAAACAATTTATTTAAAATAAACATTTCTTTGTTAAAATCAATTTATTCGTAGTTTTTATCCACACATACCAAATACCTAATTCACCGTTTAAGCTATGTGTATTATAAAAACAAATGTTTAGTCTAGACCAGTATACAACGTTAAATATAAAAAAATACGTATTTTGAAAATGTCAATGAAATCTGAATTTCCTGTATGAATGTTTAACAAACGAATTCAAATAAGATAAATTAATTGTTAGTTATCAAATTTATCAAACATTTTATCATCCACAACACCTGTGCTATTCATCAGTTAGTATTAGTTTATTCTGTACATTATAATTTGATTTTAAGAAGTAAAACATAAGTAATATAAGTATAATAATAAGTAGGCCCATATTGAAGAACCAGATTTGGACAAAAAATATATGGGTAATAAGGGTTAATCCGTGCAATAAGGGTTTCTGTAGCTCCAAAAACGTTTCAAGTTCCGAGGCATCACTAATAGGAAAATTATGTCTAGAAATCCAGTCCTTTATGTTTTCCTTTTAAATACTTCAAGTTAGTGCTTTGTCATTCTGGACATTATAGTACAAACGTATTAATTATAAGATAAATCTAGGTTCCAAAGTAGATAGTACTATTTTTTATCCACTTCATAAGCATTTCTGCGTCCATAATGAAGTCATAATTGCAGTGTGAGTTCTTGCTTTCTACATTGTAAGATAACAATGTACGTTACAACACGTTATCACAGTTAGTCTTTCCTCTTTCAATATAGAATACCAGCTCCGTTATCTGAACAGTCGGATCAAGTTCTGATTAACCCGTGAGAAGACAAACAGATAATTCGTCTTAATAAATTATTAACCGGCCTTTCCGGCTGAACTTTTTAATGCTTTCAAATACGTATTATCGCTCTTACGTTGAAACTGTTAATCATTAGTTTTCAGTTATTTCCTGTTCTCTCATATGAAATCACAGCTCTTTAAGCACATAGCAAGCACTTTTCATAACCTGTGAATTAATATTTTCTTTTAACAAGTTCTGGAACAATTTAACAGTTGCAAGGCTAATTTTTTCTACATGAAAATTATAAAATATTCTTCTTACAATACAATTACAAAGGCACGATAAGCAAAGGTTTGTATCACGGTCAATATTACATACGATTTTTGACTCCGTTTTTCCTCTTCCCATTTATTTTTGTCGCAAAGCATCTGTTCTTCGGCAAGGTTTTGGTAAAGTAACAGTTCATTTACAGAAAAATAAACACAAAATTATTGAGAAAAATTGACACTATTTCAAAGTCAGTAGAATGACACGACTGACGAAGTGTGACACAAAGTAAACATACGATAAATAGGTTTGGAATTAAAATAGAAAAGCATATAAGTGTAGGTAGTGAGTGAATGTACCCCCGGAACTCCTACACATCATCCGATACTCCTGCAAAAGGCGGGAAGTAATTTATTTCTCCTCTCCGGTCCACCGAAGTGCGCGTCCGGATAGATTCCTACAAGTGTAAATTTACCATATGTTGTATTGTACATCTAAAATGATATAGCCTGATCTAAATTCTGTCAAGAATATCACATACAAAACCGTAAACTGTTGGCGCTTTTAGTGAATAACTTAAGCGGAAAGGAAACACACGGTCTATTTCTCCTACGTGTAGACACCAAACACGGAAATGCAGTACACACTACGTGAAGCTTTGCCATTATACGTCTGTTTGTAGAAAGTTTAGTTGCTGAGTCACTGTGTACGTTCCCGCACAAAACACGCTGTCTGGGACTCTCAATTAAAAGATTCATTAATTAAAAGTCTTGAAATCGTGTCGCTTTGTCTAAGCATTTTCTTTACAGAACATGTGGCAATTATGTAGTAAACCGCAACACATATATTTATTTTTTATCCTGTTTATGTTTTCCCTTATTCAGAAATATATTTAAATTTTAGCAAAACGTACTAACGTAAAAAATTAAAATTTTAATTATTTGGCTTCATTACATAAAAGAGATTTCAAAACGTAAGTCATTAATTACGTGAATAAGATGAAACTACAGAATTATTACAATAGATCAACAAAAATATTACACTAAGTTTATGCGTAAGATACCAAAACGTCTATTACACGAGTTATTTTAAAAATTAAATAGTGATAGCTATCTGCCACCCTCCTTTCTGGATTCCATAAAGCAGCGATCTGTCCCTGAGGTAACCGTCCACCATCCGTAGCAGGTACTTCGGCACGCGAAAGTCATGTGGAGTTGAACGTATTTTTAACGTCCAGTGTCACCAGCCAAACAACCCTTCCAGAAAAATGGTTGTGGTCGTCCGCTCTTCTGACAGCCTCACACACTTCCTGTATCGCGTCCACCGTAACTCTTCCCAACCTAAAGCCGAACTGCTTCTTGTGGGGATCTCCTGCAGTTCTGATCGCCGTTGCCGCTCTTGTTCTGATGAGTTTCTCCAGTAACTTCCTAGCCGTGTCCAACGTACAAAGTGGTCGGTACGAAGACGGGAGCGCTCTGAGTCACCTTTCCTTGTTGGTCAGCACTAGGCGTGCTATCTTCCAATCAGCAGCAGAACACCCCCGATGCCGAGCACGCGTGTACATCTTCGGTAACAACTCTGACTTGTGGCGAAATATTGTCATCAGCACATCGTTGGGGATTCTATCGGGGCCTGGAGCTTTAACGTTTTTCATCGTCCTGACTGTGAGCCCCAAATCTTTGACATTTCCAAAATAGGTTCCGCATTGCTTCGAATGGGTGGGGAAGAGAGCTCTTATGATTTTCTCCGTTGTTACCACATACACCACAGAGGTGGCCTTTAAGGCTCCAGCTTATACCCCCGTGCTCACGGATCTCTGTTGAAATCTTAAAAAAATCGGTTGTTTTGCTCCGCAGCGCGCCTTGCTCCTGTTGATCGACCGTTGAAGTTCTGTCTTCGCAGTTTTGTGCCCAGCCAATCTGATATTCGCTCCAGTGCGATCTCTTACCTTCTGTGCGATCCTTCGTAGCCTGAGCCACCTTCTTCGCATATTCGCGATTTCTCAAGTCCACCAGGAAACCGGATACGCTTCACCAAGGAATCAGGAAATCAGATGTCCGGGATAATCTCGGTATATCCAAGGCGTCGGAAAATTGTAATAGTAGTATCAGCAGTAGTAGTAGTAGTAGTTGTTGTTGTTGTAGTAGTAGTAGTGTCATTAACTAAATAAACATGTGGCTGGTTGGCGCGATTGTTCTTCATGAATGCAATCCCAGATGTAGTTAGATATTGTTCTTCTTATGGAATTTGCGTCATCACGTAGACTATTGTAGTTTTAACATATTTACACACAGTTTTAATACAGTTTCAAGGAGATTATGACCCAGAGATTAATTTTCAGGTGTCACTGGTAGTGGTCGTTATTAATGCACTGTTCCTTGAAGTGAACGTTCCCGGTAAAATCTCATTACTATGTTTCAGTATTCAGAGGTTAATGAAATGTGTATCATAGACGAAAACTGATTATTTGTAAGTATTTATGTGCCTTTAAAAGCTTGATATTTATGTGCGATACACTGAAAAACTGATGTTTTATACAAACGTATGTTCTTTTCGATAACGAATCTGAAGGACCGATTTTGTGCTCAATAAACAAACGATAGCAGAAACGAATTATATTGTCATGTACATAGTGTTACGTCTGTATTATGAGAATAGTGGTTGGGTAAACAACGCGGGTAATCTAGAAGCTCGGTGTTGGCGATAAACGTGTTAGGCTACGCTGTCAGTAAACATCGTACAGGGTATACAGTTTTTGCGGAAGTGCACGGGTAAACATGCATTAACTTTTTTCTGTACAAATTAGCGGATGAGTATGTAGACACGCAGGGCGCGCACCTACCTCCCCACTATACATGTAAGTTGTGTGTTTCAAGTGTAGCACATCTGGAAATAATGGAACAGGTTTTCAATATATACGTGTAAAGATTAATAAAAGGAAAAACTCTAGTGGTAGTCTCTGGGAAGCAAGCACACCAATTAAGCATTGTATAGGAGGTGAGGCGTCAAGTTCTTGAGAAGTAAATTTACATGAGAAAAAAAATTAACAAAGCACGTTAAAGGAAAGTGCGGTGAGAAAAAATACGGTTTAATGAAAATAGCAATCTTTTTATATTGTTTAATATGGGCTAAGTGATACGGAAGAAATTGATAAGGGGTTACGTATGGAGAGTTAGGGATTCAAGACCTGAACTGTTAACGAAAGGGACCAACTGCACCTAGACTAGTTTGAGATATATCTTTAGAAAAGACTGGTACGGTCAAATTGGATGATAACCTTTTCGGGAGCTTAGATATTAAAGAAAAATGTGAGAAACAATAAATAAGAGAGACTACACACAGGACTCACATAAATAAGACAAAGGATGAACCGTATTAACTAAATGGTTGCTTTAATAAACGGACGAATGAACGATAAGACAGGAGAGAGAATGCTAAATAGGCAGCTTACATACGGCGTGATGGAGGAAGTAGTAGACGATGTGAGGGATACCAGGAGTTATAGTGCTTTGCAGTAAGTTGGACATTTTTAGGACACCTAAGTTGTCGTCTCCATCAGTAACTTAGGATAGAAGACCAAAGAACACACACGCACACACACACACACACACACACACACTTACACACACATACACAGTAAAAAGTATACCTGAAAGTCATGTTTTAGGTGTGCCTGAGAGGAATAGTTAATTAATGTGGCAACTTGTAAGCTGTGCAGCGGTAGCGGTCAAAACTAACGACGTGGACGAAAATTACTGTGTCGCTAACAGAAAAAAAATACTACTCACTATATTGTGGATAACTATGACTCACTTTGTGTTACTGGTTATTTACTCAACTAACTCAAGTTGCTCAACTTACCCAACGGCAACCGCTGAAGAAGCTTATTAAAAGCGAAAACCGGTTCAGGCTATAAAATAAAACTTTTACGTTTTTACCTACAAAAAACTTTGTGTTCCGAGTCGTTAGTAAATTAATTATATTTACTTAAGTAATGGACATGTCATGGAAAACGAAATCCAAGAATAATAATTATTTAGTATGATGGTTGAAGTTATGATTTTTTATCCTAGATAGGCTTTAGGTTCACTGTACGCCAAACTATAAAGACCTACAAGCAACTAACATTGACCATAACTGTAGCATTCAAGCAGGTAAGTCTAAATTCTCAATAAGATTGGTCGTAACAAGAACTCACGAGTCGAGAAAAACAATACACACCGAATTGAATGAAGGGTGCGCTTGTAATAAAAATTAGGCGAAGTGACGATTTCGTAATCAATTTTATTTTAAAATCTCTTCTCGTGACACCACTTCATATATTTATGTAAGGTAATATTTTTAAGACAAATTTCATCTACAACTTACTAGTTCTCAGAGCTGTGAGTAATTTTATGCAGCAGAACAGCAGTTCAGTATTGTATGTTGTTTTGTCTCATCCGTCTTATTGTACCCCACGCGATCAACATTGTGCACAAAGTATTTTCCTCCTTTTTGTAACATCGTTTCCTCTCAGATTCCAGTGTTGGTTTACAAAGGCTGTATTTTCTATAAAGAAAACCACCAGCCTTTTAACCAAATTCTTATTGATTTGTTTACAAATGTAAAACGATTTTGCGTCGTCCTTTATTGGAATCGTTACTATTATATTTATGTCAGAAGATTTTATAACATTTTTTCCTTCTAGGGAACTGACGTTTCTAATGTCTTTTTAACATTGAAAATGTTTTTAAGGACGTGTCGCACATTTGCGGGCGATCGCTGGTGCGTGATCGAAAATGGGAACCGGTGAGTTTCCATAGAAACTACTTCTTTGTAGTACACATATAAAACTTCGCTTATGAATGCGACTACATTTAACTTATAATCTGTACATTGGTAAATGAAGAATGAATTCATTGATTGGTGAATGAACATAAATATATATATTTTTTAGATTTATTGAATCATTTTCAATGCCGTTCTCTGTGCATTGCATTTGTGCAATGCCTGAAAATTTTTATTTCTAAAGCACTTAAAACTACTCTTGAAGACAAAATTTACTCAAAACCGGTTTTGCAACAACATCCAAATTATTGTGTGTGTAATAGAAATAAATACGTTTGAATAGTGTGTGTGTAATAGAAATAAATACGTTTGAATGGAAGCTATGACTTTCGTTATCAGTACGGTAACAAATACTCCAAAACGAAATTTCTTTGATTTATGGGAGTCCAAGACTAGATTTTTTCCAGAAACATTTCCGATTAATAACCATGGTTAATTTATATTATTATTAACACCACATGTTTTGCCCATTAACATGATATGTTGTCTTAAGTGTTAAATCTTAGGCTTAAGAACAAGAACGGACAGCTATTTACATTCCCACGTAGTGCGAGAAGTTCATATAACAAAAACTGAACGTAGCATACTGTACTCAAATAGCATAAGAGCAGATTACGGCAGAGTTGTTTCGTCATTGTTGTCATTGTTACTAGTACGGAGAATTTATATCTGCTAAGGTAATGTTGTTTAAAATTTTATTTTATCTTTTTTGTAAAAATCAAGATTTTTTTATTAATAAGGGAACCAACGCAGGTAAAATTTAACGTCGTTTAAATGATAATTCTTTCCCACAATATTATTATATTAACAGTGACGATTCTAGTAGTAACTTGATTAACATAGCTAATTGTTATATCCGTTAAAGAAATTTCCTTTAAACGAAACAAAGAAAATTATTTTCTACAGACAACTTTATGGCTAGTGTCCTCATAATGTTTGCATATAACAGTACAAAAAAGTAATATCCATAAGATCAAATATAATTGGTTAATTGTATTTTTGAATGAGTGCATAAATAATGTACTGAAGGTGCCCCGTCACTGAGTGGGTGACACAGTTAGTAATAATAATACCATAAATAGGTGGTTGTCACCCGAAAAAGCGTTGTCAATTAAACCGTGCGACCACGTAAGTATATAATACGTAAGTATAATTATAGGCCTATACGTAAGTGTATAACTAAAAAAATATTTGTTCAAGCTTACAGAAAAAAATATATCTTCTGATGGGAGCACTAATTCATAAATTTTAATAGGAATTTCATGTATGTGGGTTGTTTGTATTTCTCAGATACCTTATTTAGTAAATTTATCTCTTTGTCACTGTACAGAAACTCCGTTTTCAACAGGAAACTTCATGGGATTAAATAATAATTTTTTTCTTAATAAGATAACCATATTTTTCTTTGGATTGTTTTTCTTGCATTAATGGAACACATTTGAAAATAAGAAGTAAATAGGTTTGATACCTTTTAAAAATAATAAATTTGTGTTATACTAAACCCTCCGAATTCCATGCACATGTACTACCATAATTAATAGTTACTCATTTTGTATTATTGCACGAAATTTGAAAACGAAGTAATAATGTCATCAATCGAATCGAATCAAACTCATACTGTTAAAACATTAGCTCTCGATTTTGAAACAGATGGAAAATTAGTTTATGGTAATTTGGCTAATTTTATGGATAATGTGTTGAACTAATTTCGCTTTAGAACAGATAATATACAATTTAAATACGTATTCTGGATCAATTTAAAATCTGCTTCCTTACATATTAGGGTAATTACATTTATAATTACAGTCATGTACATTACAGTAATGTAAAACTTGTTTCTGAGCATACTATCCAGTGTTTGTTTACCCAGTTTTCAATATAGTGTTTAGGAAATGTAAGTCAGAAGTATTATGCTTGCAGACACAAATATGTGTGTCAAAATCATCGTGACATAAAGTGACAAACAGACCTCCTCAGTTAAAGGCTACAACAGTAATATGTTTTGCGAATCAAATGAGCAAAGGAACACACTGTCAGACAACGTTTTGTTTCACCTGCTTTCGTTAAATAACATAGAACAAAAAAGTAGCATTGCGTTATACGCATGTTGCAAGTCGAAAACTCTTTCCACATGAATAGATGTGGAAAAACTTTTATACCACAAGGCTAAAAACTTTCAGTACCACTCACTCATAACATATCAATATCCTCATCATGAAAGTCATAGATTTGCTCAGAAAAAGTAATTTTTCTTACTTTCTTATTTCTTCTTGTATTTTTCTTGTACTTATTCAAACAGAAAGCATGTTCAAACGATCTTATGTGTTCTTAAAATGTTTTATCATGTACAAGTTCCAGGTTAATTTGTTAAATATCTAGATGTGTATGTGATGTGCTCGGACGCGACATTGTGTCGATCCTTGTTTTATCCTGAATTTATTTCATTCTCTTGTCCTTGATAATTGATTTAAGTTTCTCAGGGAGTGTCTCTGATTTGCTGCTATGAATAAGTGTGTCTTATCTATTAATTCTCCTTTAATGTTTTTGAAATGTTTCTTTACTTGAGAAAGTATTTCATTTATTTTACACCTGCTTTTATCGATATTTCAACAAATTCCATATCGTTCTACGCGTATTTCCTTTCTGTATAATATTCAAATATTTAAAATCTTTAGTTCTTCGGTTATCTTTCTTTCTAATTAAACAGTTTAAATATTATTGTCATTTTGCATTGTCAATACATTTGTTTTTTACATTCTTTAATATATTTTTCTTACACAAAAATTTGTTTGGGATGTTAAAATTTAATTGTAGTTTCTCTTTTATATCATGTAATGAGCACATATTCAACAAGTAACAACTCTATTAGTTTTTACTTCATCATCCAGCTACTTTCCCTTATTAATTTTATTTTGCACGTCTTCTTCTCCTTAGGTTTTTAGGGCTCAGTAAACGATTTTGTAAGAAATCCTGTAAAGCTTCATATCGTTCCTCCCTTTGATACTACAGCTCATACTGACCCTGATCTACGTTAAACATTGCCTTCAAACATTTCTCTCCCTTGTCGCCCCCAGGAAAGACTCACCATGTAATTGAACAAAGTATCGTTAGTGGGCCCTTCGTCTAGTGTCACAGCAACCATTCCTCACTACTTTTTGATGGGTATTCGGGTGTCATTCATTCGCTCTAGATGTGATGCCCACTTTACATGAGGTAGTCTAAAATTTTTTTTTATACACATTTGTATAGCTTTATGTTCTATCTAAAAGGTTTTTACATAATTACATACTTAGTACAAAATTGTTACTACTAAGTGTTGTTCTCATGGTACAATATTCATTAAATGCTTCTGTTTCAAGTTTAGTATTTCAGCTCGCATTATCAACATTATTAAATGTTAATACTCGCATCTAACAAGATTTTATTTGTCGTCATTGACGGTATTTAATGCGTCAGTACGTAAGCAGTACAAATTATATAAAATAGAAAAAAACTAAGAAAATCAGTATTGGTAATTGTAAGTCTGTCTTATATGTGAAAGAACCTCACTAATGCTGTTTACTTTACGTACGTAACAACGCCACTAATGCAATTATATTACGTAATAAACCTCTCGTTTGGGATATAACTGTTAAACTGTCGAGAAAAATTTAATCAATTTTAAAACAGTTTAAAATTTTAGTTTTAGAAGTACTACATTTTAGTTGCCAACAATTTTTTCCTTGTTAAGCCATGACTCCACTCTTGACGGAACAATAAAATTAAATTCAGGTAACAATGGAATAATTATTATGCTTCGGATTATCAGAGCCTTATGACAATCCATATTCCTTCGGCCTGCATCTACAATGGATCTCTTTTAATAATTGGGTTGCTCTTGTAAGGGATAATGGATCTTGCAGAGCCTTTAGTCTATTTAATACACGACAACCCATTCATCAAATAAAGACATTAGCAAGTACCTCAGGTCCAAGGTCTGTGCCGGTGTAGACCACAGGCTCTCAGGTTTATCACTATAGTACAAATATAACTAAAAAAAGCAATAAATATAAATAAAACTTATTGGAAAAACTCACATTAATTTAGCAGGTTAATGACCAATTTTTCTACAAAGGAAATTTTTCAGTACGCATTGGAAACATGAGTACTGACATACAAAGCGTAATGTGTTACGAAGTCTGCATTCTAAAGAGAGAGCTTTTCATCACCAGTGCAGTTTGTACGTGTACGCCACCGTCAGGTGCAGCCTAGTACTCGAGCGGGTAATTAGTAATTACTTTAGCCGTAGAACAAAGCAAAGTTTATTCCCAGTGAGCGTGTTATTTCCATTAGCAGCCGTGCAAAGTAGTCTCGGAACGCCTCCTTGCTTTTTCAAATATACGAAAAGAGCGAGCTGGATTGTAATAATCCGGTCGTTTGTATGGCAGTATCACGCCACGTTTGATTGAAAACGGCCTTTAATGGCAAGTTAAATGTTGCCTACGTTAGAATCAGTTTACTTGATTCGGACAAGTTTACGTTGAGGCAGTGTTCGTGCTTTTAAGTGTTTATTAAATAACAGGTTTAGTTACACAAATTTAAAAACCATCAGACGTGTTCTAATAGTGTAACAAATTATTCTTATTATTATTCTGTGTAATTTATGGCAACTTTTTATTTAAATCGTTTGTCTATTCAGAAGGCTAAGCTACACTGTAAGCTGTGTCTTGATATGCTGTCCTGTTTTTTTGCATTGTTGAACAGGCAGATTGTATATTTCAAATCTCAGTGAGCTTATATTGCCCACGTTTATAGTCTCATCTTAGACCATGAAAAGAAGGGTAAGTAGGTGCCTGATTGTTGTGTTGTTGAGATTGTTAATCCGAGGTTTGTTGAACTGATTGCCTCTTAATTTTTCTTAAATTGAAAAATCGGCTTCCTTGAGTTAGTGTAGGTCTTTCTTATGTTATCTTTAATCAGATTCAACAGTTTACTAAAGTCGTTTCTGTTTAGCCTAAAGTAATTACTATAAAGTCTACTCTAATCCTGTTTACTTCAAATTCTCGCCGTACTAAACGGTGAAGTTCGCTGAATATCAGATTTTGTGGACTTACATGTGTGCTTCACTTCCATCGTTTCCTTTCTCTTCAAGAGAAGAATATCAGCAGAGCCTCTTCTTCAGCACAGTCATCTGGTCACAAGCAAGACAGTTTGAAGAACGCCATAACCAAACTTTACTGGATAAGGAACATCATCGTGTTTCACAAGGGAAACGTTAATCGAGGGTTAGCTTAGGTTAGCAATTAGTGTGAAATCAAACTATAAAACCTAACGCAACTTAAAGCAAATCTTAAGTTAACTTACTTAGCTTTTGGCGTGTACCGGCCTTTACAGTTAAGCTGTGAATTAAACAAGACATTTGTACAATGAGGTGAAAATAATACTGAATTCTACTTGTTACTAAATTCAGTTACTGTAAAGAACTGTATATTACCGTGTTTTTATTTTAATACGTTACCTGTTCTTATATATTTGTTGTATACAGACGTATTCCAGTGGCTGTCCGTGTTACTCTCTGGTAATGCATTTTGTATATTAAAATTTTAGGTTTATGAATCTAAGTTTCAGAAACCTTTGTCACGTACTGTGCCGGTGTGAAGCCGGCTATCGAAGATTTTAGTTAAAGTTTTTTTATTGTACTATATTGCGAACGAGAGTATGCTAGGCGATCTTTGTACTACGAGATAAAAGGGACGGTTGCGCGCGCAGCTTATGGTTGAGGTCGGCTTGCCTTGTCGGGTACTGAGGCAGTCTACGCTTCGCCTGGCTCAGAGAATTAACTCTCTCTCTCTCTCTCTCTCTCTCTCTCTCTCTCTCTCTCTCTCTCTCTCTCTTCGTACATTTACGACGCAGTTTGTATCCGTCTTCATGATTGGCTAAAGCGTAAATTGACTCCCGGTAAGTATTCCATTATTTTGTCTTTATAAGTAATTATACATGTATGGATAATTAATAACAATATGCAACCGTATAAAATACGTAATGATGTGTGTGTGCGACCCGACAAGTTATGTTAAGAGAATCTCATTATTTACTGATTTACGTAACGCCCAGTATATAGCCCATGCTCTTTTTATTATTTTCTGTAATAGTGTGAGAAGTTTTTCAAATGTCATTGTCATGGTAAAAGTGTACAACATTAAAAAATTAATGACTAAAAGTAATGGTTAGTCAGGTCGTGAACTGTGCCTATGCATGCAGTAGACTGTCGGAGAGTTTGTTAATTAACTTCACAGTAGAGAATTAATTGTGAGAGCTTCCATGAATGAAATTTAATTAATGTTAAAACATTCTTAATGCTGTGAGTGCCTTGCAGTTGAATTTTTTTTGGTCAAATAATGATTATCGCTCACCACGTGGCCGTTTAACCTGCAAATTTATGTCGAAGCATGTTGGCCTAGTGCGGATCACTTTATATTAAACCACATTTAATAAGGTCTGTTCATTATTCAAATTTATTTATTCCATGGCTGATTTTTCTGCTCTTTCAGCTGGTTGCAAAAACTTTATTAATGAAAATTGTGCTTTCTTGAGAGTTAGTTGGAGGCCCGTTATGAGGTTAATTACCTGAACTCGGGTGTACATTTTTAGTGAACAGTTCTCTAATTTATTTGAATGAACAGGGTTCTTGAACTAAGTCGGATTCCTGGCTTGCTGATGGCCGTACATCTGCCTAAGCTGTGAACCATGAACAAGATCTAATACGAAGAGGGAGATGGGGACTCGTTCTCAACGTAACACTTGACTGCTGTGATAAGGTGATATGCACTCTATTATTTTCTTATCAAAAATCTTTGCATCCATGGGCCCACGTGTGCCGACACTCTGCTAGATTGGGGAACCGCTGTTCATGACTCAGAACTTTACTAGTTAAATTCAAGTACACCTTTTTCTTATAATTGTATTACCTAACGCTAAGTGCACTGCCTGTAAGTGGGTGATGCACTGCGGGAGCGTGCCAGAGATTTTTTCACACCTGAACATTGTACAGTTTGTTCATCTTGTCATGTTAGTTTTGCAGAATGTATTGAACAGGTTAGTATCTCTGTTCCGGTTGGAACAGAGATGAAAATATTTTAACTTCACTATAGGTTCACATTTAAGGGCTGGGGTTTTCCTGGGTTTTTTTTTCTTGGAACGTTTTCTGGGGTTAACAAAAGGGGACTTAGAGTTTCTCTGACTCATGCTGGGGCAACCTCAGACAGGTGGGAGGCCTGTCAAATTTTGTCAACTACATGCGGGCGCGCTCCCACAGATGCTAGAGCACAACCACCTTATTGTATTTCTTTTCTTTATTATTTTTATATAGTCATTCGGGGTTAATAGAAACAATTGCTATTTTTCTGGAATATATATATTAGTTGATTTTGCTCCTTGCACCAGGGCTATACTGACTGTTTTCTTAACTGGCAAAACACATATTGATTGACTTTCACTGGTAGTATCTGCTGTTTAATTTTCTTTAATTATAAAACATGTACTCATTATTTTTGGTAAAACATACAGTGTCAAAATTTTCTGAAATTGTAAGGCCTCGAATGATTAATTTCTGATTGTTAAAGTACATAAGGATTTTGGTTCCTTCGGAATTGTGAAGTAAAATAACCATTTAGAATTCTATAATCGCTGTTTGAAAGTAGGTGATGTAGTTCTGTTAATTTTTATTTAATACTGTGAAAGGAACTTAAGGTTCATACACTCATGAGGGGTCATTGATCAGTGGAATGCTAGACAAATGGGCGGTCCGGTTTTATTCATGCGTTATGAATTATTATCATCTTTCTGGGGTTTGGCGTTTATGTAATTCTACAAATCGGGTTGTTGTAGGGCAAATATTCTATCACTGCTGGGTTATAAGATTGTAGTCACACGGCCTGCCAGGCGGGTGCATTCCTGGGGCATTTGTGTTCGAATTGAGGTAATTGTGAGTTTGTGTGCCTTATGTTCTGTATGTATTATGTTTGTCTGTGTCTAGCTAGCCACAAGGAAGGGGGGGGAGAATTTTCTATTTATATATATATCTGTTTACTGCATTTATACATATTGGTTATGCTATTATATACATATATCGGTTTACTGCATTTGTACATACGGGTTATGATATTATATTTACATACATATGTTAACTGAACTTACACACTTTGTTATGCTATATACTTGTTGTTTCTTTAATATTGTTGAAGCAGGGCTTAAATTATGTATGTATGAATTCTGGGAAAACAATAAATTTGTTATTGTTATATTACGGCTGAGTTTCATTGCAAGTCCCGTCATACTGGACCCGGCACAAATTTTGCTTCTCTAGGCTCCTGCCTAGTCCTAATTGACTTGTGACTTCTCTTTCAAAAAAAAATTAATTATAATTAAAGAAGTTGGTTGATATTCAAAAAAATACATAAAAGGAAAGAGGGGTCACAAAATGGTACCGCAGAGCGTGGTTTATAAAGTCTGCTACCACAAATGGTAGCTCAGAGCGTGGTTCATTCTAGGCTTGAACCCTTGGGTCCTGGTGTGTGACGGGGCTTGCAGACTCGGAAATATTAATGCGATTGTTGTGACATAGTTGATATAGGCCCGTGTAGGCTAGTTATAAGTTGTTTAATTTGTGAGTCGGGTCGCACCACTGAGGCGGTTAATGGTGTTTAAAAAATGTTTGGTAGCTTGTACGGCTGGGGAGTCGCAAGCGTGGTCTGGAAGATGGAATGTTGATCCGGGGTCGGAGTTTAGCGTGTTATATTGACGGGATGCGGTATGGCCCGATCGGAAATCGGTAGCGGAACCGACTTGTGTCCGGTTGATGTCGAAGTATTTTTCATTCCCGAATTAGGACTTTCAGTTGATTGTTAGTCGGTTGTTGTGATTTATGTGTTGGTACGGCGTGTATGTCGAATTGCTGTTTGCTGTTATGTGTGTGTAGTATTGTTGCTTGTCTCTTGTCTCCTTCCGTCGTGGATGCATGGTTCAGGATAGGCCAGGTCTCCGCAGCGCTAGAGAACCCGGGGGTCTACTCAAAGGAAGGACAGTACTTGAGTTTTTCCGATTTTTGTTAATATGTTTTTGTAGGTTATGTTTGTGTTAGGTGTTTAGTGGGGATTTGTTTTAGGATTGTTGTTTTGAATTGTGCAATTCTGGCGGGGATATGCTACGAGAAATTGCCCCACCCTCTTTCAGACGTTCTCCAGAAATTTCCGGTGGTGAATGGATTTGATGAGGATCAGCTGTTGGTTTTCTTGGACCTGGTCCTGCAGGTGGCAGATTTCTCAGGGGTGTCCGATGGGGAGGTCTTGTTTCTTATATACCCGTATTGCCGGAGTACGTTGGCTGATCTGGTCACCAAGGCTCTGCGTCGGGGTGACAGTGTTGATGCCTTCCATGGGGAGGTGTTGAACTTCTTCACACCCATTCGACGACGCGCCAAGCTTAAGTTGGAAAGATTCTATCGCCCACAGGCCTACGGAGAGGCGTTAGGAGACTTCGTGCGCGATATACGGAAAGCTTCCCGGGTGTTAAGATTGGGGTTGCCCGAGACAGAAGTGATACAAGCGATTCTAGAAGGACTGAGTCCCCAGGAGAGATCTCGTTTGGCATTCGCAGACCGTCCACGTTGTTTTGCGGACCTTGAGCGACTGTGTGTGCTTTCAGGAACGGTCAAGGAGGTTGACGAGTCCCGGGGAAAAGAGGCTACCGATGTCCCATACTCCAGCGGTTCATCAGGAAGAGCCAAAAGGGACAAACATGGTGGTTTGAGGAGAACCCAAGAGACGCTTAGAAAGCCAGAATATTCCGGAAGTGATGGAGGCTACAGGGGAGTGGCAAGTGTGAAGGCGGTAACAACAGCTACAGCACAGAAAACAAAGAAACATGAAATTAACAGGGGAAAAAGAAATTATGTTAGGGAACAGACATCGGCAAGTAGGGAGCCGGTGGTTAGGCGTCATTCTTATTTGGAGAAAAAGGAAGCTTTGAAGGTTCCAGAGGAAGTACAAGTGCCTAAGAGTGTAGTGGATGAAGAAGGTGAAGCAGAAGAAGAGAAGCGGAATAACTTCTGTGGATCAATACAAGTTGACAAGGACACGTCAGTTAAGACGGAGTTGACGGACTCAAAGAGGACGTCATGGTTGAATCCAGAGGCCGCAGAATTTGTTCCGGTATTTTCATCTCGGTTTGTGAGGGATCCAGAACCTGTAACATCATCATCGCCTACGCCGGGATATGAGAAGTCATTGGATGGTGTAGCTTTACCATCGCCAGTCGAAATTAATTTAGCCATTGCACATGAACCTGGACAGCTGGATTCCAGGGTGGAAGATGTTGAGGACGTTCTAGTTGCTGAAGGTGGTCAAGGAGTGGAATCGACAGAAGAGTCAGAAGAGCGTACTGCAGATGCTGCGCAGGTGAGTATAGTTGTAGGTGTTAGGGAGACTGTAGAGTCTGAAGTTGCAGATGGACACAGGGATGTCCGGGCTGCGAGTGTTTCTGAGGTTGTGGATGGACAAGGGGATGTCCATGCCGCAAGTGAGGTAGAAGTTGAGGAGAAATTTGGTGGCAGCGTTGTAGGGTTTGTGAGTGAGAGTGGTGTAGTGTGTGAAGATGTGCAGACGCCTTCTGTAAGTAGTGTTGAAGATTCCAAGGAGCGGAAAGAAGTTTCAGGTGGACCAGGTGAGCAACCAGAGGATGAAGATGTGCAGTGTTCAGATGGTGGTAGTGGCGAGGATGTTTATGATAAATGTGTTGGGGAAAATGAGATTGGAGAAGAGGTGAGTGAAGAAGTTTGTGAAGCGGCTGGTGAACAATGTGATGGAGAAATTGGTGAGGAGCTGAGGGAAGATGCGGTTGAACATGGATCAGAGGAGCAACTGGAAGCTGCTGAGAAGGTGCAGTGTCATGATGTTGATTTGGATTATGTGGACGAAGAAGGGGAAATTGTAGAAAAGGAAGAAATTGTAGCAGAAGGGTTGGACGATGAGCATAATCCAAGGCGGAGTGAAAGTAGTGAGGTAAGTTGCCTTGATTCTGATTCCGAAGAAACCAGTCAGTACAGCTCAACACGAGATAATTTCTTAGAGAGTGCTGTCCGAAAGGAGCGAATACCTAAAGTGTGTCATAGAAAGGTAAGAAGAAGAGGTTAACGGGTAGCGGGTAGATGTTCCCCACACTCCCAGTGGTGTTCATCTATTTCAGGGTTGCGCCCCTGCCCACGCGAGCCTTGGTTTCCCCTCCATTCATCCTTATTTTCGGAGGGAACCAGGTCCTTACCCTTAGTCCTAACTATTGACCCTTTAATGCTCCTCGCCCCAGTTCATCTTCCCGATTTTCCTATCCCTCCCCTTAGTAAAAAAAAAAAAAAAAAAAAAAAAAAAAACTATCGATAAGGAAGTGAGTAGATTGTGGTCCTCGAGATGGTCGTGGTCTTTGAGATCGTCAGTTTCCCCTGTTTAAAGGTTAGATGGAGTGATGGTGTGCTGTTGTTGGTTGTTAATAGGTCTTGATGTTGATGTTGTTCATTATAGGGTCCGAGCCATGCCGCATTCTCCGGTTGTTTTTCTGGTGTTCTTTTGTTGAGAGAGAAAGTTGTGTAGTAGGTGCTGTAGGAAAGTAAACCCCCTCTAGTTATGGTGTATTTGAATGAGTAAATGATGGGATTAATGTTCGTGTGCCCTTGGTGCGGTCCTCTCTGTCTGGCTGAGCGGGGCCGTCCGCCCTTGTGTAGGGAAGTGGGCCAGCCATATGGCAAGGTTGGAGATGCCTTGTGGGTACATGTGGCTGGTCGGTCCGAGAGATGGACGAGGAGTAGCACGGTCGCTCACATATCAAGGTGTGTGATGCCTTGTTGGGTCTTAGGACGAATATGTGAGTGGGACCGGTGGGAGTAGGTGATGGTCACCGGAGAGGGTGACGTGTTGGGGCGGTCCCGTGGGGTTGGCATAGCGGAGAGGGTCGCATGGGGATGGTGGTTCTCCTGGGAGCAAGAGCCGCCTGGACACCTTATCCACGATGCCCACCGGAGTATTTAAGATGGGGGTACACTGCAGGGTACTTTCCCGAGTTTCAGAGTTGGGCAACCGGGTTGCCCTTTCGGGGTGGGGGTGTGCCGGTGTGAAGCCGGCTATCGAAGATTTTAGTTAAAGTTTTTTTATTGTACTATATTGCGAACGAGAGTATGCTAGGCGATCTTTGTACTACGAGATAAAAGGGACGGTTGCGCGCGCAGCTTATGGTTGAGGTCGGCTTGCCTTGTCGGGTACTGAGGCAGTCTACGCTTCACCTGGCTCAGAGAATTAACTCTCTCTCTCTCTCTCTCTCTCTCTCTCTCTTCGTACATTTACGACGCAGTTTGTATCCGTCTTCATGATTGGCTAAAGCTTAATTTGACTCCCGGTAAGTATTCCATTATTTTGTCTTTATAAGTAATTATACATGTATGGATAATTAATAACAATATGCAACCGTATAAAATACGTAATGATGTGTGTGTGCGACCCGACAAGTTATGTTAAGAGAATCTCATTATTTACTGATTTACGTAACGCCCAGTATATAGCCCATGCTCTTTTTATTATTTTCTGTAATAGTGTGAGAAGTTTTTCAAATGTCATTGTCATGGTAAAAGTGTACAACATTAAAAAATTAATGACTAAAAGTAATGGTTAGTCAGGTCGTGAACTGTGCCTATGCATGCAGTAGACTGTCGGAGAGTTTGTTAATTAACTTCACAGTAGAGAATTAATTGTGAGAGCTTCCATGAATGAAATTTAATTAATGTTAAAACATTCTTAATGCTGTGAGTGCCTTGCAGTTGAATTTTTTTTGGTCAAATAATGATTATCGCTCACCACGTGGCCGTTTAACCTGCAAATTTATGTCGAAGCATGTTGGCCTAGTGCGGATCACTTTATATTAAACCACATTTAATAAGGTCTGTTCATTATTCAAATTTATTTATTCCATGGCTGATTTTTCTGCTCTTTCAGCTGGTTGCAAAAACTTTATTAATGAAAATTGTGCTTTCTTGAGAGTTAGTTGGAGGCCCGTTATGAGGTTAATTACCTGAACTCGGGTGTACATTTTTAGTGAACAGTTCTCTAATTTATTTGAATGAACAGGGTTCTTGAACTAAGTCGGATTCCTGGCTTGCTGATGGCCGTACATCTGCCTAAGCTGTGAACCATGAACAAGATCTAATACGAAGAGGGAGATGGGGACTCGTTCTCAACGTAACACTTGACTGCTGTGATAAGGTGATATGCACTCTATTATTTTCTTATCAAAAATCTTTGCATCCATGGGCCCACGTGTGCCGACACTCTGCTAGATTGGGGAACCGCTGTTCATGACTCAGAACTTTACTAGTTAAATTCAAGTACACCTTTTTCTTATAATTGTATTACCTAACGCTAAGTGCACTGCCTGTAAGTGGGTGATGCACTGCGGGAGCGTGCCAGAGATTTTTTCACACCTGAACATTGTACAGTTTGTTCATCTTGTCATGTTAGTTTTGCAGAATGTATTGAACAGGTTAGTATCTCTGTTCCGGTTGGAACAGAGATGAAAATATTTTAATTTCACTATAGGTTCACATTTAAGGGCTGGGGGTTTTCCTGGGTTTTTTTTTCTTGGAACGTTTTCTGGGGTTAACAAAAGGGGACTTAGAGTTTCTCTGACTCATGCTGGGGCAACCTCAGACAGGTGGGAGGCCTGTCAAATTTTGTCAACTACATGCGGGCGCGCTCCCACAGATGCTAGAGCACAACCACCTTATTGTATTTCTTTTCTTTATTATTTTTGTATAGTCATTCGGGGTTAATAGAAACAATTGCTATTTTTCTGGAATATATATATTAGTTGATTTTGCTCCTTGCACCAGGGCTATACTGACTGTTTTCTTAACTGGCAAAACACATATTGATTGACTTTCACTGGTAGTATCTGCTGTTTAATTTTCTTTAATTATAAAACATGTACTCATTATTTTTGGTAAAACATACAGTGTCAAAATTTTCTGAAATTGTAAGGCCTCGAATGATTAATTTCTGATTGTTAAAGTACATAAGGATTTTGGTTCCTTCGGAATTGTGAAGTAAAATAACCATTTAGAATTCTATAATCGCTGTTTGAAAGCAGGTGATGTAGTTCTGTTAATTTTTATTTAATACTGTGAAAGGAACTTAAGGTTCATACACTCATGAGGGGTCATTGATCAGTGGAATGCTAGACAAATGGGCGGTCCGGTTTTATTCATGCGTTATGAATTATTATCATCTTTCTGGGGTTTGGCGTTTATGTAATTCTACAAATCGGGTTGTTGTAGGGCAAATATTCTATCACTGCTGGGTTATAAGATTGTAGTCACACGGCCTGCCAGGCGGGTGCATTCCTGGGGCATTTGTGTTCGAATTGAGGTAATTGTGAGTTTGTGTGCCTTATGTTCTGTATGTATTATGTTTGTCTGTGTCTAGCTAGCCACAAGGAAGGGGGGGGGAGAATTTTCTATTTATATATATATCTGTTTACTGCATTTATACATATTGGTTATGCTATTATATACATATATCGGTTTACTGCATTTGTACATACGGGTTATGATATTATATTTACATACATATGTTAACTGAACTTACACACTTTGTTATGCTATATACTTGTTGTTTCTTTAATATTGTTGAAGCAGGGCTTAAATTATGTATGTATGAATTCTGGGAAAACAATAAATTTGTTATTGTTATATTACGGCTGAGTTTCATTGCAAGTCCCGTCATACTGGACCCGGCACAAATTTTGCTTCTCTAGGCTCCTGCCTAGTCCTAATTGACTTGTGACTTCTCTTTCAAAAAAAAATTAATTATAATTAAAGAAGTTGGTTGATATTCAAAAAAATACATAAAAGGAAAGAGGGGTCACAGTACAATAAAGTTTAACATTTGTTGTAAACGCACGTCCGGTTGAGATATGCCAATGTTGTATCAGCATAATTGTTGATATTACAGAAATTTACCAACATAAACATGTTAAGTGTAATTTACCAACAAAATCTGGTATATATTTGTGTCAAAAGTCACAGATAATACAGAATTCACAGATTCAACAAAGTATGCTACATCATGACTGTGATATGCTATTCAACAAAGATGCTACATCATGAACCTCAAAAAAAGAAACATCCACCAATAAACCTACAGTCAAGAATCAGTCTGGATTCAATCATCCTACACGGAAAAACGTCTTACCAAAAACTACAGTCAAGAAATTAACAGTAAGCAACCCGGAAAACAAAAATAATGTATATCAATCAAATAGTAGCAAATATTGGTCTAGTATTAAAATAGAACTGATTTTAGAATACCTAAAAAAAACAACATTGAACAATATAATAAAAAAGTCAAAGAAACTAACCAAATATTAATAAAAAATAAGGTAAAATATAAGAAAATAAAAGAGAAAATACGGAATATTACTATAACCCTTAAATGCAGGAAATTAAGTTGTTAACAACTTGAGCATCTGCTAGAGGAAAGAATCAAAGATGGATATAACTTGTAATATAATTATAACCAAAAAGTACAAATGTAATCTAAAACAAGCGACACTTAGTCTAATGCTAAGAAAACTGATTCATACTAAGAAACTCACATTCCACACCTATAAAGTAAAATGTTCCATAGTAAAATAAGGAAAAGTGATTCATTATAATTATTTGAAGATTTATCAACAGACATGGTAAAAATTAAAATAGCATCCAGCCACTTGATTATTTTAACACTACTTTAAAGTTTGTATTTGAGTAAATTTTAAACATTCGTCACCATCGTCAACATCAACATAGTTGACCACTGCGGCACTATCAGCGGTTCTCAACGTGGTGCGTGTCTCGTAAACCAGTCGCTCATTCGATCTGCACATATTTCTGCTGCCTTTCTCGATTCCTAGACTGTCTTCAGACAATTGTTTCCTTCGTCCGTCTATTATTCGTAGAGTACGTTCTACCCAATTTCGCGTTACGATGCAATAGATTGGATACTGTCGGTGGTCCTTCTGATCCTTAATCCACAAGTTGTCCTTGCCAAAATGTTCTTGAGCGGGTAAAGTGAAACTCAGTTGCGAGATCGACCACGCACTACTCAAGAAAATATGCTTTGTTGGAATTTTAAAAAATTGTCACATCTTATACAGACTTTTTCTTACACATAAACTTATTTCTTCGAGAATTTTTGCTTCCAGCGTGTTGTACATACGGATCCACAATATTGTTACTCTGGTGAGTTGTGTATGTGAAGTTTCTCGTATAATTGCTGGTTCGGCAAGGTGACACAGCAACTTCTAGCTGACCCTGTAAATTTTTCGAGATATTGTGTTGCCAACATTCCGCGTCTCCAGACTTGATTACAGTCCTACTTACAGTCTTTGGTCAAATTATTAAGCCGCTGCCCCATAAAAATAAAAATTTTTCATTTACAGTTTTGTTTTTCCACTTAGATTTCATTAATAGTGTTCATTGTATTTTCTAAATAAAATATTTTTTAAGTAAATATATTTGTTATGCATACCGTGCATGTAGTAAAAACTGTAAGCTTTTTGTACTGATAAAATAGTTTCAAAGTTAGTAATGAGCTCCTCGGATATGAATTCAATTGAGAAAATATGTTGATCTCTAAATTGGAAGTAGGAAAGACATAAGACCTGGGAAAGACAAGAAATGTCGCTAATAAAATACAACTAGTCCTAATGTCTAGAAGAACTGCCAATGAACCATACTGTCATTTTATAGTAAACTGCATTAAAAGCATATGCCTATGTAGAAAAATTGTAATTAGTATCAGTGTTAAAGTAGCGAAAAAATGTTAAACAAAAGGAAAATACAGTTCTCTTTTTTCTAATTACTTACGGTTATGTAACATATTTATCACAATTGCTATCATTATTTATAATAATTTTATAAACAATAACAAAGAACTGACCACTATTTTTGGGGACTAATAAATTGGTCAAAGACTGTGTATAAACTCAAAACTGGAAAGATACGGGTAGTCTAGTTCTAAACATAGTGATAATAGTTTGGCAAATTGAATGTTTCCATAGATGAGAGACAGTTATTAGAACAGTTTGTTAGTAATAATGTCAAATAGGTATTCGCTTATTTCTGTTGCAGACTGTTGTTTTAATTGGATAACTTCTTAAATTTTTGAACGAGTCCTCAGTTTCAACTCAGCCGTTTGTCATTTGCATATCTGTCTGTCTGTCTGTCTACCTCTATGTCTTAATATTTGCAGACAAACTTGTCTATCCGTCTATCTATTTATCTATTTGGGGTATGTCTATGAAGAAGTAGTACAGTAATCTGGTTTTTCATAATTTACTTAATAGCAAAGAAGTTTATTTGATACGTATTGATGTTTACTTAATAATAAAAACAGCTTAAGGGATTGCACAAGTTATACACATTGAATACCTGTATAACAAGACGAAATATTACAATTCGAGTGTCTGTTTCAGAGAAGTGTTAATGAAATTGTGAGTATCAGTTTCTCCGGTGTTCAACAATTTGTTCCACTATTTTAAAATTACAGCACCTGCGACCCTTGTGACAGTATTTATTTTTACATTACTTTTAGAGTAAGCTAAATTCAAGTCGAGTGACGGTGTGCCTGGCGAACGCATTCCAGCGAGGCGCGTTCAAACGTGTTTCAAGTATTATTATTAATAATTAAATAAAGCTTTCAGCAGCGGATTTGTGAAATTCTACCAGAGGCAGCAAATAATAACGTTCGACAGGTGATGAATCACGGTGCTCCCATATAAACTTCTCCAGCGCGTGATTGATAGATGAATGAAACGCGTGCCATGAAAACAATACAAGTATATACGCCGATCCAGCCTGACATCCATCTTTACTTTCTACACCCACACACTGAGACGCGCTGGATCGTGCGTGAGATATAAATTCAGCCGCTACTGACACACGCACGTTTGAAATACATGTACTTTTTCGTTTCAGAAAGTTTTGTTGACCCCGTCGTATGCCGACCAGTGTAAAATATAGAAATGTATAGATCTATTAAGAAATAAAAAGGCAATTAAAAGCCACAGAACTAATTAATACCTAAATCAACTTCATAAAGTTCTGGAAAATATATTTTGAGCATAGCCTGGTGCTGGTAGCATTAAACACTTTACAACAATAAATACAGTTGTTACAGACAATATAAGTAATTCTCTAAACATTTTGAGAAGACTAAAATCTAAATACTCATACCATTAAATTTTATAACAAGGAAGCCATAACTAAACGTTTACGGACGCTGTTATACAAAAAACGAACCTATTAAACTTTAATTTTTAAGGAAACAAAAAGAAGAAGAAGAAGAAGAAGAAGAAGAAGAAGAAGAAGAAGAAGAAGAAGAAGAAGAAGAAGAAGAAGAAGAAGAAGAAGTTGATGATGGTGATGATGATGGCGAAAGAGAACAAAAGAGAAAGAAAAGAATATATTTCATTATTTCACATTCTCCTGTACTCCATATAACATTTAATTTCACCTTCTACAACAGTTAAATATAGGAACTCTGTAAAATACGTAACAGGGTGTAAAACATATGCATTAACATGGCAGTAGTTACAGTGTCAATCTTAACTCTACTCTCTTCTACTTACGGAAAGATTAGGAACCTATTCCTTGGTGATGGCAATCAATTCTTGTGACGGACTACGTCCGCCTCTGACGCACGAATTATCTGGGGAATCTTTATCGTATCGTGACAATATCGACATTGAGACGAATTCTGGTTGTAGAGGCGAAACAGCCACGATGTTGTGTAAGAGACGCCTTTAAGAACAACGGCAACACAAATAGCATAACTCAGTATGCTCTACACCATTTGAACCATACATCAGAAGCCTAGGAATCAAAGCCGGAAAACACAAACAGACCTGTATATTCCACAAAAGGTATGAAGGAGAAGAAGAAGAAGGAGAAGAAGAAGAAGAAGAAGAAGAAGAAGAAGAATAAGAAGAAGAAGAAGAAGAAGAAGAAGAAGAAGAAGAGGAAGAAGAAGAAGAAGAAGAAGAAGAAGAAGAAGAAGAAGAAGAAGAAGAAGAAGAAGAAGAAGAAGAAGAAGAAGAAGAAGAGAACATTGAAACAACTCCTGAAATTGGAGTTGTTATAGCTATACTTATTATCCACTTAGGAAATGTAAGCCAACATTTTATTCTATACAGGAAACTCGACCGCATGCTTTTCTCGTAACTAGTTAAATGCCCAAGATAAATAAATATTTAAAAACAATTTACATTATTTATTTATCTGAATAAATAGAACAATTAGTAAATAAACATTTATTATTACATAAACTGGACACATCGACTAGGTATGCTTTGAAAAATCCTAGCACACAAATTTGAGAGCCAAAAAACCGTCTTAGTACAAGAACATCGTTTTACTTACAGATAAACTGTATAACAGGTCTAAATCAAGTGATAATGTGCAGAAATACGGACTATTTGTTACTCTGAGCACAAAGTATGTTTTCAACGAATTTTTAAGTTTTAGATATTTTTGATCGTTTATTTACAAAAAAAAGTCCTATTTATTAGCACACAGTGAACTTTCTAAGAATAGCTTTGTTTTTCACCTGTCTTGATGTCGTGGAATCTTTAACAAGTTCGTGAAAAGCTATTAAACATACGAAGCTTTACGTGTTTAGGGAAACCGACGTACTCTCAAAATAGTATGTATTATGTGTTCGCTTACACACAGTGTTGGCGTGAAAGACAAACGAACGTATCTTGGCAACGGAGCGTATTCACGCCAGACAACTTTTCAACGTACGAAACAGAAAATTTCAACACATCATAGCGTGGATTTAGAAATTCGTTACTTCTGTTCGGTGTTCTATACATTATGCGAGTAACCTTTAAATGAAAAAGGTTGGTGTACACAACACTTTCAAACCAGTCATTTACAAAAGATAAAACACTGTGACGTTTCTGATTATTAGTATTTATTCTAAAATTTAATTTTGATTTCTTTGTAGCTAAATCTTACACATGCCTTGTCACAGGTAGAGAGAAAGATGAAATTCTTTAGTACAAAGTATTCTTTATATACCGTAACAAATCGTTCAACTGCAAAACGGATTATCAAAAGAGAAACAGCTGTAATTCAAAATATGAAGGACAGTAAAGGGTGGCTTATAAGTCGTTGACACTGTAATTTATCCTTAGTGTAGTAGTGACCGTTATTTTATAAATAACGAAAGATTTAGTGCATCGATGGTGAATTCTAACCGTGAAGTGGACACTGTTTAAAACATTTGTGCCGACATTTCGAGTAAAAGTTTTCTCATCATCGGGAATTGTAGACGCTGCAGAAACAATAAAGAAATAACTAATGTGTACATTATATTCTCCGCATTAATTAATTTACGTGTTAATGCAATTGTAAATGTAAAAGAAGAGAATCTTTTCGCTTCAAATACTAAAATATACAATTTACGATATAATGCATTTAGAATGTTATTTACACAAAAAGGTATTGAATGTATTGTGTTGGTGTTTGCTCGTTAATGAAGGGTCTGTTTCAAGAACATGAAAGAACAGAGTGGAGCACGTTTATTGACTTCTCTAAAGTTAGTTTAAAGGCAGTGCTTCTTCACAGCCGAAATACATTTCCATCGGTACCATTAACCTATAAGGCTAAAATAAAATCGTCATATGAAAGTATGAAACTTATTTAAACAAATTGTCAATACAAGAAACATGCTTGGAATATATGCAGTGATTAAAAGTCATAGGCCTTCTATTTCGTTTACAGCTTGGTTATACTAAATTTTTTTGTTTTAAATGCAAATGGGGCAGTGAATCAAAAACGTCACTACGTAAGAAAAGACCGGTCAAAACGTGAATCACTCATTCCAGGAAACAAAAGTGATATAAATACACTACTATTCGAGTTAGAAAAATACTTCTGGAACTTTCTAAAGGCAATAGCCGAAACAGCGTTGGATATATATTATACTTTTAAGAATTATTCAAAACCAGCGATATATTTGTAGAAGGAATATTTGTAAGTTTACAAATATGATACTTAATGCTAAATGAAAAATTTTAAAAGCAGTGAAACCAAGTGTAAAAAACAGTGTGGAAACCTTTTGTGTTACCAGAATCTTTGGGTATTTCAGGTAGAAAATTATCGAAGTTTAGTGAGGGGCTTACTAGTTTCATTTAAAGCGATGGACTGTAATATGTCTTTCAAGATCCTTTTCTTTTACTCCCATTTAAATATTTCCCGAAAAATTTTAGTGCAGTCAGCGATAAACATGGTTATGAGTTTCAGCAACCGTGAAACTGCGCTGTAAGAGCAAATGGACACAGTTTAATTTCAGCTCTGAATAACGGAAGTAAATAAATGTTTCTAGACAGGGGAAAATTACTTGTGCGACTGTGTAAAAGCAATATTATGCTTATGCCACTATACTGCTGTACTCAAGTGTAACTTACGTTACACAATCAAAATATGAGGAAAGACTTTAGCTGTTAATGTTCAAGTAACAGAAGTATCTTTATAATGCTTGAAAACATATTTAATATTTGCATTTTAGTCATCTAAAATAAACCATATATGATAGGAAAAACTGAGAGCATATTTGAACTCAGCGTAAAATATACTTTTGAGTTTACCTGTTTTACCTTGTGTGATAGGTGGTTTTTTCTTTTTTTCATCAGTGAATTAAGTACGATGCTCTCGTATATAAAGTGAAAGTGTCAGAGACGTCAAAATAAAAGTTGCAAGTCAAAGACTGCAAAGAAGTCAAAGGCTCGTTACTGCACATTTTAGTCAGTAACAGAATACAAGTTTTAAAGAAAGGTTTAACTTAATGGAAACCAGTGTGCATTATAAGGAAAGGAAATGTATGTTAAGAAAATATTTAGAAGGATCTAATATTTAAAATGCTGGAATGTAAGGAAAAAATAAATGTTTATCTACAAATACGGAGTGGTAATAAAAATAACAAACAAGGAAGTGAGCAGCACTTATAAAGCAATTGCTTCTTTCAGGGTTAAGAAGACGTTTAACAAATGAGCAAAGTCGAATGGAGAAGGAGTGAGGAGAAGGAGAAAAATGGCGAAACAGATTGAACATACTCTTTCGGCCACCACTTGTGGGAGTGCGGATCCCAATAAATTAAGTCAGCTTTGAAAAGACGGTAATTTGTTTTCGTTCGCATAAATTCTCAAACAGTCCCTGGATTGAGATGGTATAGGCAGCGGCAGTTAATACGAAACCAGATATTTGCTGTATTCTAAATACATTTGAACTCAGTAAACTCAATATGAATTATTTTCAAAATTCAACAAGGATAATATTTTTTTTATTAAATTAATATATTTCATAAGACTATCAACTAATTGTAAAACATTTTAAATCGGTGTTAAAATTGTTATCTATTAAGTTTACCTTATTCTGTTTAAACAGCGACGCGAAAAAATTGATAATAAAATTTTGTTTTGTTTTTAAAATAGTAAGAAGTTGTATTATGAAGGTGTAATATATAGGGTATGAAGACACAATACATTGAACGTTTTAATGATTCAGTACCCGGCACTATCCCACTTTTGAAAAGGCAACAGCGTATTAATAGAAAAAACTATACAAGCTATGCTTATCAATGATTTAGCGCTTAGTAATGCTTTCCACGAGCTTCAGTTACTTAGGTTTTCTAACAGTAACTAAGACGTTTGATGCACAAATTAGAATTGTACCAACATTAAGCTTATAGTATTGTAATAATACTAGCTTAGTGTTGTAGCGAAAGCATCTTATAGATTGTCTGACGTGAGATACACTGTTTACAATTGAAATTATCAATCACCTGAGGGCTAAATATACTAATAAATAAATACGTTTAGAAAACATAACGGTTTCCAAATATTTAATAGTACTCAGATACATTTATTTCACACATACTATCTAAAGTTAAAAATGTTTGAATTGAACAATTACTGTGCACCTGTATTTAATGGAGTTTTGTTATAATATATGCATAACGTTGTAACGTCACAGAACGTTCCATAAAAGAAATCATTTATATAGTAAGTTAGCATAAGAGGAAAGTGAAGTGAACAGTATCGAACCCAAGTAGTCCCAAAAAATTGTGTAATTTTGTATAATAATTATTTCTATCAACTTGAAAAAACGACCAAACTATGACTAAGACAAAACCCCATATATATTATTAAAGTGAATAAGAGTTAAAAAACCATAAGACACTATAAGAGAGAGAAATAATGTCAGAATCCACCAGAATAAAGTCAATAATTATTAAGTTTTATAACTATGAATAGAGTATTAAAAACTATTTTTTGTGAATAAATGGACATGATCCATTATTATATTATGTGATGTAAATAAAATAAATGTATTAAATGACTTAAATACATTATTAGAAAGAGTTTAAGTTAAAATAAAAATTGTATATTTGCAATGACAAAAAATATTAATGTGTTGGATTTGAGACCATACACCAAGATTTCATGAAAAAATTAATTATTATCAGATTTAAATAAAAACTATATGTAATTGTCAAGCAGACAATAGTGAACAATTTATCTTAATAAACGAAGCTGTCAAATGAATAAAAAGCAGCCAAAATAGCCAAAAACAGTGTTAACTAAAAACATGTAATAGGCATCTAATATTGTATAATTTATGAATTTAATGTTGCCAAAATGCAACCAAACTGTATTAGAAAGCTGTAATATGATATAAAGCAACTATACTAATATACCTGACCAACTTTAACATTGTAATAGTCAAGTCAGCAAAATATTTACTTATACCATGTATGGCTGAAGCCAATCATCCAGTACAAAAATAATCATATCTGGCTAAATACTTACATAATACTAACAAAAATAAGATAGAAAGGTACAATACATCAGAATACCTTAATAAGAAACGAGCTCAGTTGAAAGTGAAGTCAATTCTAAAAGAATTTAACTAATTAGAGTGAGATTTGTCACACCATAAAAAATGACATCTCAAGACCAATCAATGATGCTATGTCATCTTGTGATAAATATAATATATGCACAAAGTAACCAGGTATCACAAAAGATAGACAAAATAATAAACTCTGTGTGTATAGTGGTGAAATAATACATATATTAAAGAAAAAGACTAATCATTGTATTAGAAAAATGACAAGAATCTAGGCCATGAGCAGAGGCCATATAAAATTGTATTTATTTGTGTTTTATTGATGTTAAAATTTGTTTATTTTGTTGTAGGAAAGTAGTAGTAGTAGATGTTCAGCTTGTGGAAGGAACTTTGTAACTCCACAACAATTTTTGTTATAAAAATTGAGTTTTCAATGACAACAACTCAAGGTGAGGGTTGTATATTGTATTGTTTATTAGACTTAAGTTAATTAGATACCAATCATAATTAGTATCGCTAGATTCAGTTAAAAACAAGGAATCTAAATACATTAATGGCATACAAATTGTGAGTACTAATGTGAAACTGTTTGATAAATACCAGTGTAAATTTTGAAATATCCTTTGTATGAAGAATAAGAAATTCGTTCTAAAAGCTTCTACGGAAGTGAAAATTGTTCTATGACATTCCATTTCGTTTATTCTCGAACAATCTAGAAAGAATTTTTACACAAATATACCGGAAGTCGATGAAAACAGTCATCCTGATTTAGTATAAAAGCGAGACCAAATTCGACCCAAAAACACTTGAAGATTGAACTCCAGAACTGATGCATCTCACACAACACTGATCAACGCAGCTAAGGCGAAACCAAAGAGGCGAGAAATCGACAAGACACGGCAGGAAGGCTTTTCCCGTACATAGACATAACCGACTGACTTAACCTCAACGAGAGTCTACGCCAAAATGTATCGCTGAAATAGAGCAGCGATACGGCAAATTTTAATAGAAATCACGCAGCCAGAACGTCGACGGCCCAGGAGGGACCAAACATTTAAATAGAGAACGAATTCTGCTGTGTTCGCATTGACTGACAAACGTGACAAATAATTCTCCCGAACGTAAACAAACAATACACTAAGCCTTCCTCAACACTGCATGGGAATCAGCGCTGCGGTGGCAGATTTCTGAATCAACGCTAAACAGATGATTCGTAGTGGCAGCGTTTGAACGAGATTCTACTGCCAAACGTTTTGACATAAAGTGCGGAAAAAGTAATGATCGCAAAATTTGACTTTAAATAGATTCAGTGTACACCCGAAGAGGCGAGATTGAGAAACTACCCGAAGGAAGTGTCCAGTGAGAGAATAAACGACCATTGGAACGTGAGTTACCAAAATTAAAGTCATTTGTTACCTGGTTACATTTATCACACAGTTGTACTTTACACGCCACACATACACCTTCAAATCACTTAGTTTTTTTTTCTTGTAAGGCATCTAATTGATATGTCTTGGTAGTTCAAAGGAGTCACGTCCTGAGAGTAAAGATTTTTCACATATTAAACTCATGCTTTTCAACTGAGTCAGAATCTGAAATACTAGCCGATACTTGATTGGACATATATAAAAAAATTGTCAATAATAATAACTTGTAAAATTTTTTCTCTGCAATTTTATAATTTTTTATGAATGATAGTCCTTCAGACGATTTGTTTGTTGTTTTTAAAGAATCATTAAACTTAACTGATTTTTCAAAGCTAAACTGACTTGTTTAAATTTTTTCGTAGATTTAAATATTTTATCAATCACATATTTTTTTTCTTGGAACAAACGTTTCCAAGTGGCGCCCACAAAAAGCATAGTATTAAGTTGTGTTACAGGACTACATCGCTGCAGAGGATCCAGTCAACAGAGTAAGTAACAAAAGTGCGCGGAGGTAACGCCCGACACAATTACAACACAAACACCAACACCCAATCCATTCTTTTTGTTATAAATTGGCGCACAACGTGGGGCTTGAAAAAGACGGAACAAGCCCGGCAACTACCGACATATTAAAATGCCGCAACCAAAGGGAAAAAAGGTGAAGAAGACAGTGGAACCTGAGTTAAGTGTGGAAGACGGAGAGGCAGTACAAATGGAGGAAACGGAATTAGAACCGCCCACACTAGAAATGGAAAGACCGGTACAAACGGCAGAGGAATTAGAGGAGCAAACGGGAGAAGAACCCATACAAATGGTAGAACAAATAGAGAAACCCAAACCAGAAAAAATAACAGAGAGCGTAGACGCGAACGTAATAATGATGATGGCGATGCTCCAAAGAATGGAAGAAAATATGAATAAAAATAGACAGGAAGACAAGGAGGAGAATAATAAAAATAGACAGGAAGACAAGGAGGAGAATAATAAAAATAGACAGGAAGACAAGGAGAAATTAGACAAAAACATAGAATCTTTAAAGAAGGATATAACCGAGAAAATAGATGACAATGGGAAAAAGCTAGAGCTATTTCAGAAGGCGAATGAAAAAAGTATAGAGTCCCTGAAAAAAGAAATTAGCATAAAGTACGAAATAGTAAACAAAACGATCAATGATAATAAGATCGATAGTGACAGGAAGGTCGAAAACATGGAGAAACAGTTAGAAAGGTTACGGGAGGGAAACAATACACGTTTCGAAAGTATAGAGGAGCAAACAGTAGAGACCAAACAAGATGTTAGAAATCTCGAAAACAAGGTAAGGCAGAACCAAGACGCCATCATGCAGGAGGTGGGAGAAGTCCAGAAAGACGTTAGCGAGAGGAGGCAGGAAACATATGACATCGCTAACAGGCTGGACGAACAAATAAAATCTAACAAAAATAGTATACTGGAAATAGACCAGAGAGAGAAAAACCTGCAGGAGAGATTAGAGGCGCTGAGAGACACACCAATACTAAACACTCATACGTGTCATGGTGAAAACAGGGAAGTAATCAACTTCCAGGACTATCGACGAAACCCAATGGAATTTTTGGAAAGAATGGAGGAGGTTATTGGGAGAAGTAGAGAAACAAGGTGGGACAGGATAAGGAGATGCTTGACGAGACGTTTAAAAATACTAAGGATAACTGGTGGATAGCGGTACGACCAGAAATAACGAATTTAGCAGAGTTTAAACGCCAGTTTAAGGAAAAGTATTGGTCAGAGACCGCACAAAACAGGGTAAGAATGGACATTTTCTATGGCAAATACGATGCGTCCTATGGACAGTCCCCGACGTCTTATTTCCTGGGAAAGGTATGTTTAGCACGGAAGTTGATACCGCCGATCCCAGAAGAATGTTTGGTAAGGCAGTTAGCTGGACATTACAGCTATGGGGTCAAGGATGCCCAATTATACCAACAGATTAGCAAAATAGCCGATCTGGCCAAATTATTGGAAAATTGCGAATCCACAGGAAGGTTCCAGGATTACCAACCCCCCAATCGTAAGGTAGAGTACAACAACAATAATAACGGACCAAACCGGAATGGAGGTGGGAACGGTAATAATCTAAGCACCAATAATCAGAATAATAATATCCCACCAAATGGCCGAAATGATAACACTCAGGGCCCAATTAACCGCAACTATCCGGGACCAAACAGAGGTAATTACACCGGGAATAACTACGGTAGGAACTTCCACCAGGGAAACGGTTATCGCGGGAATAATTATAGAGGAAGTAATTATGGTCAACGTAATGGTTATCGCAACGGGGGAAACCAAGGAGGAAGCGATAGGAGAAACCAAAATGACTCAACAGGCGCCAGGTAGCCAGGGTGATACGGCGAATAACCGGCAGCAGTTTTCAGAGGGTAGGAGTAGCGAACCACCCCGAAACGAAAGTAACAACCAACAAGAGCCAAACGCTAATCAAAATAATAATGAGAATCGGGTAACAGTTCACGAAAATCCGGGTTTTTCATTACAGCATAATCAGGCAAGTAATGACGAAAAACCCCGAGTATTTTATGTAAACCATGTATTGGCAGAGACTGGCCGAGAACCAGATAATGATCCCCAAAATGAAAGTGAGAGAGAGGAGGAATTCCGCTATGCAGAAAAATTGTGGCCCAAACATGTGATGAGATGGTAATGCCATGGATTAATCATCCAGAATAAATGTCATAGACCAGGCATTTGAAGGAGTAGAGGTGATAAACATCGAAGGTCAAATATTGAAAAGAGAAGGAATTAAAAAGGAATGGGAATGATAATTAAGGACATAATATAAGGAACACAACCAAAAGGGGTTGAAATAATCAACGTAATTAACCCAAACTGACAAATATAACCCAAACATTATCAAACATGAAAACAATACCTACGAGGTAACTGACACAATTAGGAACAAGGTAAAAGGAACGTATAACCAGACTTTATTAAAAAAGTACCATGATTAAAAAAAAAAAAATCTCAAGTCGAATACTCAATCAGTGACAAAGTACCATGACCAAAGACCCAAGTCAAATACAGCATCATAGAGAAGGTACCTTAACTAAACATGTCAACGTATATTTACCAGCTTACCCGTACTTAGAGAAGGAGAGAGATTATTATTAATAAATATTACGAGAAGGACACCTTACACCAAAGGCATAAAGATATATATAAAATATAAATTTATTTCCAATAGCCATGTCAACGTATATTTACCAGCTTACCCGTACTTAGAGAAGGAGAGAGATTATTATTAATAAATACTACAAGATGGACACTTAGTAAAGGAGAAAAGAGGGAGAAATACTGTCATATATTTGATACTAAATGGAAATGATAAATGAAAAAAAAAGGAGAGGAAAACAGTGTGTTACATAAGGAGGTAATGATGAATATGAATATAGCTATTAACATTGAATGATTTTAAACGATAATTTTAACCTGCGGAGAACGATATATTAATATAATTGTGAATTAATCAGAAGAGTTTAAGAAAGGGAATTTATGTGTAGGAGCCTATGATCTTTGAATATTGTATTTTTTTTATTATTATTATTATTATTATTTGTTGCAAAGGTGCAATTATTATTTTCTGAACAGGGATGTGTTGCCTCTGATTTCAGTAGTGATAGACAGGAAGGGACAGAGAATGTATGCCATAGCGAGCCACTCTGACTCCCAACCCTCTATGTAAGTTAGGGAATTGATAGGGAATTATATCAAAGATTAATTATAAAACATCAAGGTAAAAAGGAAAGGAATAGGTGATACGACAAAGAACGAACTAGGAATATTGAGTTGGATTAATATATTAAAGGAGTAGTACAGGAATTTAATTATAAGATAAAAGAATGAAATATAAAGAAGCTAATAATAAAGGGTTATTATAGAGATGATAATTTTATCAAAACCAAAGATATGTTTTTCCAAAATTATCAACTTTAACGAAGAGGCATATGTAACGTCACAGAACGTTCCATAAAAGAAATCATTTATATAGTAAGTTAGCATAAGAGGAAAGTGAAGTGAACAGTATCGAACCCAAGTAGTCCCAAAAAATTGTGTAATTTTGTATAATAATTATTTCTATCAACTTGAAAAAACGACCAAACTATGACTAAGACAAAACCCCATATATATTATTAAAGTGAATAAGAGTTAAAAAACCATAAGACACTATAAGAGAGAGAAATAATGTCAGAATCCACCAGAATAAAGTCAATAATTATTAAGTTTTATAACTATGAATAGAGTATTAAAAACTATTTTTTGTGAATAAATGGACATGATCCATTATTATATTATGTGATGTAAATAAAATAAATGTATTAAATGACTTAAATACATTATTAGAAAGAGTTTAAGTTAAAATAAAAATTGTATATTTGCAATGACAAAAAATATTAATGTGTTGGATTTGAGACCATACACCAAGATTTCATGAAAAAATTAATTATTATCAGATTTAAATAAAAACTATATGTAATTGTCAAGCAGACAATAGTGAACAATTTATCTTAATAAAGGAAGCTGTCAAATGAATAAAAAGCAGCCAAAATAGCCAAAAACAGTGTTAACAAAAAACATGTAATAGGCATCTAATATTGTATAATTTATGAATTTAATGTTGCCAAAATGCAACCAAACTGTATTAGAAAGCTGTAATATGATATAAAGCAACTATACTAATATACCTGACCAACTTTAACATTGTAATAGTCAAGTCAGCAAAATATTTACTTATACCATGTATGGCTGAAGCCAATCATCCAGTACAAAAATAATCATATCTGGCTAAATACTTACATAATACTAACAAAAATAAGATAGAAAGGTACAATACATCAGAATACCTTAATAAGAAACGAGCTCAGTTGAAAGTGAAGTCAATTCTAAAAGAATTTAACTAATTAGAGTGAGATTTGTCACACCATAAAAAATGACATCTCAAGACCAATCAATGATGCTATGTCATCTTGTGATAAATATAATATATGTACAAAGTAACCAGGTATCACAAAAGATAGACAAAATAATAAACTCTGTGTGTATAGTGGTGAAATAATACATATATTAAAGAAAAAGACTAATCATTGTATTAGAAAAATGACAAGAATCTAGGCCATGAGCAGAGGCCATATAAAATTGTATTTATTTGTGTTTTATTGATGTTAAAATTTGTTTATTTTGTTGTAGGAAAGTAGTAGTAGTAGATGTTCAGCTTGTGGAAGGAACTTTGTAACTCCACAACAATTTTTGTTATAAAAATTGAGTTTTCAATGACAACAACTCAAGGTGAGGGTTGTATATTGTATTGTTTATTAGACTTAAGTTAATTAGATACCAATCATATTTAGTATCGCTAGATTCAGTTAAAAACAAGGAATCTAAATACATTAATGGCATACAAATTGTGAGTACTAATGTGAAACTGTTTGATAAATACCAGTGTAAATTTTGAAATATCCTTTGTATGAAGAATAAGAAATTCGTTCTAAAAGCTTCTACGGAAGTGAAAATTGTTCTATGACATTCCATTTCGTTTATTCTCGAACAATCTAGAAAGAATTTTTACACAAATATACCGGAAGTCGATGAAAACAGTCATCCTGATTTAGTATAAAAGCGAGACCAAATTCGACCCAAAAACACTTGAAGATTGAACTCCAGAACTGATGCATCTCACACAACACTGATCAACGCAGCTAAGGCGAAACCAAAGAGGCGAGAAATCGACAAGACACGGCAGGAAGGCTTTTCCCGTACATAGACATAACTGACTGACTTAACCTCAACGAGAGTCTACGCCAAAAAGTATCGCTGAAATAGAGCAGCGATACGGCAAATTTTAATAGAAATCACGCAGCCAGAACGTCGACGGCCCAGGAGGGACCAAACATTTAAATAGAGAACGAATTCTGCTGTGTTCGCATTGACTGACAAACGTGACAAATAATTCCCCCGAACGTAAACAAACAATACACTAAGCCTTCCTCAACACTGCATGGGAATCAGCGCTGCGGTGGCAGATTTCTGAATCAACGCTAAACAGATGATTCGTAGTGGCGGCGTTTGAACGAGATTCTACTGCCAAACGTTTTGACATAAAGTGCGGAAAAAGTAATGATCGCAAAATTTGACTTTAAATAGATTCAGTGTACACCCGAAGAGGCGAGATTGAGAAACTACCCGAAGGAAGTGTCCAGTGAGAGAATAAACGACCATTGGAACGTGAGTTACCAAAATTAAAGTCATTTGTTACCTGGTTACATTTATCACACAGTTGTACTTTACACGCCACACATACACCTTCAAATCACTTAGTTTTTTTTTCTTGTAAGGCATCTAATTGATATGTCTTGGTAGTTCAAAGGAGTCACGTCCTGAGAGTAAAGATTTTTCACATATTAAACTCATGCTTTTCAACTGAGTCAGAATCTGAAATACTAGCCGATACTTGATTGGACATATATAAAAAAATTGTCAATAATAATAACTTGTAAAATTTTTTCTCTGCAATTTTATAATTTTTTATGAATGATAGTCCTTCAGACGATTTGTTTGTTGTTTTTAAAGAATCATTAAACTTAACTGATTTTTCAAAGCTAAACTGACTTGTTTAAATTTTTTCGTAGATTTAAATATTTTATCAATCACATATTTTTTTTCTTGGAACAAACGTTTCCAAGTGGCGCCCACAAAAAGCATAGTATTAAGTTGTGTTACAGGACTACATCGCTGCAGGGGATCCAGTCAACAGAGTAAGTAACAAAAGTGCGCGGAGGTAACGCCCGACACAATTACAACACAAACACCAACACCCAATCCATTCTTTTTGTTATAACGTATATATGTCTAATAATAATAGAATTACATGTGGCTGTCCTGCCGATCGGAGCTATTTGGTTTGTAAGTAAACGCCTCAATACAAGAAATATAAATTAAGATATAATTAAAAATTCATTTTTATACATTAATATGATTAGTCATTTATTTATAAATCATTATTAAATTAATGAATTTTGAAGCAATTAAACCGAGACCATCTCCTAAATTGGCCTGATCAATTGTTGAGTACGAGAAAGATGTCCATTGTCACCTTCCTTTTTTAATTTCTATATTGACGGTGTCATGCAAAACAGGCAGATGTGTCTTCAGGAGCATTTTATGATTGGTCACTCTACAATTGACACTTTGTTGTTTGCGGACGATTAGGCTATTCCGTCGGACTCGGAAAACATGTTGCAGATGGGTATAAAGTTGTTAAATCGAATCTGCAAAGACTCTGGATTACAAATATCCACACTTCCGACCAAAGTGATGGCTTTTCGTGGAACTGATCCCATATGTGCAAAATTTGTTATAGATGGTACTGCCCTGGAGCAAGTCTGCAATTTTGAATACCTGGGCTGCAACGACGTTGTAAGCTGCATAAGTTCAAGGTTATCTGCGGGACCATTAGGCGAACTGTAAGTCAGCAATTAAAGAAACACCAAATATTCTACAAGTTGATGGCCCTTCCGACACTTATTTATGGGTCTGAGAACCGGACTTTAACAAAAGGCCAGGCCAGTCGCATCCAAGAGGCTGAAATGAGATTTCTCAGGCACCTGGCAGGGTATACTCTTCATGATCATAGAAGCAACACAGATATACGGTAGGAACTGAATATTATGAGTATACTCGACAGGATCGCCCAGTATCGGCTAAATTGGTTGAAACTTCTTTGTCTAATTGATGACTACCGCAACTCAAACAACTGTGGAATTATAAGCCTAAGGGACGGAGAGGTGTGGGACGTCTGAGGAAGCGCTGGAGTGGCCAGCTCTAATCTTTGCCTATTTGAGACCGGAACAAACCATCCTTGGTTTAAACCTTGAAGATGATGATGATCATTAAAAATTCATTTTTATTCATTAATATGATTAATCATTTACTTATCTTATAATCTCTGAAGATATTGGTATCATAAGTGAACTGTGTGCAAGTCAATTAAAGTGATAAAAAAATAAGATCAACTACTTGCAGAAGTAATTATAATCTGTTAAAATATAATAATATGTAACATGATTAAATGCAATGACATGAGAAATGACAATAAATGATTATAGGTAAAACAATTTTAGAGAAACTAATTTTAAGAAAACTTTGTGTCAGACAGCTGGATGATATGAACAATGATTGAAATACGTGTATAAGCTCAAACAGCGAGTAAGACAAACGACAGGAAAATATTAGTTACTACAACACACCTAACCAAAAGTTAATTACCCTTAGACAAATTAATAGCTTAATTAATAAAACTTATGAATTAAATTACCCTTCAAATTAAATAAAATATACAGGCGGAATGTGTTCTTCCATAATTTCACTTAATATTTTCCTTATGTATTTATTGAATTAATTTCCTTTATTTTTACTTTACATCCACACTATTTATCTGTTATGTAATTGTAAATAATTGTTTAATTTATAATGGTCGATGAAGAGGGAAACCCTAAACTGCTCATACACAAGACAACCAATAAGAAAATATCAACACGTCAATAATAGAATATTTAATTTTTAAAATAGTAATGTGTAACTAGCATAAAATAAATTTTTGATTTATTTTGTATCTCAATTTCTACTGATTTAAATAAAATAATTTGAGCACTTGACAACACCAATTATAGTAATTTGCCATAAGTTAGTTAATCACGGACTGTCAAAAATAATCACCTTAATTATTGCTCTGAACTTCCTCAATATTTAACCTAAAATATTTATTGCACACAAATCGGAACTAACCTTTCTGGGGAAATAAACCTTCTTCCGGTGTGGCCGAACAAATAGTACGACAACTAATTACCGCTATCGAATGTTTTAGAATTGTTCGCACACATTTGTGTCACACGTTTCGTATTTACCTAGAACATGTCCTACAACCTGCTTTGAAAGTTAATGCTTCAAAGGTATAGGCATCACTTACCTGTTCAGCTGATTGTTCCTCAATGACAAGTTTCATTTCCAGGCATTGTCTCGTTTCCAGAAAAGCCGTTCTTTGTTGTTTATCTTCAATGTAAAACGACGTGAGACCCAGTAGATTGGCGGTCAGCAGTAGGAGAATGTTTGCCATAATCTGTAACAAAAGAAATACAATCAGCTTATGCAAAAGTACTTCTGTAATCATAATCAGGCAGAAGCCTTCCTTTGGATATACAATATGAAATATTTATTGGAAATACAATACTTTAAGTATATAATATGAAAATATTTATGAAATATACAATTGGATATACAATATTCGCACTGATCCGAAGACCTCATAAATAATTTAAGCGGTCTTTACAAAGAGCATGGACGAAATCAACACGGTCTTATAATTCACGTTTACTGGGAATTTCATGTTCATGGAAGCTTCAATCCCTAGCATGAAGGGTGTTCAACATGTTGTCCGAGCCTCTCGACGCGGGTCTACACAGTGAGTCCTTCAGTATAGCGTGCGTGAATCCAGGGCATCACAGGTCTGTTATTGCTTAGTTTCCTGTGTCTAAAAGTGCTTTGTTCTTCTAAGAAATCCATTGGTTTTGCCTGTAGCACTATTCTTGGTACCAAATTTCAACTAGTTATTAGAACAGATTCTCATCCGTTGCTGGCTTTAACCAAACAAAGCATTCTGCCAACTTAGAACAGCCATTATATATATTGCGACAGTACAACCATGTATGGTACTGTGCATTGCCAAAAGAATTAATAAAAAAATAAATCTGTAGTTGATATACATGATTCAGATTGCAAGCTGGATTGTTTAAAAAAATAGGAACGCACCGTTCAGGCATGTACTCGCATATCTGGCCACCTGGCGCTAGCTGTGTGTACATGTGTATTTTGTTTGTGTGTGTGAAACCTGTCTGTTCCTGGACAGTAACCACCCCTATTCAATTGATGTTAAAATTTAAGTATTATTTTAATTACAAGAAAACCATGTACAATAATGTAAAACTAATTGCACCAAAGTATGTATTTTATAAAGATGCGCAAAGGGTTCAAAAACCGTTTAAAAGTGACGTAAAATGAATTTAAAATGAATAAAAAAGTGAATAACTCCCTGAATAATTATAATAAAGAAGTGTAAGTTACATATAATAGACATATGAAAATTAGCGATCGATTGAGCAGAGTGTAGTGTAAAACAGACTTCGTAATTCGCGAAGTCAAGCGAAATTAGAGAATCGAACGAGAGTGGGAGAAAACGACGCTTTCGACAAACTCTGACAAGACCGATATTGTTCAGACAGGAGTTTTGCACGATGTGGATATAAATACCGGGTCGCGCTAATAAAGTTTCTTCTTCTTAATTCAACCGTTGCCGCTGGAGGCTACATCAGTCAACAACGCTGTCTTGAATCTACTGTAAGAGTCACAGGATGAACTGAAAGTCAAAGCAGAGTAGCAGAGCACATTTGCAGAGGTTCTATGGACAAAACTACAGCCCATGATGTGAGGAGAGACAACAAGTAAGCAGTACATGCAGTGGAATCCTGGAAGAGGACACGGAGAACACGAAGGACACGGACGAGGACCGGAGGAGGACACACCGTTAATTTACCACATCAAACGAGGTGATAAAAAACCATAATAATTACCGACAATATAAAGACAATAATTAAAACTAGAATGAAAGACATTCGAACTGTTGATAAAAATAATTAAATTGTACATAGTAGTGTAAAGGCAGATTGTTAATTTAGAATATTATCTCATGTATAGCAATTAGGATTTGAAGATAACGTAAATGCTATAAGGGCATTTGATTGAAATCGAAGTAAATTAAAGTAATTAATAAAGTCTTTATTTGATAAAAGTACAATGCATATGCAGTAGAAAAGTATTAAAGCCAAGTAAGATTAAAGGAATTGAAATAAAAGTAAAATCATTGTTGAAATCAATCAATAAGCAACTGCAAATGTACACAGTGAAAGAGAAAGCCGAGAGCAAAAATAATTGATAATTAAGAGTAGATAATAAGATTTCTGTATAACCTGTTTAAATGTAAATTGTTCATCAGAAGTCACATGCATAAGATCGGACAAGCGATGGATAATGAATATTTTTGTTATTTCCGAAATAAGTAAAGAGGTTGTTAAATAAATAATGTAAATATTGAAAAACGTATTACGCATTCTTGTTATTACGATTACACCTAACAACATTGTTATGTTATATAATTCACACATGCTTAAATATTATTGCATTAAAGTGTTATATAAATTTGGCGCTCCAAAAGCGTGGGGCTACCCAAATTAAATTACACTGTATGTGTGTTGTCATTATATATATATATATATATATATATATTGCAACAAAACACAGGATGATGATTTATAATAAGAATATCAGAGCATGGATGACGGACATTAGCATGTTTTAGATTGATTTATGCAATTTTGGTCAATTAGCTATAAGTTTTGTATTTAGTAATGGATAAGGACTTGTGTTATTTGTAAACTTTTGTTCTATAATGTCATGTACATTGTTTGTGAATATGTGCGCGCGTTCGCCTGTGGTGAACCTTCGTGTTATATCTTCCGCGTTTGTTATCCGATCGGCATGAGACTTGGACAGGGAATTATGTATGAAAATAGCTACATTTTCTGTATACTCTGTTGTTCTGAGCTATTTTTTAAATGTGGTTTTTTAGTAATTGAAAACTCAACTTTTGACTCTAATCAATTCAAGAGTAATAAAAATTCTAGATAAAATCTAAGCAGGCACTCGCAGATTTATAAAAGATTCGCCTGCAACGCGTCTATCTCTTGTCCAATCTACCATGTAGACAGTCGATTGACCAATAAAAAGCCCCTAAATTCAGTCAAATCCGTCGGTTGTCACGTGTACTTCGAGGCAGTTCATCGGAAGCCGTTGCCTAGTGAACGTGTGCTCTTCGTCAAGAGTTTTCCTTGTTCGAACTGGTTTAATCTAGAGCAACTCTAAGTCTTGGGACTCTTTTCGAGTTTTTCGATTAGAACCGAGAGGGTGAACTACCAGTATTCAACTTACCAATAAAATATTCAAGTGCTATTATGTGTTAGTGGAAGATTTTTCGCTTAGGGAGATTTATCTACCGTGATAAATCCTTATTAACGCGGAACACTTCAAGAATAACCGGATGGTGTAAGCAATATTCATCGCTTTTAAATAATATCATTCATTATCACCATGAGTAACAATAATTAATAATAACCAATTGCGAGCGAGTGAACAAACGATTCGGAAAGTGACAATTCGTCTGTAAAATCTGCATCAGTGTTATCAGTTGTTCGGCGAACCCCAGCGAAGAGAGAGAGAGCGGAGAGAGGAGACCAGCGATTATTGCAGAGAGGAGCGTAACAGCGACGGAGCGAGTGACGTCACGCCGAGTGTAAAGGAATTCTACGTTTCAAGTAAAACCTACCAAAACTGAACTATATAAACTCTTTGAAAACAAATAAAATACTATACATGACATTTTGTTTAATTTAAATATATCATATAAACAATTATTTACTTGTGTTATAAATAAATAATTTTTCTACACCTCCAATATAGAATTGTGCATAATTTAAACACACATAATTATCCTGTGCAAAAATATTTATGTGTATCGTCACTATATATATATATATATATATATATATATATATATATATGTATATATATATATTATAACAGGACCAAATATCAATTATTTGGAGTTATATGTCAACTGCATACTATAATCATGTTTAAATAAATTGTAATAGTCAAAACTCCATTTGTATGTAGTAGCGATGAAAATAATGCTTTGTAAAAAGACGCACACGCGGCGGTTACATAATCAGCTCGCTGTAGAATGAACAGCCACACCCCAAACGGTTAATTGTTAATATTTCGGAAACCAGTAAATTAAGGCGAAATCCAAGATATCCAAAATGTTTGCCGAAATATTAATAATAACGTGTGCGAATTTTACGCAATATAATTAACAAATAAAAGAGTTAATTAATTAAATGTGAATAACTTCTGTAATTATAGAGCTACATTAATGATCTTTTAATATGTTATAAATATAAGAGTTTCCAACAGTTTGTATATTTTAGATTTAGCACAACTTGGTTTGCAACCAAGATATTTGCAATTTAAAACTATCACAGGAAATCCGGACCGACAATTCAGTTCCGCTGTGTTAATAATATTAGTAATAATATTAATTCTCCGTCTGTGGGAAACTAACTTCGTTCTCACGGACTGAGGGAATTCAAATTTTGTGTAGTAGGGAGAGTGTGTCAGCCAATCAAATCATTTGAAGGAATCCCGACCAGCGCGGAGTCTTGGGGCTGATACAAACACTCTACTGCCAGTATTTGCGAAGTACGGACGTAATTCTTCGATCGTCTCGAAACCGTAGTTGTGAAGATTCATCAGAAGACTCTACGTGGTCCACACACATAATTACGAACATAGTAAATACAGATCAACTGTACAATTCGTAATTATTGCATCCAGTCGTGATACTCTTCATTACAACAAACAAGCTTATTGTGTACTACAAGCTGTGGTCATAAGCACGCAAGAGATCTACCAGACTACAAGACCTGACTTCAAGAATACGACAGAGAGGCCGTCTAAACCATTAGTAAACCAGCTGACGAGCAGAGCTACCACTCGAACGAGACACACACACACGCTGACGTGGGACGTGCGAATCGACGAGGGGCATAAACCAGTTCTCGCAGAAGGCCGCAGACGTAAAAACTACCAACAACAGGAGAGAAGAGTGTTGCTGAATTCTGAACTCATCGACCGAAATCCAGGACGCTCTAAGCAGATCACTATCTCTAGCAGATCGGACCAGGACAACGAGGGACAATTTGGAGCAACTCTACCATCCACTTCAAAACAGGAAAGCAAAATCAACTTATTTATTTTTCAAACGCTAAATTTTCTATCTTTTTCAATTAAAAGCATTGTAAAGTTAAACAATTCAGGTGCCACAAAAATCAAAGACTCTAGTAAATAAGAATAATTCATTGTGATAGTCTGTATAGCCAGTAGAAGTAATTAGTAAGTTTTAGTTAAGAATCAATAGAAATAATACAGAAGCGCTATACAAATCTTAACAAACAATCTAATTATTAGCTCATACTGCAGTATAACAGAGTCAAATCACTAGAAAATAAAACGACGTGAACGAGACTGTCACGCCTAATTTATTTTTGGAAAATATTCAATTAACTTTAGAGTTTTTATATTTTATTTTATTAACATTTGAATCTAATAATTTAAAGCAATTTAATTAAATTAAATTAATTAATTAATTAAATTTTCACTTGCAATTAACTTGTCAAATAACGAGTTAGAACTTCTTTCCAATTATCAACCAATTGAAAAACATTAGTCAAGATCAATTCATTGTTTAGACTGTAAGGATAATTGATAGTATAACCATTTTATTCTTGTGTGTTATTGGAGTAATAAACAACGTTTTATTACCCCATATTGCATTGTTTTATTGTTGTACGACAAAGCCTACCAGTCTCACAAAACTCTTCACCTTTAAAGTAACTTATGTTGTGTGTTGTTGCCATAAATTGAGATTACATACTTGCGAAATTCAAATCCAAAATCCACACGCCCTAGTCGGAAGAAAACTGCAAGATCGGACAGCAGGTAAGGTACTCATACACAACACAACACAACAACAACGCATATAAGTAGAGTTGCAATATATATATATATATATATATATATATATATTTCAATCACTTTCTGCTACAGTCAGTATAAATATTAAAGTAATACAGTATATATATATATATATATATATATATATATATATATATATATATATATTGCAACAGTACAACCATTAACGGTACTGTGCATTACCAAAATAATTTAAATAAATAATAAAAATAAATAAATATGTATTAATAAACATGATTCAGATTGCAAGCTGTATCGTAGTTAAAAAGGGAACGCAGAACGCACATCTAGCCCACCTGTCGCTAGCGTTGTGTACACGTGTATTTTGTTTGTGTGTGAAGCCTGTCCGTTCCTGAACTGTAACCAACCCATTTCAAGTAGGATAGTTTTTGTTTTATTTTAATTATAAGAAAAATATGTACGATACGGTTAAACAAAAGACACCAAATTGTATAGAAATTAAAGGTGAACAAAGGGTTAAAAGACCGTACCAAAGTGACGGAAAGTGCAATTACTATACGTAAAAAGTGAATAGCTCTTTTTTTAATTACAATAAAGAAGTGTAACTTACGTGTAGTAAACATATAAAAATTAGCGATCGATTGAGCATCGTGTAGTGTGAAACAGACTTCGTAATTAGCGAAGATAGGCGAAATTTGTGAATTGAACCAGAGTGGGGGTAATGACGCTTCGACAAAGTCTGACAAGTTGAAAATTGTTCAGACCTGAGCTTTTGCACGACCTGGCTATAAATATCAGGTCGTGCTAATAAAGTTTCTTCTTCTCTATTCAACCGTTGCTGTAGGAGGCTATGTGAGTAGACGACGCTATTTTAAATCTACAGTGAGAGTCACAGGACGAACTGAAAGTCCAACCAGAGCAGCAAAGCACATACGAGGAGGTCTATGGATACACCTGCAGCACATGATGTGAGGCGAGACCACTATTAAACAGCACATGCAGTGGAATCCGGGAAGAGGACCCGAGGACGGAGGACACGGAGGACACGGACTGAGGACCAAAGGAAGACATACGGATGATTAACCACGTCAAACGAGGTGATAAAAAGCCGTAGTACTTACAGACATTTGAAAGACACTAATTAAAATTAGAATGAAAGACATTCAACCAGTTTATTAAAATAACTAAATTGTACATAAATGTAAAAGCGGAGTGAAAGTTAGAATAATATCTCTTATATAAAATTTAGTAATTGAGAGTAACGTAAATGATAAGAGAAATATTTGATTTTTAAATTAACGTAATTAATAAAGTTTTTGTTGATAAAGAAGAATGCATATGCAGTAGAAAGTTATAAAGCCAATTAATATTAAAGAAATTGGAATACAAGTAAATTCATTATTGAAGTAAATTAATCAGCAATTGCAAAAGATGACCACACAATGATTAAGCCGAGAGCAAAAAATATTTAATTAATTAAGATTAGATAATAAGATTTATGTATAACCTGTTGTATGTAATTTGTTAGCTATAAGTCGTGTGCGAAAGAGTCGTACAAACGATTTAATAATGAGTACTATTTCAATATGCGAAATGAAAGATTTTGTTTAATAAAAAAATTAATACTGAAACAATTTTAAACTTACAGTATATAACGCATCATCCATTACGATTACACCCATGAAATCAATTTGTTTGTGTTGTTATATAATTTGGCGCTCCAAAAGCCTGGGGCTACCCAAATTAAATTACATTGAATTTGTGTTGTTATAATATATATGTATATATAATCATCTTTGTTGAAATAATAAGACACAGTGGAACACAGACAAAGAAAACATTAAAGGTGAAAACAGTATGATTGTTTCCCAATACAGAAAACTGCATATTCACTGGGAGTAGTTAAATAAAGCAGATGTTGTTTTTAATTTAAAACCTCATTTTGTAGATAATTGTGTATTTATTTTGTGTAAACCTTTGGGGAGACATTCTCTTAAAGATAAACTACGAGACATTCTCCTTGTACTAAAAAAATCTAGCACGGTCTCTGTTGTTAGGGCGAAGCACTAAACCTTAAATCTCGAACACACTCATAACTATGCCGCAGCCGTTTCCTATCAATGCACGGGAATTAGATTGGTTAATGTCAACGGAAAATTAAATTGGTTAATTTCACTTACCTACGCTGTAGGTACTACTGGCTGCTACCGGTTACAGCACACTAAGATAAGATACTGATACAGTTTGACATAGTAACTAACCGGTAGAGAAGAAATAAGGGAAAGGAATAAAACATCGCTAAGTGACTAGCATGTATTGGGACGGCACGTGTATACACCAATTAAATTTAACAGAGATAAATACTTGTGTAATTCTAGGATGAAGAATGATATCTTAAAACTTGTTGAGTTAAAACCAATATAAACACGAAAATTAATTTTTAAATTGCCTGTAACACTGAGCCACAGAATCAATTCTGTGTATTGACAAACAAATTTAAACAAAATAATTTTACGTTGTGCGACTAAACAAAATGTTTAACCAATTAAAAACAACGTGTGTTATAAATACTGTTACGTAATGCGGAAAAAGTGTTACGTAATACGGAACATTCTACAAGTTTCTCGAATATTCCAGTAGTAATGTGTGTGTGCTTACATAATGCTGCTACTTTGACAATTACGCGTCAACTATCGGGTCTATACCAGACCATACCGGTCTGCGCGTGCTTTGTTCAAGGGCGCAATGTGTTCTAGTTTCTAGTGTTTTCTAGTAGACGCCTATTAGCGAATATTCTGGAACCTCAGCGGGGCATAAATACAAGTACTCAGCGACGCTCAGATCGGTTATTTGTCGGGCGATACTCTGTGCGTCCAAGTGGTTATTAGTGAAAAGTAATTATTGTGGCGAAGTGTTATGTGTTCTATAATCGTACGGGATAATTGTAATACAATTGTGTTTTATATTAGTTGACATTTCATTGCGTGTGAACAATTTTTATTTGATTTGTTGTAAGAGATTATCTTGTTCATTACAAACTGTTTAATTGTGATAATTAAAGCTGGCGGTTAGTGACTTAATTGGTGTCTTGTATTTTGTTTTCCACTGTACCATACGACGATCAGTTAGGCCGTCCTAACAATACTTTATTTTAAATCCCAAAACAATATTCTCTTAATCACTCAATTTATTAAAGTAACACCAACTCTTACAGTTATTTAGACATATTTTTCGTTTAAAATATGTTTACTGCTTGACTCAAAATATTAATATGAAAATTCGTTAAGAATTTTCATCTGCGTTGATATGATGCTAAGAAATTAAAATAAAAGACGTGTTCCAAGATGAAAACAAATGAACCTTCCAAGGTGAAAGTTACGATAAGTAATTCTACCATAAAAAGTACGAGTACGGGTTTCTGTTTAAAAACTACCTTCCTGTTGGGCCGTGGTCGTTGCTTACAACGTGACTCATATTTTTCTAAACGTTTCGGACACCAACCGGAGGCCTTCTTCAGTATAAACGTGTTAATAAATCATGAGAGGCCGACCGTACCTCAAGCAGACCTCACAGAAGGTCTCAGGTGGATAATCTAAACGTTTAGATGAATTACATTGTAAAAAATCGACTGCGTCTCGATAGCAAGGTAGTTTAAAATTTTAATAATCTAGACTCCGTCCGTGACAACGCTGCAATACATATATAACCTAACATGGCGTTGTAGTATAACGAATATGATTATTCTATATATAGGACTATTAACGTAATCGTAAAATACGCGTTGGAAAGAAAAATATAAACCGATTATTTTTATTGTTCAACTGAAAGAAACCAAAAGTTTTATTAAAAAAAAATCGGACACATATTAAGAATCACAGTTTTATTTGCAAATTTACACAATTTTTTTAAAATACGGAGTGTATAAACGATGTTCTTTAAATCTACATATACCGCTTGGCTGAGTCAAATTTCCCACTGCATATATATTTAATTCTGTAATATTCTGCAACACATGGAGAATTTTAGCTACGCAGTCGGTAGTAACCAACTGATATAATTACTATAAATAAATATTTACGTATTAATTATTGTATATATTGTTACGAGAAGCCTACCGAACAACGCAGAACATTCTTCACTCCCCCCGTCCATTGTGGCAGCTGTGCGTCATTCAAGTAGGTGATTCTAATGAGTTCCAGGAACACTCGAGATACTACGCATTAAGCAGCCGGCGTGCAGTTAAGGAGGGAAAGCTGTACTCGGCCTCAGCGCGGCGTATATAAAGCCATAGCTGCCGGGTTGTCAGTCAGTTACGTGAGCGACTTTCCTAGTGCGGATTGAGTGCTTGTCAAAGTGCAGAATTATTGTGTTAAGTGTTTTATAATTGTGCAAGACTCTATTAGTAGACACTGTTATTGCGTGTGAATGTGAACAATTTTTATTTGATTTGTTGTAAGAGACTGTGGTATTAATTAATTACGAACTGTTTAACTGTGAAAATTAAAGCTGGTGATTAGTGACGTAATTAGTGTCTTGTACTTTGTTTTCCACTGTACCTACGACGATCAGTAGACCGTCGTAACAATATTAATATGTTATTAATTTACACAGCGATTATTAGGAAAACTTACTTTTAGCTCATTATGTAGATGTAGGAATTAGGCCATGGCAAATATGGCAAAGTTAAAGCGTGTATGCTACCAATTATTCTCAGCAGGATAAACTGTGCTAGGAGAGTCCCCATCGGTTTGCTGATTGCTTCGTTAATACGCTTAATCCTACAAATTGGAATGAAAACATATGAAGAGTGTTTGATGTTTTTTGCTCGTCCTGACTATGAGTACAGTGTTGGACGTATGAACCACGATGGATTTTACAGTCCCACGAGTCTCGACATAATTTATTAATGCTTCAAAGTTCAATTCCATTCTGTTTACTGTGTAACTCTGTTTAAAACCGTTGTGCAAATTTATTCTGATTTTTTGTACACACAGCACACGCCAGACGATTGGCACGTTTTCTCCCGTCGCATCTAAAGTGTCAGTTATCCATCGAAGGGTCAGGATACGCTGTTTACTAAGTCTTCAATAGAGTACAAAACCAAATTGAAATGAACGAAACTATATTCCAACTGCAAAACGCTTACATATGAAATGATAACTTAACTCAAGTGGTTCCTAATACACTGCTGTACTAAAAACACAAGTTTAAGTTTATAAATAAAAAATTACGGCATTTCAGACAAACGTCATGGGAATGAAGGACCCGAAGATAAAAATAATTACTTTAGTAAAAAAGAAATTAGAAAAAATAATTGATTGCAAAATACATTAATATTTTACCAAATCTAAACGACTCACGTGGTACGGACGTGTTAGGAGAGCAATATCAAAGAGTTAAGTACCAGAAGTAACAGAATTGAAGCTTCCAAGAAGAAAGTAGACTTTAAAATTCGGATGAAATAAATGAAAATATGTAAAAGCATCAGCATGGAAAGACAGAGTGATAGAAACTAGAATTGAGAGGTGGGATCCCGGTAAAGTGGTTAGCCTAAGGTCTGTAGTTTACCCGATAAAAAGTGAGCTGACTCTGAAAACCTACACACAATTTTTAACCAATCAGCAGAATTTATATTATACACTTTAAGCACTCTAATGCTATTATTCAAATTAACCATAAAAATATTAGTCGGCTTCTAATTCATCCTGAAATTAGTTTTACCTTATTCGTTATCAGAATAGGCATACTTTTCTATTTTATAAAGTAAGTTAAACTTAAATACTAGCGCAGTCGATGGTACCAAAAAGAATTAATAAAAGATCTTACCTTAAAAAAATAACGACCTGTATGTTTAGTCTTATTACAAACGCTTTAAATAAGAGACTACTTCTAGTAACTCAACTGTTATCTACCGTTTTAGATGCAGGGTAGACTGTTAGTGATTTCATGGAGGGACAAACAGAGTATTGACCGTCCGTCCAAATTACCTAGGCCTACTTTTTTTTTTCAACATAAGTTCAACGACATTACGCTGTTGACATTTGCGTGTGAGACTGATCCTTATAAAACTAAATTATTAATGGTCAATAAAAAGAATTGCTGTGGAGGTATGATACAACTGCTTTGTTCATAATGAATGTTCTTTTTCGGGTCCACTTCTCTGACTACTTTCCACATCTATCCAAAATTTAATTTCTGCAGTATTACGGACAGACACTTTACCAATATAATTTTTACCAGTAATAATACTGGTAATTTAGCTATTACCAGTAATAAATCTTACAATATAAAGTTCAACAAGAGTAGGATTTATTAATGTTATAATATTCCAAAAGTAAGCTAATGAACAGTAATCTAGTAATACTTTTATTCTGCTCAGGTAAAAAATTAAAAAGTTCAAAAATTGTTCTGTATGTGTAAACAGTATTTGTTGTATCACTTCTCTCTTCCTTCTTCTTCTATACTGTCTCATTTGACCTTTTTACAAATTTAAAATAATTTTTCTCTGTTATAACCTAATACATACATTTTTTAATGAGTTCCTTTTGTCTCTTTAGTTTATAGCTTATTTAATGTTTACAACAAAATTAAAGTCACTTTCCGTTACGATGACTGTCGATCAAGATAGTGATGCTCCAGTCTGAAAGACAGTTGTGGGACGTTCTAGTTCAGGTTCAGGATACCGCTTTTGTCTGGTGTTCAGGATCGTTCTCGTGTTAAGAACGTCTGTATATTGTAGTTAACTATTTTTCACAGTAATTTGAGTTCTGTATTGAATGTACACAGAAGATCCAGCAAACTTCAAGCGTTTTTAATTCCCATAATTCCCATCTTGTACTTTACCGGATTAGCACTATTTAAAAATCAAGTTGCAAACTTTCTGATTTTTGTTCGTACGCTTTCGTAGACCAAGCGTCTAGACTCGAGCAGCACGTCCACACGTTTTGAAGTTCAGCCAGAGACTGTCTTGACTGACTCGGAATAAGAAATCAACTGAAAATGTGGCCTATTTCTCGAATCCTCATTGGCTAATTACACAACCCTTCTCTGCGACTGAAGTTAACATATTTTATTCTTGTATTATACTGTCCGAGACAAAATTGTAGCTTGTCGAAAAAACAATTTTAATTTTATTACTTCTCTGTAGGGTCATAAAACATTCTTTATTAAAAATCTCATATGTTCCTTTCTTTAATTTAAAAATAAATATTGCCACTCGATAGGTCTTTTTGTTTTACGTATTCTAGTACAAGCCTTATGTCAGACTTTTTATTTTAACGAGAGTTATTTAATTTAACACGTTTTTTTATAACTATACCGTAACATAGTTACACATTCTCGCACACCCGCACTCGCTAGATGCCTACGCATATTTTCGCACCACTTCACATCATTAATTGTTTTTTATTTTCTAAAATTTACTTAAAAGTAACAAATTAAACATATCTCTTATTGTCTAGTCTACAATGTCAAGCCTGCAGTCTTTACTTATACAAATTTTCATTTCAACATGCTATCATATGCTCAGAGTTGGATTACTAATTTATATGCATATTCTACCCGTTGAAATATGTGTGTGCGTGCGCGCGTGTGTGCGTGTGCGTGTGTGTGCGTGTGCGTGTGTAAAAGTAAAGTATACTTAACAGTGTTTTACTAAATACTAAAATAAATTTATTTATTCTCATAAAATAGTGATCATTTTTTTAATTAAATCTTGAGGTAACTAGTATAAAATATCTCTTTCATATTCAAAATAGTACACAATATATGATACAAGATAAAAATACATATTAAATTTAAAATAACATGGTGTATTTAATTTTGTGTAAAATGTGTAATGAAGTATAGTAGATTTAATTTTAAAATCTATTATAATATTCTGTGAACACGATAGTAACAAATAATTTCTTTGGAGAAGGCCAAATCTTAAATTTAATTTGTAGAAGTTCTTAAAATCAGAAACATTTATTTTTAATTTAGTTGATTTGTTTCGTGTCGACGGAAAAATATGAAGATATAGGCTATGTATGTTAAGCGACTCATTAGAGAACAATAAATTTAAAAACCAGTTTTAAGCTTTTTTAAAAAAAAATGAAGTAAAGAGATTTGATATCCAACTACTTGTTCAAACGTGGTAAATAATCAAAGTGTTAAATTTCTAACACACACTTACTTAAAAAAGTAGTCATTTAGAAAAAATTGTTTCTTTTTAAAGATAGTAGATAACTGATTTTTAGTCAAACGCAACATCATTTTGTTTTCACCATTATAATACTTAAAATTTTCATCTTAGAATTAAAAAGAACTGTATATGTACAAAGCAAAATTGAATATCATAATTTCTGTTAAATCATTCTGCCTATAACATAGTATTAAGAAACGGAAGGATAATTAATAATACATGTTATGAAAAAGTAATGTTTTATTAAAAAAAATATATTTATAACTGAAATACAAGTTTAATTTCTCTAAACTTTTCATCTGATATGTACGAAATATGAGAGATATGTGAGATATGAGATACGAATTGATAAATGAGATGTGAAGTATATAGTTTTACATAAACGAGATTTGTAGTTGTTCAATAGAATTATTTATACTAGTTATAAGTTTACGTGTCATGTGCTGTTTATATATGAAATAAATGTTATAGATATTTATGGATATCATGGGGTACAAGTGACATAGGCATTGACAATTTTAATGAAAATCTGTGTACTGGAAATTCAAATTAAGCTGAAAGTGTAAGGAGACAGGGAAGTCGATCACCATCGAAGAGTTAATTCATGAAACAAGCGAAAAACTGCAGGTGAAATTGAAGGTTGTATACGTAGGCTTATGTTCCAGTAATTCAACTTGTTACAGTAGTGGGCGAAATTCAATTTCCTTAAACAGAAACGGTCATTCCATTAAAATTGTTAACAAACAATAACCTTTGTCGTAGTGACTACAGAAATGAACTTCCGCTCGCTCCAGTGCTCAAGCACGTAACCCCCGTCCCTCCCACACACAGTCCAAACCTAATGCAATCGTGCTTTCAGATTATTGAATTCTGGTTTAATTAATGGACAGGGTAAAAACCTTAGTTCATTTTTGAAAATCAATCCCCGTCACTTTGTTTTCACACGCGCGCGCAGATTATACCTACAAAACGGAATTTCTTTGTTTTCAGCTTCCATGTTTATCATGTATTTCCTATACTGAATGTTATAAATTTAGAGTGTAAACCCTACATATTTGTTGCTCTCTTCTTAAATAAGCGTATTCTATAAATGAACTGAATGCAACAATTACGCGAGATGTATTATTATGTTTTGTGTATGTAAATAAATGGATGGATGGATTGTATATGGGATCTCTGAAAAGTCTATTTTTTTATTATTCTATTGCACTTTATTTTTCCTACTGTATTTTAATTTATTTTTCTTAAATGCCAATAAAAAATGTTATGTAATTTCGTAAAAATGTTTTATTACATTTATACAGGAATACTAGGACTTATTTTTTTTACAGTTGCGTTATTTTCCTTTAAGTAACACTGAACGTTAATTACTATTAATTTATTGCAAAAGTGTTATTTTCCAAGACGGATATTTACTGACGTTTTCCTTCTTTTTTTTTTATGTGACATCAAGGGACGACGAATTCAATGTAGTAGGCTTGCCATACAGCATGTTAATTATTATTTATTACATCGCCGTGTGTTCTGGACGTATAATATTTACAATAATACCATTTTTACTTACTATTTTAATAAATAAATTGTTTATTTATCAGTAAACAATATTTTTTATATTTTAGTGTATAGCAGAAAATTATTTTCCTAAAGCATAGTACAATAATAATAATAATAGTAATTTACAAATTACATTTATATTTTTAAATATCATTGTCTCTTTTAACTACCAAGCCTTAATTTTCATATTCATTTTCATTACTCCGAGTCTAGAAATTTTAATGGAATGTCACTGAGAAGGATAAATTTGGCTTCTTTGCATCATTTGAAGAACTGGCTTTTTCTCCAGACGTGACAGGTAAAAATATCACTTTTGGAGTATGGAGAATCCGTGCCGTATAAATCATAATTCCACGATATAGGAACGTGATGCGCGGAGTGTCGGGATGCTGTACTGCACAGTCACGTGTTTAATGCACATCTAGGCCCATGTTGGCATGTCTGTGCTCATTGAACGAACTAACCTGCGTGTCTAGTATAAACGCACCAGTTCACGCATGTGAACGTTTTTGAGCACTTGTAGCAATTAGATAAATTCTCTTCCAGATTCCCGTTTCAGTCACCTACTTACTGGATGTGAAACGTCAGAAATAAGGTCGCAGGTCATGTAGTGGAAACAGATTGGTCATGTCACCGCAAGTATAGACCGAACCGGTACAGACTGTCATACAGCCTCTGGACAAATGTCCTTACAGCGTGTATATCCATTGTTGATATAGTGTTGCCTTACTGGTATACGTAGTCCGTTTTAAAAATGTTTAAACTATGTGTCAAAACGATATAAGGAACACTACTTTTATCAACAACACAAAAGTTTTGTGTATTGCACATAAAAAGTAGGTACGCCTATTATTCAAAAAAGAAATTGGTCTCCAATACTCTCTATAGCTTGCTAATCCGTAACCTATATAATAATGGCTCCCATGTATACCACCGAAGTAGCTTAGGAGAAGGCAGGGTAGGCTGCCTTACGTGAGCCGTACGGCACACAAGGAAGGCAGTGTGGCCAGCACTACGCTTCAGCAGCCCATTATTATCCCCAGGATGTTATCCCAGGTACTCATTTTCAACAGGCTGAGTCGACCTGGGGGCTGAAAAACGCACCTTGATTTTATTGTGCGGGCCCGGGAATTAAACCCGGGACCTCTAGGTTAGTAGCCAGGTGCCATACCCACTGGTCTACTGGTCCGTAAGCTATATGCCATATTTATCGTCTGTTACTTGGACAAAAACCTCTTATATTTTTGCTAGGCTCCCACAGAAATTTTCCCAGATCTTCTGGTGGATTTTCTCTAGAGGTTTCCTCCGCCTCTTCTCTGTTATTCTGTCTACGCGTTCGTGCTATTTTTCCTCACTCACAACACCCAGTCCTTGATTTCTCTTACATTGTATTTTGTTGAATTTCTTCGCTACCGATGAGATCTACTTGCCTAGCCCGTGCCGTTTTACACAATTTCTGCACTTGGGTTCTCTTTAAGACCAGCTCAATTTTTACGGTATCTGGCCTTTTTCATGAGTAAAATGTCAATAAAGGGTCGTATCACTACCCTATATATGCTCACATTCAAATCATGTCGTATAAATTTATTATATCATACAATGACGTTTAGTCATACTGACACTCTGACCGTTTTACTGGCTTGCTGGGCGACCTCTCGACCTCTCGGCAAATATTCAGTTACTGGTCAGTTATATGCCGAGATGGTTAAAGCTCATGACTTGTTCGGTGGTGTCACCTTGCAGATATAATTTGCATTACAGGGGGTTCTTTACATACAGTCCCAGTGTTTGCCTTAGTTGATTGATAACGTCTTACAGGGTTTGGAAAATGCTAAATAGTTTTTGCAAACCGTTCTCACTATCAGTAAGTGGTCCCAAATCGTCATTATAACACGCAATACGAATTTACTTACGGTTCATTTTATATATCCTTTTATACTGTTCCAAACTCACATTGGTAAAAGTAAGATTTTCAGCCTTAATTTCAAAATGTTTAACAAATTTGAAGCATACAAACTACTTGCGTGAAAAATAAAATATTTTGTTCGCGTAAACTTTAATATGCAAGAAAATGAATGGTTTGACTCTTGGTAACAGAAAAAGCGGCTCCTACACTCTATGTTAGGAAAACGTTATTTAAACAATTATTTATGTTTAAATTATATAAACATTTAAATATAATTTATAATTAAATTAAGAAATATGATTATTTTTATTTGTTTAATTAAATAAATGAAAAATTATTGAAACTTAACTTTTTAAATTATTTAAAGTTAGGAAAACATCTTTTTCTTCATTTTCTTCTTCAAGGTACGAAGACATGTTGCGGTACCATCGTTTCTTAGGTCGCCCTAATATTTTTCTTTCTTTTTGTTATAGTTTGAATCAAATTTCAGATGTCTCTCGCCATTCATTCTCTGTAAGTGACTTAACGAGGTCTTTCTGCATTCATCAGCACTTTTAATTCAATCTCGTTCTTCGACTATGGAGATTCCTATAAAAGTCGCATTTATGCTTCCTGTATTCTGTATGGCCCATGTTTGACTTCTGTTGGTATGGCCATGGTTTTATAAACATTTATCATCTATGTGTCTTGCCTTTTTTTTTAAGTTATTTTGAACATTCAGCACATATAATTAAACCTTTTAATTTTGAAAATTGATATCCACTGGTCCGGGTAAAATATTCAGCAGCTGAGGAAGTCGAAACTAGAGACCTGTTCGATATTTGCAGTTCCTATAACTTTATATCTTACAAGCTATATTCCAGCGACAGCCATAGTTTTAGTTTTTCTTTAGGTACCTTTCCTTTTTATGTAACTCTGGTTATTCAACTTTCTTGCAATATTGCTATGTTATGTGTATTCTTTAGACATATACAGATTAAAATCTTTATAAATTTTGTAAAGTTTTAACAATTTTTTTCAAAATATCTTCATCACTTGCTGAGATTACGTGACAATCGTAACAAAACTATCCTTCGACATTTCGTTTGAAATGTTAAAATTATTCTCATATGTTGCACCCATTGCCTAGCAAAATGTATAAAAAGAATGTGCAGTTCTCTGTTCAGTTCTTTATGTTTTCTATAATCAGTTTAGTATAAATATATTATCTGTACAGGATCTTCGTTTCTTAAAACTTTATTTTCTTCACGTTTCACCTATAATGTTTCAACGTTGTAACCTTGAAGTAGTCTACATCTTAGAAGCCTATGTTTTATTATGGAGCATTATTCTTAGGAAAGCATAAATATGAACAATACCAGGATAATATTGCGTAAACCCAAATCCATAAGATATGTTATCTACGAACAAGCTTAACTGACCTAAAAATGTAAAAAACAGCTGTTTTCTGAAGTATCAGTCTTATTTAGATTGAAGGAATCAGATGAATACACACGAAAGTTTTTGCAGTCTTTAATAAAACCTTGATATATGTGGTCACATATGTATGTATGATTGAAAATCCTGTCATGTTTGAACATGTCCAACAGTTTGCTGAAATACGTTTTCTTGAAAATTTAATTTGAGCGTTGAGCGGAAAAAGCATTTAAAATTTAAAGGTTTGCAGGGGAGAAAATTGAAACGACTTGGAAGAAGTCGAGATTTTACATTACTCTTGTTGTGGAAAATGATTTACTCAATTGTCGCTCCAGCATCTGGTGGTGAAATCAAATACAGTTCATGCAAATGTCAGTAATATTGGAATAAATATACTTACTTCATGGTTGAAAATTTAAAGACTAATAAACATAGGCTATGTAAAATTAAATTTTCACGTTCTGTGAATTTTATCTAATTTGTGTTCTTGACAGTTTTGTTTTGTATTTCGGTTTAGTATAATAACTAGATTTTGTGACTGACGTGTTGAGAATCACCTACATATTACTTTCAAATTTCGTAATTGATTTTTCGGCAGCCTGCTGAAGAATTACACACGCTCTAGCGTCAGCGTACGTATAAACCGCGCCTGTACAAATTATAGATTAGGTACCACTCAGACACACACACACACACACACACACACACACACACACACACACACACACACACACACACACACACACACACACACACACACACACACACACACACACAGAGGTATACTGAAGTTCTGACAAATTGACTCCCGAGTAATTAATTTTATAATGTAATAGTAAAAATAGACTTAACTTTCATTATTCTGAAGGCCGTAGAGAAAATGTAAACGTTACATATCAGGGCCAGTTGTAGAAACTTTTCTTTTACATGTTGTTGTAATATTTAGTTGTCTCAGAAGAAACATTTATTTATTTTTTATGGCACCAAGCAAAGGTTTAGATATTTATAATTACACAACTACATATTTAGAGTTTGTGTTCTTCTAAAATAGTATTAAATTAAATATATTATCGTTCTGTTACATTAAATTTGGTGTTTATGTTAATGTTTATATTATGGATACATCAAACTTTACTTTTATATTAACTAAAACACACACGCACGCGCGCGCACACACACACATACACACACTATTCACCTGTGACGTGTTTTTTTTTTGGAATAACCGCTCAAAAAGATCGATCTTCCATCTTATAAGAGGCCGTCGTATATCTTAGTTATGGCTTCTTGGTGTTTGTTAATATCAAATCTACCACGCTTCGTGACAATTACTGATTTATCGTTTAGCCAAATCTCCCTTCTGCTTGATTACAGAATGTTCGTTTAATCAGTTTGTTTGCTTATTCATAAAATTCGTTTTCTAGTTTTGCTTTCCCTATTTCTCTCAGTACATGTCTGTAGATTCAACAGTGTTATATCCATATAAACGATTCATAAGTATGAGATTGCACTCTAGTGTATTGATAGACGAATTTGTATAAACAAGAAGAGTTGGAAATTAGAGTACCCAAGACGACGTAGCTACAGGTGGAAAGAGTGTCCATGGGACCAATCCCGAAAGCAATATTGGGAAAATAGGGCAATAAAGTGTTGGAAGTCCTCGGAAGACACGGAAAAATATCTTTGCATTCTGAAAAGGCAACGTGGCTAATTTTTAAATGTGTATACAGAATACGGGATTCTGTATGTTTGTTTTTCTTTAACATAAAAAAAATGTATTATTGCTACAATGAAAACAAGACTTCAGAATAAAACACTGAATTGGAACGACTTTATTTTTTTTTTGTGAAAGTGACCAGTTGATTCTTTAAATGCATCATGTAAAATAATACGGGTAACAAACATTAGTTGACGACAATAATGAGGGGGATTGGGTGAGTGGACGTGTTGATGAGTGAGCCGAACACGTGTACGAACATGGGAACGAAATTGTTACGTGTTGCAACCACGCGTCGTAAAGTGAATATCGACTTGTTCCATTTGTACCGGAACTGCTAGTGCTTGCCAATCACGTTATTATCGGTAGCCAGTACAAAATACACACACACACACACACACACACACACAAGCGCGCGCGTACAGACATAACGACACACTATAAAGTGGACTGTACGATAAAATGAAACTATAGAAAAGTCTTTAATTAGAACTGTTAGGTGTTTCATTTGTTTTTAGTAACAATAAACATTGCAGTAACAGATTGTTAATGTATCTCTGAACGTGTAAACTACTCTTTATGATGTTTAATTTCCGTATAGAAATAATTGTATTATTTTGATTTTATTTAGCGATTTTAAGGTAAACCTGTAAAAAACTTTTTTCAGAATGGAATGCTATATTGCTAAAACATGTCGAATAATTCAAGTTTAGCAGAACTCTATATTGTTTTATATTATAATGATTTACAATTACTTGCTTTTTCTGTATACGTTTTTAAATTAAATTATAAGATTAAATTATATTGTAAGATATTATGAATTTTATAGTTACATAACATTATGGATAGTACTATCAGACCCTTGTCACTCAAGTAAATCATTAAAGAGTGAACCATTGCTCCAGTGTTTATTGTATAATTAAAAGAATTTCAAAATGTTTATTTTAATTTCTAATTTGACGTAGAAATTAAAGTTATTTGACTTCCCAATAATAAGGAATTTAGGAGTCCCATTCTATTTATACTAGTATGATCGTTTGAATTACAATGTAGAAAAACCAGAGTAAGAAGGCTTGCCTAAAATTAACTATTAATAGTAAGTAAATGTATATTATTATTTATAATGATAAGAAAAACAAGTTGTAAAGAAAATACTCAACTTTTAAAAGTAAAGGTTTAAAAGGTACATTTGTTATTGAGCAAAGTTACTTATTAGGTCTTTTGACGTATGCAATTAAGTTCAATACTTAAAATTTGACGTGGTAGATCTTTCTACACATTTAAAGTTACTCTTCTTCTCTTCTACAGTTTATAACAATAAGTAATAAAAATATGGAATAGAGTGCTAACGCTTTGTCACACAGTTAACTGATGCTTCTAAAACTAGTAGGCTTGAGTAGTTTACAAATATGTTGTAAACTGAGAATTTTGAAAATATTGAGAGCTTGAATTTATTTTCATGTAGGCAAGTGTTTTACACATGCCATAACGAAATGTTCTATAAGTTAAAAACTTTGTGTTTACAAGTTTTCAAGTTACACAAACGAACTCTTTGAATAATAATAAAACATATGAAGAAACGGGAACTAATAAGAAACTTCGATTAGTCTAAAGTAGCGTCTACATATTTTGCACGTTTGACACATACATTGAAGGTTTTATGCGTGTGGGAAGTAGCAGGTAAGTCCCAGAATAAGTGTGTAAATAGTCCGTTTTATTAAATTTTCAGGCGCTGAATTAATTGTTCATCAGACTAAGGAAAACGTTCCGTTCATAAATTATACAAACTAGATAAACAACATAATGCTACGCAGTTCAAAAATATTATTGAACAAGGCTACGTTTGCGACGCTCAAAGAAGAAACCTGTAAGACCCAAGAGAGTTGAAATAATAATATACTAATAAAAAATAATTTCTGTAATCAGTTAGGATTTTATAACTATAGAAGGGATGGCTTGTAAAGCTAAACAAAGTGTAAAGAATTAATTAAACAAAGTCTAATGAGATTTAAAATTGTGTGTGTGTGTTTGTGTGAGTGTTATATATCTCTTGCCTTATTTATGCAGGACAGGAAACTCTGAGTCTTGAATGGGTCATTGATATGAATAATTAATAACAATGCCATGTTTTTTTAAAATAAGAATTAGCACATTTAAAATACATGTTACAAACCGAGAAGTGACATTAGACGACGGTCGGAGGATTGCTTTTATAAACCCAAAATGAATGCAAATTAAACGACAGTAACAGAACTATTTAAAAATAAGTAAATTAATTTGTTAATTAATAAGTTACGAGCACGTAATTTATATGTATTGAAAGAGCGAAATATCACGAATCATATGCAACTACTGGTTTGCACATCAACACAGTTAGTGCAAAAACTGGCGCAAAAGTGATTTGTTATTGTTAATAATTATAAAACAGGAATAATTGTTAGGAAATATAAATTATACACACTCACTCGGTGGCACACACAGACACACAATACGTATTCACAAATAATGTGTGAACTAATATGCTACGACAATTAAGGAACGTTCTCGTAGAATCGCGGAACGCTCGAAGAGTCGGGAGTGTCCATCAAATGGTTTCTCGGCTACCCGAGTGGGTGCAGTGTCTCAGTCAGGGCCACACTGACTTATCTTCAGGCTATTCGAATGCGTGTTAACTACGCAAATTATGCTGGTACACCGCCAAAAGAATGGGACATTATTCTGGAACATCTGCAGGCTATATATAAGTAACAGTGGCCGGCTTAGTTACAGTTATAGTTGGCAATTTATTCAGTGCGGATCAAGAGATTGTGGAAGTGATTATTGCGTTACAAATAGTGCGGAACATTGTTAGTTGACATTATTATTTACGTCTGGATAAATTAAACTTGACTTGTTGTATAAGAAACCTTTGTTGATTTCAAATTGGTATTTGTGACCTAATTAAAGATGGTAATTTGTGACTTCTTTGGTATCTGTATATTGTTTCCACTGTACCATACGACGATCTGTGAGACATTAGCTCGCACTGAAATAAAGATTGGATATGTACACATATAAATAATATAAATAAATCGCAAGTAAAGGTATATTTTTTTTACTTCAGTAATTCAATAGTATAAAATAGTCATCAATAAAATATTGTGATATGTTATTGTAAAACTGTACATGCGCGCGCGCGAGTGTTTTTTGCGTATGCATGGAGGTACGTTTTATGTATTCCAAAACGAATCATACTTAGATTGTCATATGAGAATCTGAGCTGTACTTAGGTACATAACAATTTTTGAAATATTTTATCTAATTGAGGCGTAAATAAACGATAGTAAGTTACAATATAGGATAAGAAAATTAACATTTAGATTACTATTTGGGCCTACGTATCTAGCAGAAAAATTATTTGAAGAGAAACAGGGACAATACGCACTTTAAAGCTTCCAGCCTGAAAAATTATTTTAAAGTCAGATTTTACAATACGGTAAAATTGTCAGCAGGCAGAAATAGAATATTAAAAGATATTAAGATAAGTTTACTTGTATTTATTCTACGTAAAGAAAGCAAGAATTTTTTTCTCCTACGGCAGATGCTGGTACGCTTCATTAAAGTATAAACAGAATGCAAATATAAGAAAAATAATAACTACTTTCTTCGAAACCACCAAGAAAATTTGTTTTCTTAATGCAACAAACAATGTATTGTAAAGTTTTTTTTTTAAGTTTAGTTTACAAACTTTCGCAATAAATCACACAAAAAATGTAAAGCGTGTGCAAAACTTTTTCACTAACGTAATGAAGTAGCTACGTTGCTCTATATGCAGCATTTGTATTTTTATCTCCTTCTATGGTTATGTAAGCGTTGTTATTTTCAGATTGCATAACACAGAGCGAAGAAAGGATAATTCATATTAATATAAAGTGATGACGACACTCCTGTACATAAATATGAATTCATCATATATATATATATATATATATATATATATATATATATATACACGTGGCAGCATAAATTGATCTTCGAGTCTGCGCATCCGATGCGATGAGGTGTTGGTGTAGAATTATGTGTGTAGAAAATGTGTGTTAAATTATTTTTAATTTAATAGGCACACAGGAAACAAAATGTATTCGTTTAACTGCATTCACGAAGTGAAAAGAAATATTACTACGTACATTATTTGTAGCAAATCCTTTACACGGCTCATTTTCAATAATAATTTTTTCGTCAGTTTTTATGTGTCTATTTATGCAATATGGTCGTATCATCAGTTTCTAAAAATAGATGCTGTACCGTCAACTTAAGTGTACAACGAAGGCTCCAGATCTGTTTTAATTTGCTTGCAAAGTAGTTAAGAAAAAGGGGTAAGGATACTGTCTGTTACCCCTATGAATACTGTAAGATATGTCGAAAGTATAATTCAGAATTTGTGAGAAGAGTTCAAAGATAATTTTTTATACGTTTACTCATGCAATCTGTTAATACATAACAATAAACATAATTGTTTAGAGAATACATGAAGAGAACTAGTCCATTTACTGTATGTGTACTTAAAAGTAACACATTATGTACAATATATTTAGAGTGTTAAGCTCTAAGTAAGTCCAGCGGAAATGTTAACTTTAAACGTTTTGTCTGCAGACCCTTGTCTGGTAGATTTACGGGTAAAGGATTCGTTTGCTGTTCAAACCGTTTCACATATCTTTGGCTGCACATCGCAATGGTTTCACTGACTGAGGACAGATCCAGGTCTCTATAGATGTCTTTTTTGCTGATAAACCACGGTACGTTGGTTATGGTACACAGCACCTTGATCTGAAACTTTTCCATTTGGAAATATTGGATTTAGATGCATTTCTCCTAAGATGTAAGCGAATGTCTACACAGGCTTAAAGTCAGTGTTGTACACCAACAGCTTGTTTAGCATTGACAGTAATGACAATTAATATAATAATAAAATAATAAAATTAATATAATAATAATCAAAGATAATGACGATAAAAGTTTTAATTATTTTAGAATGTCGCATAAGTGATTTGACGAAATGAGAGTTAAATTCAGGAGCACAATAGAAACAACCAACACGCTGATGCATTTGTCTGCTTGTTCTTGCAGTTATATGCCGGAAATAAAAGATTTCTTTTATTAATATATAGTTTTGTATTTATTTTGTCTATTTCAAAATTTGCCTAACAAATAAGAATACAAAAATATGAAGTTTATTCGATAAACAGAAGTAACTTCAAAACGTGTGGTGACTACAAACCGAATAAACAGTCTGCGATAACGCCCGGTGGAGGGGGGGCAGGCTTCTAATCCTGTTACCTTTGTCCAGGTTGCATACATGTTGAAGTATACCGTAATGCTGCGTAGAATAGTCTTACCATAATTTATTGTTGCTTTCACTAGCTATCCTTGTGACCCTAGGATATGGCTGCTTTCTCTAGGTACTACAACGACACTTCAAACTACAACGATATTCTTTGTATTGTTTAAATTAGCAGCCATCCTTACTTTTCTTTTATAAAATTGCTAAACTGCTATAATTGTTTTTATTATTTAGACAAAGCTTTTCGTCATTACTGACATCTTCAGGTCTTAAACAACGTCTATCAACTGTATGTTGTAGGCTTTTATACTTTAGGCCCCTCCCCTTATGTCATCGCCCCTCCTATTGGTTCTAGCTGCTACCGCTCTTCACGGGAACTTTGTCTACCTTTTTATTCAAAAATAAATTAAAATAATAAGAATAACACACTAAAAAATGACGAAATGCAAAAGGTTATAAGTCAAGAATGAAGAAATTAACGGGAGATTCTGAAAACAATTTGACGGACGTTAGAAAAATGCCTAACGGAAAAAGGTAGACAAAGTTCCCGTGAAGAGCGGTAGCAGCTAGAACCAATAGGAGGGGCGATGACATAAGGGGAGGGGCCTAAAGTATAAAAGCCTACAACGTACAGTTGATAGACGTTGTTTAAGACCTGAAGATGTCAGTAATGACGAAAAGCTTTGTCTAAATAATAAAAACAATTATAGCAGTTTAGCAATTTTATAAAAGAAAAATACAACGATATTATAGTCGTTTTATTATTCATTTAAACAAATGAACCAATTGTATTTATTGCATTACATAACGGTGATAATTTGTCGTCTATAACAGGACTAAAAAGCGTCTGCATACCGCATAAATGAAACACAAACATTTTTGTGCTTTTCAAGTACACTTTTTTCACAAAGTTTTCTTAATAAACAGTATCGTTTTGCTACGTTTGCTTGCGAAAGACAATAAAAGCACAAAAAGCAATTATTATGAATTACTATTTAGCACAACCAAAACTTATCCCTGATTACGATAAGCGATATTATTTTATAAAAGATATTATTTTTAGTGTATGTGTTTCAAAGTTCAACTTATACACATTAGAAGATTTTACATATTCGATCCCAAATTATATCTTGCAAAGCTGAACATTTATTACAATGCATAGCCCCAAACAGTATGTCTAGCATTTAAAGTACTTAATTCATAGTGTATGTATGTAGAGGCTTGTGGCTGCTCAGTGTTAAACAGAAGCATAAATGATAAGGTACCAATGCGTGAACGTCTGCGCGACATGCACTACTGTCTAACAAGTATGGATGTGCAAAGCTAGGGAGAACTTGTTAGGAAACCGAGAGAAAAAAAGAACAAGTACGTTGTCTAAATCCTGTAATGAACACTGTAATACCGTCTCTGTTAATGAATAAAATAATTGTGCCTCTCCATTTAGCAAAAGAACAGAAGGAGACGATAAATGATCACATCTGCATAAAAAACACATACACTTGGTTTTACATATTGTGTCAATCGCTAGCAGTTAATAGTCACTAATGTAGTATCATGTTTGTGACGATGTGTACGTATCTGTATACACAATAAAACCAGTATACAAACCTAGATACGCGTATATTCGTATTAGGAGTCGAATATGTGGAGGACCGACTTCTGTAAGAGTTCCCATAGCTTAGCGTATGGGCGAGCGTAGTGACCTTCACCTTTCTCTTTCCGAGTAACTGTTTGTTGACGTTGTATCTGTTGTTCTAGTACCAGACGTTTTTTAGCATTTGTCGTCCCTGCCTATTAGCATAATTACGCAGCCTGAAATCCGCACCTTTCACATTATTTCTTTCTCGACCGGGTTGGGGCCCGGCTATGACGAAAGAAATTAAATAGTGATGAAAAAATAACTTTTTTTTAACGCTAACCACAGCCTTCAAAGACTCTAATAGCGTTGGTGAAGGAAAATCTCTAGAACAGACTGAAGAGACGTGAGCTGACCCAAGACAAGTTGAAGCAAGGTGAAGGTCCAGCAAATAACAACATACACCCGTACTGACAAGACGTGAGCTTGTGAGAGACAAATCATGTTCAAAGAATAGCACCCGAAAGAATTCCGAAGCTGGCTACGAACTATCGGAGAGAAGGGTAAAGAAATATCAGTACGCAGGGGACGAGTTGGTAAAGCCCACACAGGTCAGTAAACGTAAGCCTGAAAAGACCGACAGATAGATTCGAGAAGTTGTTTCCTTTTGACTGTACAAATATTCTTTAAAACCTCTAAGCGGTGGGTACTTTCTTACGGGTAATCCTCTGTTCGCACTGCTTCCATCGTAATTCTTTTCGCTCGAAGTTTCGATCCCTGTAATCGGGAATCGTCCTCAGAAGCTGTGACTGGCGGTTGAAAGACCAAACAACTTTATTATAATATGAGTACAAATAACAATGTTATAATTTAAAGAAATGTTTGTTTTTTTTTAATTTTTGTCTAAAAAAATTTGGACCATATCTGCTGTACCTAATCTGCAACTGTGTATACATTTTAAAAGACGTATTTGGATATTCTCAAACCTACTCAAAACACAACTACATATAAATGGTTTGAGTTTTGCTCTATTCTCAAACCATTTGTGCTGAAAATCTACATTATTCTCAGTATGCTCAAAATTAATGATTTTTCATCCTCTACCTACGTTTTCATATTACTAGACTTTGATTTTATATCAATTTAGCTATTTCATGAAATAGAAGGCTAAATAACGCCGAATAGAAAGGTAAAGAATTTTGAATATCGCCATTTTATACATTTAATTGCTTTCAAATTGTCCCTTTTGACTCCCGAGATGCTATAAATAAACTTGGTCTTAAATTCTTACTTAGTTACCTGAAAAACATAATTGTTGCCAGTTTAATCAATTTAATTTGAACAATTTATTAAAAAATAATTTTCCGGCAATCAAGAACAGTTTTTACCCTTTAAAGGTGACAGAACATACAACTTTTGCTTTAATTTTTAACTTTCGCTTTTAACTTTTATTTGGACACTACAAAACGTTTCTAGGTATAAGACAATAAAAAAATATTTCAAGTCGATTCGTATTATTCCAGACAACTCCGATGTTTGGCAGTCTCTTTTGGCTTAATCCAATCGACCTAAATTCGGTTGCTTGTTTCGTGAATGCCAAAGTTTACATGGTAAAAAAACGGTAACAGGTGGAAGAATTAATGTCATGTTGCAAGAATAACATTTTAAATATGCGAATTGCAAGCGACACCGGTGTTTAGAAAAAAAAATCAACCGACAAAATCAACGCCTGGTAAATATATACTGAAAATCCCAATTGTCAATTGTTTTACAATCAAATTTTTGTATACTCAGTGTGTGTGTGTGTGTGTGTGTGTGTGTGTGTGTGTGTGTGTGTGTGTGTGTGTGTGTGTGTGTGTGTGTGGAAGGTTTTTCCTGTTAATTTGTAGTTTATTGCCGCGTCATTCTTGTTCTTTGGCATGAAAGGGAGACGAGGTGCCGGCGTTTTTTTATAACGCATCTGCTATCTTCCTCGGCCCCTAACTCCATACACAAGTATTTTTAATAGAAACATGAGAGAAAATCTCCAAAGTCAACAGAAAGAATTCGACAGCGAGAACAGGAGAATACATAAACACGAGCTTGCGCACATACACACTATTTTTGCGCAAAAGTACAACAGGTTTGTAATTCACACGACTGGAGGTTGCGCGGCCCGCGCGAAGAGCGGGTCGCCACTGGTTCTGTTTGAGTTCATTTTATATGTTTTACCTGCTTATGGGAGGGTCTGAAGCGACCTGCGATTGGTGGATTATAACACCGGGGCTAATAAACAAGGTCGCTTCCAGGACTCACCTGGTCGCGGGGTGTATTTACCAAGTCCGGCAATAAGGGAATTGTGGGTTACTCTGTCGGAACGAACATAGAATCTACGCGCCAGGCGTCTCACGGTGTCATCAAAAGAGCGGACACCGAGTTCTCTCCTCAAAAGACGAGAAGATTACCTCCGGGGGACTTTGCACGCAAGCTTTAGTCCCCGGTCGAGAACGAGCTGGAGCGCTGACCTATGACCACGAGCCAGGTATCCCCAAACAGGACAGGCGTCGGTAATCACGGGCAACACGTACGAGTTGACTATAAGCTTACCTAGCCGGGGGGTCATTGCCGGATTAGATAGCACGGGCCAGAGTCTACTGAGTTGCGCCGAAGCACGTTGTCGGATATAATGTGTATGGGTTCGGCAGGTCAGTCGGGAGTCCACGTGGAGCCCGAGGTACTTGACGCTATTGGTCCAGGGTACCTCTACGGGGACTACTTTAAGCGGCCGAGGCCGCTTGTATTTACGCGAGAATATTACCGCGGCACTCTTGGAAGCGTTAACGGCACTCTCCAGTCATCGGTCCACCCGACATACGCGTCGAGTTGGCGCTGTAGCTTGATTGCCGCATAACTTGCGTTCGGCTCTGAGGCAAATGCCGCAGTGTTGTCCGCGAACAGCGACAATTTTACTCCAGGAACTCGGGGCGTGTCGTTGACAAACAGCGAGAACAGGAGAGGCCCAAGGACACTTCCCTGAGGGACATCAGCGGTAATACGCCTTTCCGAAGAGAGAGCGTGGTCTACTCTCACTCGGAAGCTACAGTCTTGCAGAAAGCTGCTGATCAAGTGAACGTAGCAATCTGGGAGAAGGACTTCCGTTAATTTGTAAATGACACCCTCGTGCCACACGCGGTCAAAGGCTTTCTCTACGTCTAGAAAGATCGCAGTCATCTGTTTGCCTTGGGAGCCAGCCTCGGTAATGCATTCCACGCGTCTCATCAGCTGATGAGTCGAGGAGTGCAGCTCACGAAAGCCGAACTGTTCGGGGATCAGCACGTCCAGTCTTTCTAGGTGCACGTGGATCCTACGCTGGATCAATCGCTCGAAAACTTTGGACGTCGCGGACAAGAGGCAGATGGATCTGAGGTTTTCCGCGTGAGAAGAATTCTTTTCCGGCTTGGGTATCACTATAACTGTGGCCGTTTTCCATTTCACCGGACATTAGACCAGCCTGAGACAAATATTGAACAGATCAGAGAGGAAATATATTCCTCGCTCCGGAAGGCGATGGAGTGCGGAATTCATGACTCCGTCTGGGCCAGGCGCCTTCCGGGGCTTGAGCTGAACAATCCTCTCAGAGACCTCCTCCGGGGAGATGGGCTCCGGCTGGACTGTGATACCGGCCGAGAGAAAGCGCTCTACCTCGCGGCAGATTTGCTCAGTGAAGGCCGGGTTCTTGGATGGGTTGGGAGCGAACTGTCGCTCTAAACTGTCAGCCAAGAACTCTGCCTTCTCGAGGGGGCGTCCGAGGGGTTGACCGCCGGGTCCGACCAGTGCGGGGAGAGGCGCGCGTTTACGCTTTCCCGTTAGGGCACTAGGAATCTGCCAGACATTACGGTTCTCGGCAGGGCCATCCATCTGTGTTACAGCTAGCTCTCAGTTACGTCTACGGAACGCCAGCATGTCACGACGCAACTTGCCGGACGCTCTGTTAAACGCAGCCTTGTCAGCCGGGTCACGAGTCCTCTGCCAGGGTCTCCGGAGGCGATTCGTCTCGCAAGCGAGCTGAGACACCTCTTCGGGGATCCGCTGATAGTCGGGCGTGAGCCCAGGCTTCATCCGGGAGGACACGTCTACCGCCGAGTCTACGGTTGTGTCGAATAAGACAACTGCCTCGTCGACATGCTGGGTAGTGTCGAGTGGTATATGCTCAGGTAGGCGGCGACTGAACGCCGGTCTAAAGCGTTCCCACTCGATTACCCGTCGCTCGTCGCGGACGGTAGAGTGCTGGGTAGCTATATGCACACTGATGGGGCAATGGTCCGAGGACAGTTCCGAAATGACGGAGACGTGGACCGGGCAATACACGCCCTTGACCGCGGCAATGTCCAGTACATCAGGGCGGGAGTTAGCCCTCGAGGGATAGTATGTAGGCCAGGTAGGACCCATGACTATGACCCGAGCCGCATCAGCATACCTGCGTAAGCGGGCCCCGTTTGGATTCACCAAGCGGCTCCCCCAATCAGGGTGCTTACAGTTCAGGTCGCCCGTCTGGACTACCCTTCTGTATGCGCCAAAGACGGCCTCCAGGTCGTTCGACAGGAGCTCCGTTTGTGGAGGCTTGTATGCGGAAACCACGAGTAGATCGCCGAGAGCACCATGGAGCTCAACCGCGGTGCACTCGAGGTTCCGCCGCTGAGGCAGGACAACGCGGTGATGACGAAGACTCGCCTTCACCGCGATGGCGGTGCCCCCTCCTGCGCGACCCGATCGGTCGTCCCGGTGGCACACGTAGTTGGGTAGTCGGAATCGACGATGCGGTGTCAGGTGCGTCTCACCAAGAAGAAACACATCGTGCTTGTGACGGGCAACGTACTCTAAGTGCTCAGAATGCCGGGAAACGAGACCGTTGGCGTTCCACGCCATGAGCTCGAGGTCTCTTGAGGGATTGCCGTGGTTGTCCGTTGTTCATAACAGACCAATAACACGGCAGTCTTCCACCAAGAGGAGGAATTTGTCTTGGGGCGAGGCTGTTGCCAAGCGTTAATTGTTATTTAGGAAAGTTTGGGCTACTTTCTGCGAGTTGTAGCATGCTAGAAAGTCGGAGACGACGGCGAGATCATCGGTAGACGATTGGGGAGAACGCTTGGCGGCAGCTGCATAGCTGCGGCGGGGCAAAGCGGTGGAAGCCTTGGGGGCAGGTTCTGGAGCGGGTGGTCGCTCTGGCTTTTGGCGGACAGGCTTGGGTCCAATGGCAGATATTTGCTGGCCCGTGTTCGTTTGTAATTCGAAAGTAGTATTTCTGTAAAATGCGACTAAACGCTGGTAACAGCTAACAATATTATTCAGACTGAATAATGGCAAGAGAAAGAGACTAACCAACCTTGCTGGAGCATAATAAACAGCGGAGCCCGAACGTCATACAGAATACCATTTATTCTGGACCGCACCCTAACACCTTGTGCCGAGCAAACGACCGCGCTGCACTGTTGGCACATGGAATTCATCATGTTCCGGCTTGGACACGCAAACAAACCAGGGTGGGAGATACCCCCATGCGTCTTCTGTCTGTCTGACTAACTAATACACAGCGGGGCAAAACATTGTGATCCTATAGCTACTGGTTACTTTAGTGAACAGAGTGTATACGTAACACACACATATATGAATGTATTTTTGACATATTTACTTAATAATGAAACTACACAGATCATCTTTCAGAGTACAAGATCATAAAGTTTATACGTAATGCGCAGAGCGGCTATTACATTGAGCGTCGGTGTTTGGTGCTTATTTGTACGTTTCATTGCTAATACTTTGTACGTAGCCTTTAAGATATATATACAAATCAAGTAGCAGGTTATCTGTTTAGTATCACAGACGGTAGGAATTTCACACTCATGAATCACCCGCTGGTTCTGCTATAATTAGGCCACGCCGCGAGGATATCAACAGACTATTTTTACTGCCTCATTTACAAAAGTGGTTTGCAGCTGTTCTATCGTATCTCGTTAGCTTGTTAGAATTGAGTAGCTCAGTCAAACCGCGACACTATAACATTATAAGACCGACACTTTTAAACGTTTCAAGCTAACTTCCCAAACAGATGGGCTAAAGTTCGTATTCAGTCTAAATCACACTGGTTAACAGTGTACACTCAAGAATTTTAAAAATAAAATGGTGTTTAAAGGAATGCAAAACATCACCAGTCATGTTGGGAAGAAGGAACAAATGTATTGAAATAAACTGTTTGGCATTCGCAGGTGACTTTGCAATACTTTCTGAACATCTGACATCTGCAGTAACACAAGTTAACGTTTTAGAGGACATAGCCAGTAGAACAGGCTTAAGAATTTCTGCAGAAAAAAACAAATTTCTCACAACATTAAAAACGCGCCAAAATTCCTGGTAACAGATATTGTTGGAATAGAGAGGGTTCTAAAATTTAAGTATCTAGGAGAAATAATTCAAGAGAATGGCTTGGAAAATCTGTATAAAAGAAAGGATTCATAAGATGGAAAGGGCATATGGTATAACTAAAGACATTTACAATAAAAAGTGCACATCTAAAAATGCGAAAATAAGGCATTACAGTACAGTAGTGAAGCCAGAATATGGCTGGTACAGTAGTAGAATGCCTATATGCAAGTGAATGTCTAGCATTGAATTATAATTTAGACAAACTGGAAATATTGGAAAACGAATTATTAGGATTACATTAGGCCCACGAAAAACTTCAGAAGGTTGGAAATTAAGAAATAATGTTGAAATATATAAAAGTATAGAAAATATAACAGAAACAATGAGAAAAAGAAGACTATTATTTTTTGGACATATATACAGGTTGGACGACAATAGGTTGACAAAGCAAATCTCCAAATGTCTGTGGAGGAAGATGTCAACATCAAGTTGGATTAAAGAAGTCCAAAAGGATTTAGAAAAAAATAATATACATGCAGAAGAAGCAATTGAAGGAGAAGTTTTTCGGGCAATAGTGTTAAAAATGGAGGGAGTCCAGGATAGGAGAGAGAAAAACCCAGGTTCAAAGTGGACTGAAGACAGGAAGAAGAGACACAGTGAGAAGATGAAAGAATATTGGAAAAAAGTAAAGAATAAAGAGTAAAGAATTGAAATTGGCAAGTGGTCCTTAGATGGCCAATAAGAAATAAAATGGTGTTTAAATCAGCTTGACTTCCCGTTCTCGAAGTAAGATCTTTATGAAGTTTGTCTGATTTACTGGGTAAAGGTCGCACCCTCGCCGTTCCTGTGGGTGACATGTATATTTCCCAACCAACAGTACAGATGCCACCGAAGGTCAGGGCACCCCCTGCGCTGGAAATGACCTTTTATGGACCTTTACTAACTGTTTACTTTGGACAACGATTTAAATTTGTCTAATACCTTTTTCTTAATTCGACGTTAACAGGCATCCTTCCAGAACGATTTATGTTGTACAGGCTTCGTGTCTGCTTAAATTGTTACTTCAAGTGAATAATATTAAAACATTTGACTTTGCACAAGAATCAGGGATACAAAAACCGCAGGCCACAAAGCGCACTGTCATTTTCTTCCCAAAACTGTAGTCTCTGCTAACGCATTCGTATGATGAGCTTTGTTTAGTTATTGTGTTACCATGTCAACGCTGAAGTTACAAATGAATTACCGCTTGTATTACACTAAAGAACGAGACAATTGTTTGCGTTATATAGAAAACTAGCACTACTACCCGTCGCGGCTTCGCCCGCAAAAAGAGTACAGACTGATTAAATAACAACTTCCTCATCAATGCCATACATTATTTGTAATTTAATACAATAAATTTACGTGATTACTTGCTATCTCTCTGACATAGTTTGATCTGGCTGTTATTATTATTTTATACATATAACCCTGGATTCCTTTGAACATAAATAAAAATAACATAGAAATTACAATTATATTGCCTTTGTGGCCTAAACAAAACAAAATTACTACAACTTATCATTAATATTATAGTTATATATAACATATTGTGAATTGTATTTGTTTCACTTGTGAAATGCAATGTTTTTTAACTCTTCCACATAACATACTATGTTCCACTTTGTACACTGCACTTTTATAATTACACTTAGTATTGTTTTCTATGGTTACAGTGTTTTTAGAGTACAAAGGTTCTCATAGTTTGATACATAATCCCAATATAACATAATTTTTGATAACATAATTATGAAAAATCATTCAGTTTTCATGAAAATTATAAACATTAATGTATCTCTCGGTGTACTCGTATACTCTCTGTGTATATTAGCTATAGCTGTTGCCCGCGAATTCGTCCACGTCGAAGAATATTTTTGTCTAAACTACCTATGTCCTTCCGCGTATCTCAAGAAACTTAAAAAGTAAGTTAGAAGATTTTCAGTTCCTTAATTCTACTGCTATGATTTTCAGTTGCTATCTTTCCAAGACCTCTCTGTAAACAACATTCCTGGTTTTCCTTTCTGTCTGGAGGATGACCAAGCTATCAGATGAACTGACTCTCGAGCACGCCACGTACAACTGGCCATGGGAGAAACAGTCACTCCCGAGATCCACACCAGCCACTTTTAAACTCTGTCCCTGCGCCTTATTAATCGTCATAGCGTAACAAACTTTAACCGGGAATTGCAGACGTTTAAACTCAAAATGGTAATCCGATGGGATCATTGGAATTCGGGGGATGAAGACAGTTTCTCCCTGACTGACGCCTGTGAAAATCTGGGCTTCAATCACGTGCTTGTACAGATTTTTTACCTGAAGCCTAGTGCCGTTACAGAGTTTGGGTGGATTTAGATTGCGCAAAAGCATGATTGGAGCACCAACCTTAAGGTAGAGGACGTGTGGTGGGATTCCTGGTGGATCGAGTGTGTGCAAAAACTCTACAGGATAATGGACCGCATCTTGTACCTCCACTACCGAGTCAATAGATTCATACTTCATGAGTTCATTAGGTAGCTTCTCTAGTAGAAGATTATTGATAGAATTGGCTGAATCGTTGGTTGGAGTAAGAATTGCCCTTTCCTTGAGCCATGCTATACAATCTGCACCACTCTGTTGAATATTACTTCCATAGATCTTGTCAGTCAGGCTTGTTAAATCTCTTACAACGGAGCAAAGATTATTCGGAATATTTATTTTTCCATCCTCCTCTTCTAAAATCCTTCCATCCCCAATATCAAGTAATAATTTAGAAAACTCCTCTGCTCTCAAATCATGTTGAAGGTGGACACGCATGTTAACTCTTAAGGACAGTATTTTGACATTAGGCCATAAAGTGGATGACTTTAGACAGGCCTTAAGTTCATCCGCACGTGTCCCTCGTGGAACAACGGGTAATGTTTGTCTGAAGTCACCAGCCAAAAGCACTGTAACTCCACCCATAAGGCTTTTGCGGTCTCTAATATCCTGGAGTGTTCTGTTCAGAGCCTCAACGCCTCTTTTATGAGCCATAGTGCACTCATCCCACACTATTAATTTAGCTTCACGAAGCACCTGTGCCATATCACTCTGCTTAGAAATATTACAAAGTGCAGACTCAAAATGATTCAGGTTAAGGGGTAACTTGAATGCAGAGTGAGCAGTCTTTCCTCCTTCAATCAAGGTAGCTGCAATACCTGATGAAGCAACTGCAACTGCGATATTCCTTTTGCGCCTAACTGTGGCGAGCAACAGATTTATCAAGAACGTTTTCCCAGTGCCGCCAGGAGCGTCCAGAAAGAACAATTTCCCAGAATCACAATTAATACTGTGAACGATTTCGTCATAGGCATCTTTTTGTTGTTGATTTAATTTTGGAACATTTACTGTTTCAGTCAACCGAACACAATCATAGGACAGTTCGTTCAGGTATTGATGGTTGCTGATAACTTCTTGCTGTCGTGATGGTGTTGGAAGACCGAACTCTTTGAGTGTTTTACCCGACATGGATATGACAGTATCCTCAAGAAGCTTAAGGCATTGGTTGTAAACAATCTCCTGACCTAATTGGACGTCTCCGCGCTCTCTTTCTATTTGCCTTCTAACATCTTCCGCAAGACTGTCTCGGTATTTCTCCCACAATTTTAAGGGGTCTGCCACTTGGCAGAATACTAACATTATGGCAAATAGCTCACGAATTTTATTAGGAGAGTCAGAGATAGAAGCTTCTTCAAGAGTACGGTCCCAATGGGCATCATCCTCCAGCAAGCCAAGTGCTCTACACACCGCTTGAAATGTTGGCTGAACTACCCCTGCGATAGTTTTTAATGCAGTAAATGATACAGGACCGCGGATCTCATGTAAGAGGAGGCGTAAATAGTAGCACTCAGCATTGCCAGGACGGACAGTGTATACTCTACCCAACACCTGATCTTTTTTTACCCCTGGATAGCCTGTCACAGATTTACCTTGCTTCCTCCTGCAGAATTGATTGCTTTTCCATACGTAGTAGGACGGAACTTCGCAATATAAAAGGGTCCTTGCGAAGGCATCAACTTTACACAGGACAAAAAATACCAAAAGTGTCGTTTTTGGAGGATTATTTATCGTGTCAATGACATTGTCCTCCGTAAAATAAACTCTTTGACCGTTTTCTAGATGTACGGAAAGGTGCATAACAGGAGGAAACCTTTCATGAATAGGGAAGCAGAGGATGCGCCAGACTGCCTCAGAGCTGCTGATGTATCGTCCTGTTTCGTACCTTGTCACCTCGTCCAGATCTTCAACGGTGAACGCTGCTTGATCAGACCCTTTATTCACATACTTGCAGATATATTTGATTGATTTGACAGAGTTGCAATATTCAACATTTATGTGGGCTGTGAATGTGCGAGACAGGACGGGGTTGTACGGAACTACCCAGCGATTGTCAAGAATAACCTCATTGATTTTTACTGTAACTCCGCCGTCTGCCGGCGACCGTCTGCGATACTTAGGATAGCCATCCTCTCCTGTCTGAGTCTCTTTTAAGAATGGCCGTGGGTAATTCTTTGTACAGGCGTCATCCACCATGCATGGTGAGTTCCTGTTAAGCGGTCCACATGGTACGTGAATCATATTTGTCTTGACAATCTCATGGAGGGCTGGATCTAGGTTGGGATCAGGTACTTCAGCTTTGATAATTTTATCTATGGACTCTGGCCTTATCTTCTCCTCCAACCACAGAAGGATATGAACGTGAGGGAGCCCACGCTTCTGCCACTCCACGGAGTACATGCGACACCTGGTAGGGCCAAAGATGTAACCTTTAGTGAGGAGTTTCATCATATGCTTCACTTGTATGTTGAAAACCCTCGCTACTATGTCATCCAGTCTCGCTAGGGGTCCTCCAGTGAAAGTGGACGGCAGCACAACCATCTTGCCTATTTCTGATAACTGGCCATCCTTTCTACTCATGGCATCCTTCAGGTGGACAAAATTCTCACTTCTCAGCTTTTTCTGGTTGTTATGTATCCAATTGAGTCTCTCAGTTTCAATTTTCGCATACATATCAACCAGAAATTGGTTGAGAAGGTTGCGAAACAGCAGTAGCTTGCATTGTTTACCATCACGCTCCATTATCCTGTAGCTGTAAAAGTCAGTAGCAGACACGGTTTTCTTGAGAGGAGCCTTTGTCTTTGGGTCGCGCTGTGGTATGTTTATAGAATAGCCGTCTTCTCCACGACAGAACATCAAAGGGTATTGAAGAGCATCATAGGCACGGTGCGTCTCATTGATTCGTATCAATCTATTGTCTCTGCTATGGAGAACGATATCTCTTTTATCAAAATCCTGGCCCACAATAAGAATTGCCACTTCTCTAGTTGTTGGAACATTGAAACGACCATGGTGTTCTCCAGAAGGCTTCATATTTGCTTTAATAACTACCTGAAACTCCTTCTGGTTCTTGGGAACAGAATCAACAGCAGCCTTAAAATCCAAAATATACTTGTTGTGCTCATGAAGTAATTTCTGCAGCTGGCTAACCAATCCTGGCTTGACGCCAGGGTATATTCCACAACGGATATCCCTCTCTTTGTCATCATCACCAACAAAGTATATTTGGAGAAATGAAGGCTGTTGCTCAGGCTCAGCCATAAGACTCCTTATCCTGTGATAGACCTGGCCCTGTACTTTAAAAGTTGGCATAAAGTTTCCTTCTTTTACCTCTTTGGCTCCAAAAGACGTCATTTGGAAGCATCCGTTGTACTTCCGGGTAGCAGGAAGAAAGTGCTCAGTCATTGCATGCTGGTGATTGAGGAGACTGTGTAAGGGTTCAGAATAGGGCTCAAGGAGAGGAAGCTGGACCTTACCATTATTGCAACACAAACCAGGAGTCTCATCCTTCCACTTCAGTGCACGGCACCAGTTACATGGTGACCGAACTCCAAGCTCAACGAACTTGTCCGTGAAATAATCTATTTCCGGTTCATATTGAAATCCGGACAAAAGTTTATCCCAGGTCAATAATCTATTATGTGCTCTCTTTTCATTATATTTCGCAGAAGCTACTGGATTGATATGGGGGTTATTAGATGCATATTTTTTAACAGCCTCCCTATGAACTGTTAGATGACTTTTATTGTATTTTTTTACGGCCTCTCTATTAACTGTTGGATGACTTTCATTGTATTTTTTACGGCCTCCCTATGAACTGTTGGATGACTTTCATTGTATTTTTTTACAGCCTCCCGGTTAACTGTCGGGTGACTATCAGTATATTTTTTGACTGCCTCCCTATGAACTTTTGGGTTGTTTTGGCATATTTGGTAGCAGCTTCCCTTACTTGTTTTTTCCTGATTGCATTTGTAAACCTTTTTCTGCATTTTTTTCCTCTTTTCCCTTTGACTGATTCTACAGTCGAAGCAACAGATTCGTCTGAACTTGGACTGGAGAGGTCAACGTAAGGAGAGGATTGGGACTGGGAGACAGTGCAAGACAAATTCAGTTGACATTCCGCTGGGTTATTGGTATTCGGGGATTCGGACAAATTCAGTTGACATTCCGCTGGGTTATTGGTATTCGGGGAATCTAAGTTAACTGTATTATGTGTTGATTCGGCCAAGGGAATTAAAACATCAAAATGCCCTTCATTGAAATCTTCAGTGAACCGAATTCTTTTGACTCCCTGTAATGCCTCCCCAAAAATAGCAAGAATAGAGCCACCTTGAAACACCTGAAACTCATAAGGAAATATTTCTCCAGCAGCCTTGAGCTCGCAAGTAGTCCCATATGTGTACGGCCTAGACATTTCGGAGAGGTACCATAAGCAGCTCCAGACCGCTGGTGAGTAAAGCATTTGAACCTTTGCCAGTTATTGGACACGTGATTCACTATTTCTGCACGAATTTGAGCGGCCCTTGAAACGTCGCCGTGCACCAGATAGGACAGGGAGGAGAAGAGACACGCGCCGTCACCACTTATCTTTACTATTCGGTAAGGAATCTGTAATCCGTTGCTTATTATAAACTCAATTTCCTTGTCCATTTTCTACTTTCAAAATAGAACGTTTATTTAGCTAATAGGTATCAAAATTCGTAGCTGCTTACTTAGGTACTTAACTAAAAAAGCGAGAGCGCACAAACCGGTCAGACCGACTGACTTAGCGTAGCGTAGGTAATTATGTTATTTTATTATATTTAACATAATAATGTTAAATTATTATTATGTTATTATTATTATTATTGTTATGTTAATGTTATTTTATTATATTTAGCATATTGGTCTGTATCAAACTATACATAAATTATGTTAAAATTTGTATAATCTGTAATATTCAGTTGATTTTTTGACCGCTAGAGCGCCGACTACGTTTCTTCACTGACAAAAAAAACAAACACCATTTACTTAGTATGGCTATAATGTTATTAACCATGTATTATTAACCAAAATAATGAATTTACAGAGATGGTGCTGTTTCTAGTGTTTTGGATTTGTAGTTGAGGTGTAATTTAGTTAACTTGTAAACAGAAACGATCTCACCAAAAGGTTTTCAATGATGACGTCTGGATTGAGCTGATATTAGCAGAATTTATTGTTTGTTCATCGATTTTCTGGTGGATCAATTTATTCCAATGGACATCTCGGATGTAGTGTCTAGTGCTGACTTGTTTTCTTAATTTAGAAGTGGTTAATTCCGAATATTCTTTGAAATTTATTTAACTTTTATAGGACACTAGCAGAACCCGGCTGACGTTTTCCTGCCTGTGTATATTTATATATATATATATATAATAATGGATGGTCTGCATGTAATCTAGAATCTATAATGCATTGTGGAAAAATGAAAGATGACTCATACTGATGAAATTCCATTATTTTTATTGGTATAAATAGATGATGAACTATATAAATCTTTATGAATAATTCACGTGAATGAACAATATTTTTGACTATTCAATTCGCTATATAATTGAACTAACTTAAAATAATTGAAACTAATACTAACATCTAGCGTAACGCAAGTGGATAAACAATATTTTTGGTTTTCTGATTTGGTGTATAGATGTACAGAGTTTCTGGATTTCCTACTCTGGAGCAAGGAACCATGTATATAGTTGACCATGAGAAAAACATGGATTTTCTAAATTTAATCCGGCAACGCGCAGCGACTGCCCTTGAGCTTTGTTGATTGTCATCGCGAAAGCAAGACGCACAGGAAAGTGTAGTCGTTTGAATGTGAAGGGCAAATCAGTGGGAATTATTGGAATGCGCGGAATCAGCACATCTTCTCCTTTACATTTGCCGTTATTTATTGTTGCTTCAATCACATTAGGCATCAGTTTTTTCATGGAAAGTCTGGTTCCGTTGCACAACTTTGGCGTGTTCAGATTCCGAAGGAGCAGTATTGGTGAACCAACTTTCAAGGTCAATATGTGCGGTGGCATTCCAGGAGGCTCCAATGAATTGAGAAATTCGACTGGATAATTAACAGCTTGATCCTCTTCTGTAACTGTGTCAATGGATTTGTATTCCGTAACCGCACCAGGAATTTTCAATTGAATCTTATTATTGATTCGATTGACGTCATCATTTTTTGGAGCTAAGATAGCTCGCTCGCAAAGCCAATCGTGATTCCTGAAGTTGTTGGCGATGTTCGGGAAAACCTTCTTTTCAAGATCTTCAACTGATGACAGAAGTTCGGTGGGAACGATATCTCCTGTGTTGCAGGATCAACCAGAAGTTTGCCGTCGCCCATATCCAAAAGTTGCTTGGCAAATGTTTGTGCAGAAACATGTCCAAGTAAAAGCACACGCATATTGGTCGACAGTGTAATTTTCTTCACATGTCTCCAGAGAGCCGAATTCTTCAGGCATGCGTTCAGCTCGTCTGCTGGTGTTGATCTTGGAATGACGGGCAAAGTTTGATGGAAATCACCGGCGAGCAGTATCAGAGCTCCGCCCATTGGACGTTGATCGCTTCGAAAATCTCGCAGAGTACGATCAAGTGCCTCAAGTCCTTTCTTATGGGCCATGGTACATTCATCCCAAATAATGAGTTGGCATGTTTTCAATACAGTTGCCACTCCAGATGAACAATGGTTATGCATATCGACGTCCAACACTCAACACAATTCGAATGGAAATGGTATTCCATTTGAAACTCACTCACCAATTACTAATCACAGTCACAATCACTATTTGTTATTATTGAGGATTGAGGACAATATTATTGAGGATTGATGACAATATAAAGGTTAGCGCGAAAATATTCTCCGTGCTGAAATACCTGTGTATACCAATTTTCATGGCGTTCGGTTGGTTGAACGGTGTAGAAGTTGATGCGCTGCAGCGCCATCTAGTGGCGAGTTACAACAAAGTGGACAGCATAAAAATCTTCTCCATGAAAAAATACTTATATGTGCCAACTTTCATGGTGATCGGTCAAGCGGTGTCGGAGTCTATATCACGAACTTTCATACAAACTTTCGTCCCCCGTATTTAACCCCCTTAGGGGATGAATTTCCAAAAAGGCTGAAACAGAAAACTTTTATTTTTAACCGAATGCCTAAATACCAGTTTAACATTTCTAACTTCAAAAATCACGAAATTTCTTCCAAATTTTCGTCCCTCGTTTTACCCCCTTAGGGGTGGAATTTCCAAAAATACTGTCTTAGGGGCTGCCTACACCCTATAAGGAACCTACACGCCAAATTTCAAGTTTGTAGGCTTTATAGTCCCTGAATTTTCGTAATTTTGCTTTTAACTTTTTTCATCCCATTTCACCTTAGGGTACCCCCTTAGGGGATGAATTTCCAAAAGGGCTGAAACAGAAAACTTTTATTTTTAAACGAACGCCTAAATACCAATTTCACATTTTAACTTCAATAATCACGAACTTTCAGACAAACTTTCGTCCCCCGTTTCACCCCCTTAGGGGTGGAATTTCCAAGAATACTTTCTTAGCCGCTGGCTATACCCTATAAGGAACCTACATGCCAAATTTCAAGTTTGTAGGCTTTATAGTCCCTCAGATTTCGTGATTTCGCTTTTAACTCTTTTCACCCCATTTCACCCCCCTTTGGCGAGTTACAACAAAGTGGATAGTATAAAAACCTTCTCCATGAAAAAATACTTATATGTGCCAACTTTCATGGTGATCGGTCAAACGGTGTCGGAGTCTATAAATCTCAAACATACATACATACATATATATATATATACCAACATCCATTTTTATATATATAGATTACACTTTTTCATCTCACATTGAATTGCATTTAAAAATTAATATTTCTTGTTAGTCAGTTACTCCTAGTAACCAATAAATGTTTATACTTTTTTATTAGGTAACCTAGATTTGTAAATAGGCTAATAATTATTGTTATTATTTTGTTTCTTCTTTTAGAAAAATAATTCTTTACAAATTTTGGTTTTAGTTAAATTTCATTTATATTCGATTTTTCTTTTTGTCTTTACTTAAACTTGTCTACTGACTTTTTCGAATTTAATTTCTTTTATTTTAGTTTATTTATGATTTAACTTTTAGTGAATGTATCACTACTCTGCCCTACTTTTACTTGCTATCTCTCTAGCAAAATACCCGTGCTTCGCTAGGGAGTTTCACGTTGTACGTAATTGTACAATTATTGCTCGCTTAATAGTATAGGATTAGATAGTGTACAAATTCTCAACTCTTAGTTTGTTTATTTACATTCATAGCAACAGTTATTTATTATTTATTTCGAGAAAATCGTTAGAGCCGTTTCCAAGAAAAAAGGACATACATTTATTAATTAATTGAACTTCAAAATTTTCTCGACTATAAGAACCTGCAAACAACGAAGTTTTTTTCAATTTAAAACAATGATTAAAAACTCAGGACTAAATGTATTCGGGGTTTCCAGTAAACTGAGATGTCAACCACTTACAGTGGATAAATTTCAGTATTTGGTTTTTTGCCCCTTAGGAGTGAAAGTTTGTAAAACCGTTTCTTAGTGAGCACCTAAGACCTATGATGAAGCTATGTTCAAAGTTTCATTGATATCCGTTCAGTGGTTTCAGAGATATCGTGAAACCAGAAGGTTTCAGAGGTATCGTTCCGGGGAAGGCCCGTCGGACGACTCCCGCGCTATTTCCTACGCGGGAGACTTCCACCGATGCTATGGTAACCAGAATCTATTCTATTGGGTTGCCATAGTAACCAGATCTAATAGTTTTTCAAGACCCAAAGGACCCCCCAGAGGATCGTATCGAAAAAAACATTTGTCCTATGTTGGTTCTCCCGTTGCGTAAAATGTTTGTGCCAAGTTTGGTTGAAATCGGTCCAGTGGTTTAGGAGGAGATGTGGAAGACCCCAAAAGACCCCCAAAGGATCCCATCGAAGAAAACACTTCTCCTATGTTGGTGCTCCCGTCGCGTAAAATATTTGTGCCAAGTTTGGTTGAAATCGGTCCAGTGGTTTAGGAGGAGATGTGGAACATACATACATAGATACATACATACAATGGGGGGGGTTGCCCCTTAGGAGTGAAAGTTTTTAAAACCGTTTCTTAGTGAGCACCTAAGACCTATGATGAAGCTATGTTCAAAGTTTCATTGATATCCATTCAGTAGTTTTTGCTCTACGTTGATTCTATGTCAGTCAGTCAGGCAAATTTTCCCCCCCTTTTTCCCCCTTTAAAGGTCGAATTTCCAAAAATCCCTTCTTAGCGGATACCTACATCACATAAGGAACCTACATGCCAAATTTTAAGTTTCTAGGTGTTATAGTTTCGGAGATTTCGTGATGAATCAGTGAGTCAGTCAGTGAGTCAGTGGTACTTCTCTTTTATATATATAGATTATGTTAGTTATTTTATAATGATTTTTTAATAATTTATAATTATTAATGCATTATTAATTAAAATATAATTATAATTATTAATAATATAACTCATAATTATAATAGTATAATTACATAATAAATAATAATATTGTAAAGCATTCATTTAGTTTAATAACTGACACATGCGAAAACCCGGAAGAACTATACACTTTGAGTAAGCACATTCAATTACTACTGTAAAATAACGAGTAAAAATGTACAGGCATTGCACAAATGCAATGCACAGAGAAGGGCATTGAAAATGCTTCAATAAATCTAAAAAATATATATATTTGTATTCATTCACCAATCAATGAATTCAGTCTTCATTCACCAATCAATGAATTCATTCTTCATTTACCAATGTGCATATTATAAGTTAAATGTAGTCGCATTCATAAGCGAAGTTTTATATGTGTACTACGTTATTGACAACAAAGAAATAGTTTCTATGGAAACTCACCGGTTCCCATTTTCGATCACGCACCAGCGATCGGCCGCAAATGTGCGACACGTCCTTATAAACATTTTCAATGTTAAAAATTGTCTATGTCTACGCCACGCAGACAAACAGAAAAATACATATGTGCGTATTATAAGATTTATCAAAATACAACGCTTTGACATTTTTATTCTACCAAATTGTTTTATCATATAATCTTTGGTACAGATATTATTTCGTTCTTGACACATTTACGAATTTGTAATATACTTAAACTGCCACTATTGTCAGTCAGTTTAATAAATAATAGAATTAAGTACCAAACAAAAAATTACTGTACTTTATTTATTTCTATTATTGATTACAACATTTGAAGTACAAAACGTGCAGTTAATATCTTTAGGTTTATTCCGTACCAACGTATTATTTTTCCCTTGACCGTTCAGCAGTTTTTTATTTAAATTTTTGGCACGTGTATGTAAGCAACATGCTCGACCGAGTGTTAAATTTCATGTAAAAAATAAATTAATTAACTATAAATTCCAGATACTTTTAAACAATTTCAACAATTTCGTCGTAAAAACAAATCCGATATAAATAATTTACCACAACGCGTACACCAACTTTCCTGTGGCAGAATATACAGCGTCTAAACGCATAAATTGTTGTTTGAAGTGCCCAATTAGGCCTATTCAAAGAAATCTAATTTTTATTATTAGTTTTCTTTGATTTTATAATTCTGCATGTTTATATATTTCAAATAATATTTTGTTTGTAAATAAATACTAAAATATTAACGTGTATAATTCGTAATTTTTGTTATTTAATATATTCTTCAATTGCTTGTTTCAAGCACTTCTACACGATAATTTTTCAAGCCTCAAGACTTCAAAGTTTTTCAGTAAATCGCTTTTTTTTGTCTAGTTGCCATACTCTGCTCCACAGGACATTTCTGTCCTCGGGACATGTTGATATGTCCCGATGTCTTAGTGATTATATTTACTTGGAACTACGTTTCCCAATGGAGTTCGAATCACTATTCTCCGTCACTTCCAAAAGTAACAAATATAGCTCCTATTTCTTTTTTTTTGTCTACTAAGTTTTAATTATCTCTGTTCAAATTTGGAATTTTTCAACTATCTTTCCTTCTACGTACTTTTAGTGATCAAAAGTTACACTCCAAACAGAATAGACTGTCTTAGAGCCAACTACATTATTTTGTAATTATTCGTCACTATCAAATTTTACCGCTATCAGATAATCTAAAACATGACTTCTTTTACACTCACTAGTAAAGTTATAACTTTTTGTGTATTCATAGATTTCAGATTCTGACAGAATAGAACACTACTGTACGTGGCTTAATAGCGAAGTCAACATATCTTATGAAACCTGATGATTAACCTATTCCTGTCCTTAGACCCAATGGATTAATAAAGGAATTATTTTCACACTAATACTTGAAAGAAAAAGCACTAATTAAAACAACAACAACAGTAGTAGTAGTAGTAGTAGTAGTAGTAGTAGTAGTAGTAGTAGTAGTAGTAGTAGTAGTAGTAGCAGTAGCAGCAGCAGCAGCAGCAGCAGCAGCAGTAGTAGTAGTAGTAGTAGTAGTAGTAGCAGTAGTAGTAGTAGTAGTAGTAGTAGTAGTAGTAGTAGTAGTAGTAGTAGTAGTAGTAGTAGTAGTATTTAAAGGTAACGTTTGCTAAATAATACTGTATACAACATATTGAAACAAATTTTTTTTCGTTTTTAGCTTCTAAATCCCTAGCGGTAACCATGTGGTCGATCAGGATGGGCATTCACATTATCATGTACAGTAGAAACTCACTAATTCGTCACCTACGGGACCGAAGGGGTGACAGATTAGTAAATAGATGAATTAGTGAGGAAGTAAGAAACAAACCCATTCAAGACAACATAAAATGTAACACTAGCAATGCACAGTACTAATGTTATGCTCGAACATATTTATTACAGGAAATTTTTAAACAAGTTAAGCACTGTAATTGCAAAAAAAAAATTATTTAATAATTGTGTGTAGGTCCTGTGGATATGTATGTAACAGTTTCATCATCACTAAACATTTCATAGCCAACATCCGGTAAATGTATTTCACACCAATTTTTGACGGCGTCTTCATTCAAACTGTTAAATCCTGGTATGGATTGGCAGATATCTATAAATTCCGATATGGGGTCAAGACCTTCTGGTTCTGTAGACGCTGGTTGTAATTCAGATGGCCGTAACCTGTTCCAGTCAGATTTTAGTGTTTTTCGGAATACTTTTGCATCAGCAATCCGACTGAATTTCGGAAAAGTGTTACGCTGTAACAACACAATACTACACTTATTGTGCCGTGTACACAAGTGCGAAATACCCATTCTCCAAACCAATACCTTCCGCAGCACGTTTACGGTTTACCCCGGCTATAATTAGAGCGTTTTAATAAAAGAAGCTTGAGTGCGGGACGAATTAGTGAGTTTCCACTGTAATTCGCTGGCACCGTTTGTGTATAGTATATGTACGGTACAAGAACTGTAATGTGTGTTACAATGGTTTTGTATTAACTCAATGAAGCGTTTGTTTTGCAGTTCGTGTCCGCCTTCTGTAATGCACAGGTGGCTTCTGGCTTGAAGGCTCCAAGCTCTTCTATTCTTCTATTTAAAGGAGTAAGTAAGGTATGCGTAGTCTTTCACACTTAGATCACAAATAGTTCTGTATATTGTACTTAAAAGTAAGTCTGGTTCAAAGTGATTCCAAAACGGAAACGCGTAGTTATGAATTTGTGTGTCTAGTCAGATAATGCTTACGATATCTGTTTTAGGTAACCGTTGCCAACAAGTAGGCCTATCGATACATAATACAAAACTACGGAACGTATTACAAATGTTATTATATCCCCATAGGTACTCGGAAGGTTACGAAGACAAATATAGTCTGTCTCAATTAAGCTGAGAACAAGGACACGGATAACACTAAACGAAATCTTGTTTTGAACATTCAAACTGAGACGCACCTTGAGACGAGAAACTAACCACCGGTATAAAATAAAGTCGTTTTCAGTGTTTATAATACAACTTTATAACTCGGAACAACCTATAGTTTGAAATTATTGTATTAGTAAATGTGTATTGTATTGTTTATATTTAATAATAAGTGATTTCTTAAATTTTTTATCCTGTGGCAATCCAGATCGTGCCTGCAAAATGTTCGTAAGAAGACAAAATAAATACACAATTTTAGAAAAAATTTTTATTATTGTATTTATACCATATAACATATAACTACTACACGAAACTTGAAGAGTTAAGATAATAAAAAATTTACAGGCATTGCACAAATGCAATGAACAGAGAAGGGCATTGAAAATGCTTCAATAAATCTAAAAAATATATATATTTATGTTCATTCACCAATCAATGAATTCATTCTTCATTCACCAATGTACAGATTATAAGTTAAATGTAGTCGCATTCATAAGCGAAGTTTTGTATGTGTACTACGTTATTGACAACAAAGAAGTAGTTTCTATGGAAACTCACCGGTTCCCTTTTTCGATCACGCACTAGTGTTCGGCCGCAAATGTGCGACACGTCCTTATAAACATTTTCAGTGTTAAAAACTACATTAATTAGGTCGTAATATTAATGTCTAGAATATTTTAATCACTATAATTAATAATAATGATAATTAATTTCATTATTAATAATATTATTAATATAACGAGCCACTGGATTTGTGTTAGAAGATTGTTACCCGCAAACTTTGATATCCTTCAACGAGTGGGTTAATGGATCGTGCAAAGATGGAAAACATTACTCACAGAGTATTTCCAACTGGCCCGAGGACAAACAGTGACAGCGTCACAGCAGTTTATTAAAGGAGATATGGGGCTTCTCACTACCGAGGAAAGTGGGGATACGATGACCTCTTTACAAAACAAGAATGCACCTGGTCAAGACAGAATTCCGTCCGAAGTATTGAAAGCAGTTGCTAACGTTAACTCATAGTTACTGTTGCATATGTATAACTGTTGTCTAAAGAAGGACGGTTTTTACAAACCAGCGCGTAATGCTTATAAACAAAAACAAGTACTCTCCATCACATTAGACATCGCTTTTGCACGCTGGACACTGCCGGAAACAGGTACTCTCCATCACATTAGACATCGCTTTTGCACGGTGGACACTGACGGAAACAAGTAGTCTCCATCACATTAGACATCGCTTTTGCACGCTGGACACTGCCGGAAACAGGTACTCTCCATCACATTAGACATCGCTTTTGCACGCTGGACACTGACGGAAACAAGTACTCTCCATCACATTAGACATCGCTTTTGCATGCTGGACACTGACGGAGAAACTGCTCCAACCTCGTTTATTATTAACCATTCAGGCAACAGCGCACTTTCCAATTGACAGTACCGTTTTAGGAAAGAAAGATCTGCTGTGAATGTTATAGAATAAGTCGTGAAAACTGTCAGAACAGCTCAAGACAACAATCATTACTAACAAGATTTTGTTGTGCTTGTAATGTTAAACGTAATGAATGGTTTCAATTCTGCCAGGTGGTGTAGCACTCTAGAAGCATTTAAGCATTTACTCTAGTAGCACTCTGGCATCTAGTGTACCTCAGTATTTTCTTCGCATGATAGGAAGTATTTCAAAGACTGGGCGTTGCTGTACGATATTTTATATGGAAAAAGTAGAAGGAAAGTGACTGCAGGAGCTGCCCAGATCTCAGAAACATTTCTTGTAATGGAGTTCTCTACACAAAAATATCATAAAACACATGTCTAATAAGATGTGCAAATAATAATTTTAATGTAATTGTTACGGGTGATCTAGAGGGAGCACTCAGGAGATTATTTCAGCTAATGTGTGCTGGTTGGAAGACCATGGATTGACTATTGCGACAGAGAAAACAGAGATAGTCCTGTTAGTGAGGAAGAGGATCCCGGCTATAGTACATCTACAGGTAAACAAGAGGATGATACAGACTTCTTGTAAAAGCTCTTTAAAGTACCTCGAAATGTTTCTAGACACGAAGCTGACTTTGAGGGGACAGATAAACTAAACGTCTGAAGAAGCTGGAAGTGAAAGTGGCACTAAGCAGAATCATGGCAAATGTTGGTGACCCAAAGCCGTGCAAGAGACGGCTGCTGATGTTATCAGCAAAATCAATTCTGCTGCACGAAGTGAAAATCTGAGCTGACATTGTCATTATGGGAAATTGCCGCAAGAGGATGGCATCAGTGGTACCTGTGACAGACTATACGCAGTTGTCAGGAACACTGGAGTCACGAGCCTTGATGGGGGTGGACCGCTAGACTTGTAAGCCATCTGGACAGATCGATCAATCGAGGGCGTGATAACAGTATTTCCCGTGAACACAAGATTGAATTACTCCTGTAAGTCACGCAAACCATGAGTGAGCTGCTTACTGTACTTGAGGAAGAAATACGACGGCGCTTTATAATCCGAAGTATGACCGACTCCACGCTAAGTGTAATACGAACACTGTGGACTGACGTCAAGAAGTAAGGGTTTGTGGTTTTGCTGGGAGACAGTCCACACGCCGTAGGAGTGCGTACTCTCCTGCGGGGAACACTAGTTTTTCACAGTTTCCCTAGTATTCAAGAAATTATCACCGCACGAGATCTTAGAAGAAACTACTTTCCTCTGTTGCTTTTAAAATGTTTTATAATGTTTATTCGCAATAAAAAGAGTAGTACAAAGTTGGAAAAATTTTAATGAACTATATAAAATTTAAAATTTTACTGTCTTTTTTAATTACTTAATTTATGTTATTTTAAAATACGTGTATAACATTTGGAATATTTCATTCAGAGTTATTATACTTATTTGTAGCGTATAGCCTTTGTTTTGTTAAATTACGTACACAGTTATCTTAAACAAACAGACATCACGTCAAAATTATCAAATATTAATAATTTGTCTAAACGTTGTAATAGGTTTGAACGCACAACCCATCCGTATATTATACTTACATAACTGTACCATGCCTGCTATGGACTAGTATGGGACAAGGTCAACGATCATCTATTGACTGGATAATGTGAAAAGTTGCCAAATAATAATATGATGCGTAATATACAATGAGGTATAATTAACACAGAACATACTCCATTGTCGTTGACTAATTAAGCGATTCCTCGGAATATTGAAATTTGTTATGTTTATAAGGGTGAAAAACCTTCAAAAGGCATCAGACAGGATGGCTGACTACCTGGTAGTGAAGATTTCACCTCACTGAAAACCGACCTTCACTGCCCATGAAGCCCTCAGTCTGGGACCACTTCCGCATTTCCTCACAGTCAGAAAACTGTTATTAAGCGCTCCCAAAGCCTACTCATTCTACTATGCCATGCTACACTCAGCTCTCGTGTTACATTAGACACCCATCATCTCTCTTGCGACGCAGGGCGAACTCGATATTAGCCACCATGGCTTCCCAGCTGTCCTCGATCTTCAGCATGACTCCGACAACATTATCACAATCTTCTGCAAACATTCCGCTAATATACATCCGATTTTCGATTAACATGATTTTTCTCATCTCCGCAGTACCGGCATTGAGGGGACATCGCTTTGACCATCCGATAATGACATGCCCTAATGTAGCTCTACCCATGGTCTGTCAGGAACTTAGTGAAGTAAAATTTAATTTCTCCCTGGTTGCGCAAAGGGAAATCGAGATTAATCCCCTTGATTAATACGGCCACAGTTTATAAGTGATTAGTTATCAGTCTGAGAAATACTAAGCGTTTTTATTGCAATTCAGTAAGTTGTAGGTTTCAATTATCGCACATGTGACTGTGAATAATGCTACCATGTTAGCAATTATGCAGAATGGCTGCTAAATTAACATTGATTTAAATATCAATATTTATGTATTTATTTAAATGTTTGATACTTATTTGTTTGCAGACTTTGAAGTTTATCTGCCTAGTGTAATTCCACTACACGTTACTTTATATGGTTAAACATATCTATTTTGTATCGTCACAGCACTTACGGTGAAAGTAGGTCAGTATATACATAAATTATCCGTTGGTGGACAGAATAGCGTGGCTCGGGGTAGCTAACAAGACCAACTGGCGGCACCTCAGGTTGTAAATCACTAACCACAAACGATAGTCACGGAGGTAGGAAGCGAACGGTGATCAATACGTCATACAGATTCACACTGAACGCCACTATCGAAGTTGAGAAACATATATACAGTGATAGTTCATAAAAAAGTTATAACAAATTGTGGCTAGTTGGGTAGGTCATTTGATAAATTTAAATGGCACCACAAGTATCACCCATAACGACTATCTCAAATTTTCCAGAATTTTCACTAATGTAAGTCAATGGAGCTTAGAGAAGACAGAGAAGACAGAAATTTGCTGTAGCAAGTACTAGAAGAAAGGAGATACAAAGTAACATATAAGGGGGCATACAGTAACTTATAAGAACTACACAAGACCTACATCACGTAACAAGAAGAGATATTAAAAATAATTGTAGGACATCTCAACAAATGTCTCTCAATCAAGGTGTGAGAAAACAGTCCTGTGTATCACCTACTCCTTAAAAATTTACATCTAATAAACCCTGGTATATAGATATCACTAGACAGATACTATAATGTGCTGTTCATTGCTGACGACTTGCTTGTAATTTAAAATACAGAATCTGCTTCATAAAAATATGCTGTTAGCTTCATCAGATTTGCAAACAATACAATATGAAAAAACATCACTACAGAAACAAAGGTAAAGGTATTTCGAGGTAAGGATCCGATAAAAAGAAAAATAATAATTAATGATCAAATTGTAGACAGGTAAGCCAATTCAGCTATTTGGAAAATGATATTAGCTATAAGAATAAAATTATGATATTGACGTTAAGTTAAGATAGTTGCAGACCATCCGTGGGACAATCGATCGTATTTTTAGAAACAAGGTACGTCGAGATACAAAATTACAATTTTACAAATTTACGTCGGCCCGCTGTACCATTCTATGGGTGCGAATTATGGAAGACAACCAAGAAACGAGAAAGTAAAATACAGGCCTCTTAAGAATGGCGTTCAGGAAATGGCGGTCTTAAGAGAAGTTAAAAGGTGTTCTAAACTTAACCGTATAAAGGATGAAGTCATAAGAGAAGAATTTCAACAATATCCGTAAAATGCTAAATAATGCCACACGTACATCAATTGAAAAAAGAACGGGTGTATACAAAATGATATGTGATGACTGCAACATGCATTACATCGGTCAGACTGGCAGGACCTTTTTCGAAAGATATAAAGAACACTTACCCACGAGCATTTCAAATATAAATAAATCAAACTACGCTAAACATCTCGTCACATTAAATCATAATTATACAAATTTTGAGACAAATTGCAAACCCTTACACATTTGCAGAAAGGGACGATATATGGATGCGGTAGAAGAGTTCGAAATTTACCGAGCCTTCAGAAATAATCCCAATAATATATTAAACGAACGGTTGGCATTTGAATCGCATACACTATACGATAAGATTATAGATAACATAGCCATAGAATACATACCCCAACACATCAATAGATAACATGAAAACTCCAATAAACTGTGCAGTACGTCGCTGACCGGTATTGAGTGCGCACTCGCATCCGCTACGTCGCTGTGTTTGTGGACTATATTTTTAAATGTTCTTTTAGTGTAATTTTTAAATGTCTTTTACGCAACTTTTAATGTTTAACGAAGTCTTAACCGACGAATTATTTTAACCTCTGATGATGGATTAACAATCCGAAACGCGTTAGAAGAAAAGAAGAAAAGTTAAGCGATCACATAGACGGATTAAGGTAAAACTTTATAGTTTAATTATAATATTTCAAGTTTTTACTTGAATAAAAGATTAAAAGATTATAAACAACGGTAGAAAGAACACTTAGAAAGACTTTCAGATTCAAGATTGGCCAAACAAGTTTGGAAATATACAACTATAGGGCACAGGTGTGTGGGTAGACTCAAGATGAAATGGCTCAAGGATCTTTGAAGGCGGAACAGGCAGCACCTTGGCTATGTCGTGATTTGAAGATGATGATAGGTCAATAAAGAAAGAACCGTCTCTTTTAATACGAAACAGTGGCTATTAAATGAATGAATGAAACGGACCAAGTAACAGTTCATTTGGTTTACATTTTTACAAATGGTAATATGCGTATATTGGCTACTATTGCCGCTATCTTTGCGATATACCAAATTTTTAATATTTAAAAATAACATTCAAAGCTTTGTAGGATTTATATTTTATTATTAACACTGTCAACAATATTATCTTTCCAGTACACAGAAACGTCAGTTCTTATCAACGTGTACTGTTCAAAAATACAAGTGGCTATTCACTCGTTTAGTTTCTATGTATAAGATTGTTGGTTAGGTACTTTGAGAATAGATGTATCATATATGGTGCTTGGGCATAAATTAAAAATGAAGTCAATAATATCAAACTATTGTTGTAAAAAGTGCATTGCAAGTTTCAAACTATTGTTAAAAACATTTGAGGTAAATCGTTGATTAGTTGTTCTTGAAAACAATCTGTCCAATAAAAACGTAGAAAGTTGACTAGTAACGTAACAGTAACGTAAAACAAAATATGAAAGAAAAGTTGAAAGTTGAAGTAGGATTACTATGAGCCTTCTTTATTAATAACAAAAATTTGATTCCTGAATTTAAATGTGATTAATTGCGGTGACAAAAGAATTTATTTTTTAAAGAATTGTAGTTGAAACCTAAATTAGGTGAAAATTTCTTGAAATAATAATTAAAGGAAATGATTGAAAAATTTGACAAAATAGTGTTCAATAATCACAGAGCGAAAATATGTAAAATAGTTAATACCCGGAGAATATTCTTAGCAGGTATTATAACATCTTCTCTTGTGTTATAACTTAGGGAACCCGCAATAATTGGTTCTGCCAATTATTCAGGCTGCCTTATTTGTGACGAGCTGAAAATTAATCAGAACAACACACAATAAATATAAAAGGATTCAGGGAAGGGGAAACTGTTGATTTATGCACTCAGTATAGTAGGTACTCCTGATGACATCTCTTTATTACATATTGTATTATTTTCTCTACTTAAAATTCTCGACACATATGCTTCAATAGCTTACAGTTTACATGATGATTATATTTTATTCTTTACAAGGCCCCTCAAAATAAGATGTACATGAATTTAATTAATTCTCCGGATCCGGGATTTCCTCTAATACGTTAAGAATGGTTACCTCGCCATATAAAGCTTTAAAATTTTGCCATTTGAAGAATGGTCTTTATTAATCTTTTAAACAATAAGACTTTACAGTTTAGAGCTATAACTCTTTTACTAGGAATAAGTATACAAGTTATGAGTATACAATTACTGTTATACAATTACTTAAAATGTCTTAATGTGGTTAAATTAATTGTCTTTTGTTGAATATAATATTTAGTATTTCATAAGCACGGAAGGCTTGCCTCCGTGTCACCTTTTTGGATGTCTTCCAGCTCTGCGTTATTCCAGTCGTAGGTCCTCGGTTGCAGCATGTTTGAAGTAGGTCTGGTATCTCTCATTATCTTCGTATCCGGGAATGGTGTAGTCCTGAAGTCTTTTAGATCATGGTGTCTCCTGGTTCTCAGCTCTTGGCTAACTGATAGTAATAGCTCGTTGATCTGAATGATTAACACAAAGTTTCATTCACCTGTATCCACTTCACATGATAGTTTGATTGTAGCACTTCACTTCATGGGATTACCGCAGTTTTAATTACATAAGTATTATATTTTAAGATTTTTGAAGAGATGTCACCGGCGCTAAATTTTAGTTATTCATTCTCACTCGTTTACACCATATTTATATGAGTCGCGGTTCAACTACATTAACGCAACACATTGTTTAATAGTAAAAAGAATGCCTCTGTGTCTTAACTGACGGATTAATTACATTTTGTAATAAACTATTTTTAACGTTGCACATATCGGCAGTACACAGCTTACTGTTTGACCGCTCCATAGCAAGTGGGCGAAAATAGTTAGGGGTAAGAGTAGTAATCTCGCGACAGTTCAACTCAACATAAAAATAGTTCCAAGTTTCTTTTTTTATTTAAAGGACTAAAATTAGATTAAATAATTAAGTAGAGAGATTCTTAGTTACAATTGCTATCAAAGTATATTATAGTGATCTAGTTTAATTATTTAAATAATAATCAATTTACAATTATTTTTAGTTAGTTAAGGGGTCGGAAAACAAGTTGGTTCTGGTTGGCGCCTGTTTATGCAGGATTAATTAACAAGCTTTACCCTTTCTGTACAATCGTATTCCTTTTAATATATTATTAGACTTTTTATTTAAATATTATTATTATTTAAAGATTATACGCTTTAGAATAAAATGTGAGATTTTATTAAACACTTAAAATTTATCAACCTAGACATTATCAACTAACATATTTTTTATTTATTTTTTTTTTATTTAATGAAATCGTCACATACTCTGCCTCTTAACAAACACAGACTCCTGACAAGTTGGTCAGCAATGTACCGGGAGTATGCTTGGGGAGTACCGTGTGAAATTATTTATTATTAGTATTATTTATTATTAGTGCAAGGTTTGTTTTTTTCTATCTCTCTTTAAATGATCTTGTTCTCATTTAAATGTTCCCCTTCGTGAAATTCCCTTTATCTCACTTCTTACAGTACTAACTTATAATACTAATTTCCCTAATTTCAGTAACTCACAATATCGTGGCCCGACTGACATCAGCTTACTCTAACTCTACAAGTTAGCTTTCAGCATTCATTAATGATCTCTTGGCACCTTTCTGCCTCATCATTATCCTTTTCAGTCGGCGCCGTTGTGACTAGTTACTTTACATGTATATAATTCATTCTTGATTATATACCATAGACTTACTTCTAAAATAATCTAAAGAGGATCCCATACTCCACTCTAGATTATAGTTACTTGAGAGAAGCGGAATCTCACGAGGGTAATTCTTATTATCTCTTTAACAATAACTAGACAAACTATGCGGAAGGGGAGACACTTTATACAACTCATTGTATTTCACGCGCGGTGGTATTCATTGTTTAGGGAGGCTACGGTTTATCACAATAGGGAGAGTGTGGCTGCTCACTACAATTTCTTAACACGCTTTATTGTTCTCTTACAGGCCACAACTGGGGTGTTCACTATTCAACGTTACTCGTTTTATTATTTACCTCTCTCTTATTTACTGCTACAAGTTACACACATTTAGTTTTACTTAAGATTTATTCTGCCTTATTATTACTTTGGGGGGGGGGGGTTAAAAAACTTACCTCGAATTATTTCCTATCGACTTACCATAATTATTAACAACACTTTATTTACTTTGTTTTTTTTTTATTTGGCTCAGTTTACAAGGTTATTGTTTTGGGACATGGGGTTTACTACTTTATCTAACAAGGGAGGGTTAACTGAGTCATTTATTCATTTGAAATTTAAGTCACAACATTATTTCCTCTACTATACTACACACAATTATTTCCTAAACACTTTAGTACATGGTAAACATTTATTAACAGTTATTATTAAACATTGGCATTAGTTTTTATTTAAACGATCAGCTGTTACGCTGAAATGTAGGTCACCCTAGTTTCAAACAATGGCATTGTTTTGCTTACAAAGGGGGACTCAACTAGAGGGTGAATGCATTGTCTAACTCAACTTGGCAGAGGGTGGCAAAGACAGTTCAGTACAGGCGAGAACAGGAAATTTGCAGGTCTGATTTTGTTTACAAAACGACATGTTGATGAATGAACTTTTGACAAGCACGCACCTGATGTTATATCGTATTCTTGGGGCGTCTTTAGTTAACATTATGTTCATTCCTATATCTAAATAATAATTAAATTACTTATTTATTATACTATTATAATAACTATTATCGTTTAATTTTATTTTAAGATTTTAGACACATTTTAAAGTACATGAGTGAATAAATCAACAGCTTATGTGTGTGGGTTTATCGGGACACAATTACTTCTTAAATAACACAAGTCACAAAAAATTTTTTTTTTACAAAGGAGTTGCAAAATTTAAACAAATTAGCGGAGTAGCGCAATTTATTTGTGACACTCTGTACACAATTAATTATTAAACAACAGCACAATAGCAGAAAATAGCAAAATAAGCAGAGTGGCGCAATTTATTTGTGTCACGATGCTTACAAAACGTTTATATAAATCAGCAGAGTGGCGCAATTTATTTGCGTCACGATGCTTACAATTATTCTTCATTAGACAACAGCACAATACACAATTAATTATTATTTACACCATAGCACATTTCTTATTAATTAGCAGAGTGGCGCAATTTATAACATCTTCTCTTGTGTTATAACTTAGGGAACCCGCAATAATTGGTTCTGCCAATTATTCAGGCTGCCTTATTTGTGACGAGCTGAAAATTAATCAGAACAACACACAATAAATATAAAAGGATTCAGGGAAGGGGAAACTGTTGATTTATGCACTCAGTATAGTAGGTACTCCTGATGACATCTCTTTATTACATATTGTATTATTTTCTCTACTTAAAATTCTCGACACATATGCTTCAATAGCTTACAGTTTACATGATGATTATATTTTATTCTTTACAAGGCCCCTCAAAATAAGATGTACATGAATTTAATTAATTCTCCGGATCCGGGATTTCCTCTAATACGTTAAGAATGGTTACCTCGCCATATAAAGCTTTAAAATTTTGCCATTTGAAGAATGGTCTTTATTAATCTTTTAAACAATAAGACTTTACAGTTTAGAGCTATAACTCTTTTACTAGGAATAAGTATACAAGTTATGAGTATACAATTACTGTTATACAATTACTTAAAATGTCTTAATGTGGTTAAATTAATTGTCTTTTGTTGAATATAATATTTAGTATTTCATAAGCACGGAAGGCTTGCCTCCGTGTCACCTTTTTGGATGTCTTCCAGCTCTGCGTTATTCCAGTCGTAGGTCCTCGGTTGCAGCATGTTTGAAGTAGGTCTGGTATCTCTCATTATCTTCGTATCCGGGAATGGTGTAGTCCTGAAGTCTTTTAGATCATGGTGTCTCCTGGTTCTCAGCTCTTGGCTAACTGATAGTAATAGCTCGTTGATCTGAATGATTAACACAAAGTTTCATTCACCTGTATCCACTTCACATGATAGTTTGATTGTAGCACTTCACTTCATGGGATTACCGCAGTTTTAATTACATAAGTATTATATTTTAAGATTTTTGAAGAGATGTCACCGGCGCTAAATTTTAGTTATTCATTCTCACTCGTTTACACCATATTTATATGAGTCGCGGTTCAACTACATTAACGCAACACATTGTTTAATAGTAAAAAGAATGCCTCTGTGTCTTAACTGACGGATTAATTACATTTTGTAATAAACTATTTTTAACGTTGCACATATCGGCAGTACACAGCTTACTGTTTGACCGCTCCATAGCAAGTGGGCGAAAATAGTTAGGGGTAAGAGTAGTAATCTCGCGACAGTTCAACTCAACATAAAAATAGTTCCAAGTTTCTTTTTTTATTTAAAGGACTAAAATTAGATTAAATAATTAAGTAGAGAGATTCTTAGTTACAATTGCTATCAAAGTATATTATAGTGATCTAGTTTAATTATTTAAATAATAATCAATTTACAATTATTTTTAGTTAGTTAAGGGGTCGGAAAACAAGTTGGTTCTGGTTGGCGCCTGTTTATGCAGGATTAATTAACAAGCTTTACCCTTTCTGTACAATCGTATTCCTTTTAATATATTATTAGACTTTTTATTTAAATATTATTATTATTTAAAGATTATACGCTTTAGAATAAAATGTGAGATTTTATTAAACACTTAAAATTTATCAACCTAGACATTATCAACTAACATATTTTTTATTTATTTTTTTTTTATTTAATGAAATCGTCACATACTCTGCCTCTTAACAAACACAGACTCCTGACAAGTTGGTCAGCAATGTACCGGGAGTATGCTTGGGGAGTACCGTGTGAAATTATTTATTATTAGTATTATTTATTATTAGTGCAAGGTTTGTTTTTTTCTATCTCTCTTTAAATGATCTTGTTCTCATTTAAATGTTCCCCTTCGTGAAATTCCCTTTATCTCACTTCTTACAGTACTAACTTATAATACTAATTTCCCTAATTTCAGTAACTCACAATATCGTGGCCCGACTGACATCAGCTTACTCTAACTCTACAAGTTAGCTTTCAGCATTCATTAATGATCTCTTGGCACCTTTCTGCCTCATCATTATCCTTTTCAGTCGGCGCCGTTGTGACTAGTTACTTTACATGTATATAATTCATTCTTGATTATATACCATAGACTTACTTCTAAAATAATCTAAAGAGGATCCCATACTCCACTCTAGATTATAGTTACTTGAGAGAAGCGGAATCTCACGAGGGTAATTCTTATTATCTCTTTAACAATAACTAGACAAACTATGCGGAAGGGGAGACACTTTACACAACTCATTGTATTTCACGCGCGGTGGTATTCATTGTTTAGGGAGGCTACGGTTTATCACAATAGGGAGAGTGTGGCTGCTCACTACAATTTCTTAACACGCTTTATTGTTCTCTTACAGGCCACAACTGGGGTGTTCACTATTCAACGTTACTCGTTTTATTATTTACCTCTCTCTTATTTACTGCTACAAGTTACACACATTTAGTTTTACTTAAGATTTATTCTGCCTTATTATTACTTTGGGGGGGGGGGTTAAAAAACTTACCTCGAATTATTTCCTATCGACTTACCATAATTATTAACAACACTTTATTTACTTTGTTTTTTTTTTATTTGGCTCAGTTTACAAGGTTATTGTTTTGGGACATGGGGTTTACTACTTTATCTAACAAGGGAGGGTTAACTGAGTCATTTATTCATTTGAAATTTAAGTCACAACATTATTTCCTCTACTATACTACACACAATTATTTCCTAAACACTTTAGTACATGGTAAACATTTATTAACAGTTATTATTAAACATTGGCATTAGTTTTTATTTAAACGATCAGCTGTTACGCTGAAATGTAGGTCACCCTAGTTTCAAACAATGGCATTGTTTTGCTTACAAAGGGGGACTCAACTAGAGGGTGAATGCATTGTCTAACTCAACTTGGCAGAGGGTGGCAAAGACAGTTCAGTACAGGCGAGAACAGGAAATTTGCAGGTCTGATTTTGTTTACAAAACGACATGTTGATGAATGAACTTTTGACAAGCACGCACCTGATGTTATATCGTATTCTTGGGGCGTCTTTAGTTAACATTATGTTCATTCCTATATCTAAATAATAATTAAATTACTTATTTATTATACTATTATAATAACTATTATCGTTTAATTTTATTTTAAGATTTTAGACACATTTTAAAGTACATGAGTGAATAAATCAACAGCTTATGTGTGTGGGTTTATCGGGACACAATTACTTCTTAAATAACACAAGTCACAAAAAATTTTTTTTTTACAAAGGAGTTGCAAAATTTAAACAAATTAGCGGAGTAGCGCAATTTATTTGTGACACTCTGTACACAATTAATTATTAAACAACAGCACAATAGCAGAAAATAGCAAAATAAGCAGAGTGGCGCAATTTATTTGTGTCACGATGCTTACAAAACGTTTATATAAATCAGCAGAGTGGCGCAATTTATTTGCGTCACGATGCTTACAATTATTCTTCATTAGACAACAGCACAATACACAATTAATTATTATTTACACCATAGCACATTTCTTATTAATTAGCAGAGTGGCGCAATTTATAACATCTTCTCTTGTGTTATAACTTAGGGAACCCGCAATAATTGGTTCTGCCAATTATTCAGGCTGCCTTATTTGTGACGAGCTGAAAATTAATCAGAACAACACACAATAAATATAAAAGGATTCAGGGAAGGGGAAACTGTTGATTTATGCACTCAGTATAGTAGGTACTCCTGATGACATCTCTTTATTACATATTGTATTATTTTCTCTACTTAAAATTCTCGGCACATATGCTTCAATAGCTTACAGTTTACATGATGATTATATTTTATTCTTTACAAGGCCCCTCAAAATAAGATGTACATGAATTTAATTAATTCTCCGGATCCGGGATTTCCTCTAATACGTTAAGAATGGTTACCTCGCCATATAAAGCTTTAAAATTTTGCCATTTGAAGAATGGTCTTTATTAATCTTTTAAACAATAAGACTTTACAGTTTAGAGCTATAACTCTTTTACTAGGAATAAGTATACAAGTTATGAGTATACAATTACTGTTATACAATTACTTAAAATGTCTTAATGTGGTTAAATTAATTGTCTTTTGTTGAATATAATATTTAGTATTTCATAAGCACGGAAGGCTTGCCTCCGTGTCACCTTTTTGGATGTCTTCCAGCTCTGCGTTATTCCAGTCGTAGGTCCCGGTTGCAGCATGTTTGAAGTAGGTCTGGTATCTCTCATTATCTTCGTATCCGGGAATGGTGTAGTCCTGAAGTCTTTTAGATCATGGTGTCTCCTGGTTCTCAGCTCTTGGCTAACTGATAGTAATAGCTCGTTGATCTGAATGATTAACACAAAGTTTCATTCACCTGTATCCACTTCACATGATAGTTTGATTGTAGCACTTCACTTCATGGGATTACCGCAGTTTTAATTACATAAGTATTATATTTTAAGATTTTTGAAGAGATGTCACCGGCGCTAAATTTTAGTTATTCATTCTCACTCGTTTACACCATATTTATATGAGTCGCGGTTCAACTACATTAACGCAACACATTGTTTAATAGTAAAAAGAATGCCTCTGTGTCTTAACTGACGGATTAATTACATTTTGTAATAAACTATTTTTAACGTTGCACATATCGGCAGTACACAGCTTACTGTTTGACCGCTCCATAGTAAGTGGGCGAAAATAGTTAGGGGTAAGAGTAGTAATCTCGCGACAGTTCAACTCAACATAAAAATAGTTCCAAGTTTCTTTTTTTATTTAAAGGACTAAAATTAGATTAAATAATTAAGTAGAGAGATTCTTAGTTACAATTGCTATCAAAGTATATTATAGTGATCTAGTTTAATTATTTAAATAATAATCAATTTACAATTATTTTTAGTTAGTTAAGGGGTCGGAAAACAAGTTGGTTCTGGTTGGCGCCTGTTTATGCAGGATTAATTAACAAGCTTTACCCTTTCTGTACAATCGTATTCCTTTTAATATATTATTAGACTTTTTATTTAAATATTATTATTATTTAAAGATTATACGCTTTAGAATAAAATGTGAGATTTTATTAAACACTTAAAATTTATCAACCTAGACATTATCAACTAACATATTTTTTATTTATTTTTTTTTTATTTAATGAAATCGTCACATACTCTGCCTCTTAACAAACACAGACTCCTGACAAGTTGGTCAGCAATGTACCGGGAGTATGCTTGGGGAGTACCGTGTGAAATTATTTATTATTAGTATTATTTATTATTAGTGCAAGGTTTGTTTTTTTCTATCTCTCTTTAAATGATCTTGTTCTCATTTAAATGTTCCCCTTCGTGAAATTCCCTTTATCTCACTTCTTACAGTACTAACTTATAATACTAATTTCCCTAATTTCAGTAACTCACAATATCGTGGCCCGACTGACATCAGCTTACTCTAACTCTACAAGTTAGCTTTCAGCATTCATTAATGATCTCTTGGCACCTTTCTGCCTCATCATTATCCTTTTCAGTCGGCGCCGTTGTGACTAGTTACTTTACATGTATATAATTCATTCTTGATTATATACCATAGACTTACTTCTAAAATAATCTAAAGAGGATCCCATACTCCACTCTAGATTATAGTTACTTGAGAGAAGCGGAATCTCACGAGGGTAATTCTTATTATCTCTTTAACAATAACTAGACAAACTATGCGGAAGGGGAGACACTTTACACAACTCATTGTATTTCACGCGCGGTGGTATTCATTGTTTAGGGAGGCTACGGTTTATCACAATAGGGAGAGTGTGGCTGCTCACTACAATTTCTTAACACGCTTTATTGTTCTCTTACAGGCCACAACTGGGGTGTTCACTATTCAACGTTACTCGTTTTATTATTTACCTCTCTCTTATTTACTGCTACAAGTTACACACATTTAGTTTTACTTAAGATTTATTCTGCCTTATTATTACTTTGGGGGGGGGGTTAAAAAACTTACCTCGAATTATTTCCTATCGACTTACCATAATTATTAACAACACTTTATTTACTTTGTTTTTTTTTTATTTGGCTCAGTTTACAAGGTTATTGTTTTGGGACATGGGGTTTACTACTTTATCTAACAAGGGAGGGTTAACTGAGTCATTTATTCATTTGAAATTTAAGTCACAACATTATTTCCTCTACTATACTACACACAATTATTTCCTAAACACTTTAGTACATGGTAAACATTTATTAACAGTTATTATTAAACATTGGCATTAGTTTTTATTTAAACGATCAGCTGTTACGCTGAAATGTAGGTCACCCTAGTTTCAAACAATGGCATTGTTTTGCTTACAAAGGGGGACTCAACTAGAGGGTGAATGCATTGTCTAACTCAACTTGGCAGAGGGTGGCAAAGACAGTTCAGTACAGGCGAGAACAGGAAATTTGCAGGTCTGATTTTGTTTACAAAACGACATGTTGATGAATGAACTTTTGACAAGCACGCACCTGATGTTATATCGTATTCTTGGGGCGTCTTTAGTTAACATTATGTTCATTCCTATATCTAAATAATAATTAAATTACTTATTTATTATACTATTATAATAACTATTATCGTTTAATTTTATTTTAAGATTTTAGACACATTTTAAAGTACATGAGTGAATAAATCAACAGCTTATGTGTGTGGGTTTATCGGGACACAATTACTTCTTAAATAACACAAGTCACAAAAAATTTTTTTTTTACAAAGGAGTTGCAAAATTTAAACAAATTAGCGGAGTAGCGCAATTTATTTGTGACACTCTGTACACAATTAATTATTAAACAACAGCACAATAGCAGAAAATAGCAAAATAAGCAGAGTGGCGCAATTTATTTGTGTCACGATGCTTACAAAACGTTTATATAAATCAGCAGAGTGGCGCAATTTATTTGCGTCACGATGCTTACAATTATTCTTCATTAGACAACAGCACAATACACAATTAATTATTATTTACACCATAGCACATTTCTTATTAATTAGCAGAGTGGCGCAATTTATAACATCTTCTCTTGTGTTATAACTTAGGGAACCCGCAATAATTGGTTCTGCCAATTATTCAGGCTGCCTTATTTGTGACGAGCTGAAAATTAATCAGAACAACACACAATAAATATAAAAGGATTCAGGGAAGGGGAAACTGTTGATTTATGCACTCAGTATAGTAGGTACTCCTGATGACATCTCTTTATTACATATTGTATTATTTTCTCTACTTAAAATTCTCGACACATATGCTTCAATAGCTTACAGTTTACATGATGATTATATTTTATTCTTTACAAGGCCCCTCAAAATAAGATGTACATGAATTTAATTAATTCTCCGGATCCGGGATTTCCTCTAATACGTTAAGAATGGTTACCTCGCCATATAAAGCTTTAAAATTTTGCCATTTGAAGAATGGTCTTTATTAATCTTTTAAACAATAAGACTTTACAGTTTAGAGCTATAACTCTTTTACTAGGAATAAGTATACAAGTTATGAGTATACAATTACTGTTATACAATTACTTAAAATGTCTTAATGTGGTTAAATTAATTGTCTTTTGTTGAATATAATATTTAGTATTTCATAAGCACGGAAGGCTTGCCTCCGTGTCACCTTTTTGGATGTCTTCCAGCTCTGCGTTATTCCAGTCGTAGGTCCTCGGTTGCAGCATGTTTGAAGTAGGTCTGGTATCTCTCATTATCTTCGTATCCGGGAATGGTGTAGTCCTGAAGTCTTTTAGATCATGGTGTCTCCTGGTTCTCAGCTCTTGGCTAACTGATAGTAATAGCTCGTTGATCTGAATGATTAACACAAAGTTTCATTCACCTGTATCCACTTCACATGATAGTTTGATTGTAGCACTTCACTTCATGGGATTACCGCAGTTTTAATTACATAAGTATTATATTTTAAGATTTTTGAAGAGATGTCACCGGCGCTAAATTTTAGTTATTCATTCTCACTCGTTTACACCATATTTATATGAGTCGCGGTTCAACTACATTAACGCAACACATTGTTTAATAGTAAAAAGAATGCCTCTGTGTCTTAACTGACGGATTAATTACATTTTGTAATAAACTATTTTTAACGTTGCACATATCGGCAGTACACAGCTTACTGTTTGACCGCTCCATAGTAAGTGGGCGAAAATAGTTAGGGGTAAGAGTAGTAATCTCGCGACAGTTCAACTCAACATAAAAATAGTTACAAGTTTCTTTTTTTATTTAAAGGACTAAAATTAGATTAAATAATTAAGTAGAGAGATTCTTAGTTACAATTGCTATCAAAGTATATTATAGTGATCTAGTTTAATTATTTAAATAATAATCAATTTACAATTATTTTTAGTTAGTTAAGGGGTCGGAAAACAAGTTGGTTCTGGTTGGCGCCTGTTTATGCAGGATTAATTAACAAGCTTTACCCTTTCTGTACAATCGTATTCCTTTTAATATATTATTAGACTTTTTATTTAAATATTATTATTATTTAATGATTATACGCTTTAGAATAAAATGTGAGATTTTATTAAACACTTAAAATTTATCAACCTAGACATTATCAACTAACATATTTTTTATTTTTTATTTTTTTTATTTAATGAAATCGTCACAGTATGTATAGCATTTGGTGTGAATGTATTGATATGAGAAAACTGTATGTAATATGGTTACTGCGGAGATCGACCTTCACGTACTCGCCTTAAGGACTAGTCACAAGGACAAGATGCGAGAACGAAACCGGTCGACCCCCAGCAGAACCCCCTAGTCCCTAGTCTGTTTCGACTTGCTAGACTGACTACAACCCACGTACCACAGAAAAAGTATGAGCGTCAAGACAGGGACAAGGAGAACAAGAAAGATAGGTGTATAGTTAAAGACACAATTGATTGTCTTATTGTGATTAGATTACGTACCGTGATATTCACAGAGTGTTTTGGAAAAGTTTAAACGATAAGAGGAGAATGTCATTTTAATGATGAAATTAATAATAAATCTGAAAAGTGGAAAGGAGGAATAAAACGGGGTTTTAAAAATATCTTCAGAAAGACTCGTTTTTACAAGATTTATTACGAGTACAAGTTTATAGTTAAAGTGATTCCTAATGACACGAAATTTATTACATTTAATTGAAATAGCAATTTATCAAAATACAATATTATTAAATTGGCATTTTTCTATTCTTAGATGGCTTCAGGCCTTATACTTCACGTTGGTTTACTCCAAAACTTCAAGACCCACATATTTAAAAATTTACAAATAAAAATTTTATGGGAAAAATTCTCATTTGACCTGAGGAAAATGGGAAGATCCAACCTTGAAGCTAGTCTCATCCTATCCTCCAACCCAGGAGCAACTCGTAGTTAACACCACTGCTTCCATAGGGGTGCATATAAGTTGTTTGTATGAGTAGGAATATAAATACTCTGTCTATGACTAACTATGCGTGATTTTATTGATAAATAACTTGCTGAGAATTTTAAATCACGATTCTTTGTGATCGTAATGAAGTCATATTTTAAATTATGATTTATTCACTTAATTGAACTAGCGAACTGAGTTCTCAGTCTTAACTCTGGCTTCTCAGTCTTAATGTCTGGAATTTGTCTGGCTATTGTCCATATATCCGTCTGTCTAACTATTTGAGATATGTCTCACGATAAATTTTGAAGGCCCTAACCGATTTTCGTAAACGTTTATAGTGTGTGTCCATACATTTACCCCACACAGCCATGTTTATTTTTAGATTGATCCTCCAAAAGTAGGAGGGTAGGGACAAAAATGTGGGGTTCGGAATTTAAAAAAAAGTCACAAAATTGCACTTAAGGATCAAATTAAAAATAATATAGTATTCAGTTATGGAAATTCCAAAACTCCTGGACGCTAGGACCAAAAATCGCATACAAAATTTGTATAAATTGTAGAAGTTTGTATGATCATCAATTATGAGGAATTTAATTCAAAATAAAAACTTAGCACTCGTCTCGTATTCCTGGGGGGGGGGGGAGAAAAATATGGAAATGAGATGATTTACTAACATCAGGCGATACGTTCAAAAGTTATGGTGAGACGTATCACAAGCAAACTGATAGAATGATATACAGACAGACGGGAAAATGGCAAAAACTTGAGCTAAAATTAAGAATTTCCTTTAATCGATCAACTAAGGGTAACTTCTAGTATCAAACGATTTATAGCCCACTCAGCAATTTCACTTAATCGAAAGTAATGCACAGATAAGGCGAGAATTACAAAATTGTAAATTACTGGATAGAATTAGGGAATACATGGCCAACTGGTGTAAGCATTTGGGAAGAACGCATCAAGTCGCCTTCCCAAACTTGCCTTAAATTACAAACTCGCAGGGTATCGTAGCATGAGACGTCCAAGGACGAGATGGTTTTCGAAACAGGCAGTGCAGCCTAATCCGTGAAGTGAAGATGATGCTGATGATGACGATGACAAAAAAGTCAATTAGATATTGACATAAAATAGAATTTCAGAGAAAGGACATTTTTATAAAAGATTTATAACAGCCGTACACAGACAGCATCATTGAAACGGCTACAATAAACTAGCTGGACTATAAAACAAAAACAGTACAGTGGACGGGGAAGACAAATTAACTGTTACAGTAGAAACAAGCGTCACTAACTTTGATGTCTGTCATTGACGATGGATGAAGTTACACCGCCATGTCAACGTTTCCTGCCTTCCTCTTGTTCATTTTTCATGTGCTCTATTTCAAACTTCAACACGCTGTCCTTTGTGCTCTGTTGCTACGTTTGTTTGACTAATTCAGAGCAAATGTTTGTGAATTTACAGTGGATGGAATGAAGCCAAAACTCAAGTACCGCACAATAAAGAGTATACAATCACGTCAACATAAAAGACAAATTTTCGTGGAAAGTAATAGTTTTACGATGCAATAAATTTCTATTTGTATTCCAGCTTATGTATATTTTGATTTGAAGCTTCGTCGCATGTTAAATTAAAACACAAAAACCCATGATATAACATCTTTATTGGTATACTTTTTAATGTGCTAAAGGAAATTTAAATACGGTAGTAAACAAGACGTAAAAATATTTTTTTAATACTTGCTACAGTTTTACAGTCACAGTCCGACGTGTAATTTTATTTGTATATAGAATAAAATTTGTGGTTTTATAGGCCTACAGTGTATTTATTCAGAGTTAAGGTACTAGAATGTGGTGACCAATTTCAGAAATAAAATTGTTATCTAACATTTATCAAGAAGAAATTTTATTCACCTTTTTTTCCGGATCCAACCCGGTAGATGATAGCAATCACTTGAACAATATAATTGGGCGACCGAGAAAATCTCATGACCGATTGTTCGTTCTTCCGGAGGAAATAAAGTCCTCTTTCATTTTATTATCTCGTCCATACATAGGAATCGTATTTTTTCCATTTTTGGTTTTCCGTATTTTTTTGTATTTATATGTCATTATCATTTATTTATGAAAGAATGCCTGCGGCATACTAATATGAATTTAAAAAAATGGTACTGTGTTGTATGAACACATTTAATGTATTATGCGTAATGCTGAAGAACATACTTCAATGTTGTTTCTATAAAATCTTCACATTTATGCCTATTTTTCATTCTTGTATTCTGTAATGCGCGTATTGCAAGTTGTAAATACAACTTGAAATTTTAACGACTTGTAGTAACTGTATGTGGATGTCACACTTTTAAGTGACTATTTTGGATAAACAATGTGTGTTTGTACGTACATTCGAAACCGCCTAATTTGTAGCAGAAGGAAATTAGACAAAAACAACAATTGGAATCTATACTATTAATAAAAGTCACTACTTTGAATTTTAAGACTTAAATATTTTATATTTGGTAATTTAAAATAAAAAAAAAATAATAAATTATTGAACCCAGTAACACATATGCTTCACATTGGGGTTGGATTGAAGTTTTATTACTTTGATTATCGTTGTTGTTTGATTTTATATTGAAATTTGTCTTTTGTCGTTGTGAAATATTTAATAGCGCTAATAACAAACTTTGTCGGAGTCTTCTTCCTAACAACACCAAATATAAATAGCTATAAATATTAACAACGTTCTATTTTTTGCTTGCTATATCATCATCATTCATGGTTTTATAGTCTGCCAGCGCTGTCTGATTTGGAAACGTTCCCTCCATTGCTTTGTATCGCTACACAGGTCTTCTGTTGAATTGCGCTCCCTTAGTGCTCCATCCCATATTCGAGCACGTCTTCCTCTTTTTCTTCGACCTGCGGGTACCCACTGAAATGTTGGTTGTGACAATATTTTGTGCAAATGTGGAAACCAGAATAGTTGTTTCGTTTCAATCTTATCAAAAAAAGTGTGGCATAATAGTCAGTGCCCCAGTCCTCTGGTTTCGGACTCTATCTAGTCTAGGTAAACTACACGATCTTCTTAGTGCATCAATTTCTACAGCCATAATTTTCCTTTTATCAGGCTCAGTTATATTTCATATAAGACATATCAGGCTTTAAGCACCATTTAAAGTAATTCTTTCAAGCCTATCAAGTCTGATTTAAAATACTTCTTTTCAGCCTACATTAAGGCTGATTTATTCTACTTTTGTGCACATTGTAGGCGCAGTGAGATTATGTGTTTATGATGTCGACGACGACGACGGTGTTGATGAGTATGAAAATGATGAAAACAATAATATTATATTTTTTTAACTATATTTTATATTATACCCTTAACACTTTATTAATTTTAATTGTTTTTATTATACAGATATTTTTGCAATAATAACTGTAATAATAATAATAATAATAGATTCTAAAATGATATCTTTAAAAAATTCAGTGAAATATGACATGTTTTCATATCAGAAATGTATTAATTAAATAGTATTTTCTAATTGATCTTGATGCTGGAATTTTGTTCAAAAGTTTGTTTTTATTTATGTGGATGTTTCCAGAAAGCCATTCTTTCGTATGTAATGGAATGCTTCTAGAGCAGGTATCAAAACGATAAAATTTATCTGGCATTCATTAAACAGATGTTAACCATTCAAAAACTCTCATTTTCTTCTCTACAAATAACCACCTTGTCGCATTTACTCTACGTACAATTTTCAGTACTTCAATATAATAGCCGTGTGTCATTTTCTTTTTTCTGTCCTCTAATGAACTTATTTTTACTACTGGTAAAATTATTTACAAGTAATAAAACTGATAAAACTCGTAGGAGTTTACTATTGGCAACTGACACTTGGAATTGGAATTCTGAGTTCTGAATCAGCAGTTAATTATAACTTTGATATGAACATGGTTGTAATTTTCCCATATATCATTTGTACACACACTCAAGAAATTGTATCGTATTTAAAAACTGTTTATATTAACAATTTTTTATTTCTTTAGTTTATATATATCTTCTAGTGAATAATATTAATACATTTAAAAACAAAGGTCTGATGGGAGTTGATGTTAGTAGCCAGTTCTACAAAATACTAAATCTTGTTGATCTGACGGTGACGTGTGCAATTTCACTTCGAGCTGGTTGGCTTTCAAACACACGTATATGGTATTATATGAATAAAAGTTTCACTTTTGAAAAGACTTTTTTCAAGAGTACCGAGACTTTTCAATAGCTTGTAATTCCATAACATGTAAATTTCTACAATAACATACAGTACTTGTGGTTCTCTATCCATTTTTAATCCGTGAATAATGTAAATAAGTATCACGCAGAATATACTTAGAAAAATTGTCTATTTCTTTAATATAATATCAGTTACGTAACGTAACAGTTGAAAACTAAACTGTAGATAATTCTTATTAACTATTTTATAAGGTTCGGTTATTCTAAATCGGACCACTTCGTTTAGTCAAAAAAGCAGATTACTTTTGTAATAATATAAATTATTTAATAATAAAAAGTGATGTGTGTTGATGATATAAGCTATTATGGAGTATGTGACTCCGATGTAATCAAGTCCAATGTAATATGTTTAATTGGTGTGGCTCTCGACGTCTTACTGGCCTGAAACACTTCCTTAAGTTTCCCAGCTGGTCGAGTCCCAATGGTAGCAAGACCGGTCGAGTAGCGTAAAGTTGATGAAGAAATATATATGCTCAGCTTCACCGAAAGTTTCAAAACAAAAATTATTGTTTTGAAGAAAATTAAAAAAAAATTGTTTATAAAAAAAAAATAATAAAAAAAAATTTTAATTTTATTAATTAATTAATTAGGATCAATTAATTAATATAGGGCTGTGAAGTTTTAAACAGTGTAATGCTCTTCTGAAAATTTTTATTAAAGTTTTAGTATAATTTAAATAATCTATCACCACTCATAAGACTGTCTGTAAACCAATCGATATTTGTTTACCTTTCTATTTTTTAGGTTATCTTCACTTACGGGTGGTAAAGTCCTTGTAGATTATCAATTAGAATTATATTATTGGTAATTAGTATTATTGAAGAAATAAAGAACTATTAAGTATTGAAAAGTATTAATGTTTTATTAAGTAACAGCAATATTGACTCTTATCGATTAGTATCGATTCTCAGGATATCGAAAAAAGTTACAAGTATATGTTATAAAAATTATATAGGGTTCTTTAAACAGCCAGTTATTACCAAAGTCAGAGAAATCGGGCTAATATTTAAAAAGTATAACGTTACAATCAAATTAATAGTTATTAATAAACACAGACATTGAATAATAAATTGTAAATATAATAATTGTTTTCACCAAACAGCTGTGCTGAACCAAGAAGAGGCACTGAAATCGTCAGAAGCAAATGGCCGCCGTGAAGTTAGTGAGATGTCATTCGTATATTGGACGTTCCAAATAAAAGATTTTCCTGTAGTATTCCTGTTCTGATGTCTGCGAATCTCTTGTAAAATGTTGTGTAGTGTCTAGTGTACTGTTTCTGAGTTGTATTTAGTGTATTCGTATAATTATTAGTTCAAACACTTTCCCCGATTCCATCATTAATTTGGGTTAATGTATTACACAGTTTTCTAGTGTTTTGTGGTGTTTTTCAGAGTAGATATGTATTGTTCTGTGTTTATGGAGTGTTTCTTGATTGTTTCTGTTATAATATGATAGTTTTTAGAAGTATTCCACAAGTCACTCGCGATTTCACAATAACGTACTATACATTCGCTTGGTATGTCTATTATAGGTTAGGTTATGCACGTTACCAAACGTATGTCATGTTAACCGTTCAAAAACCAATAATTAACTAACTGTTTCCTTCAGTTTCAATTAAACTCTTAGCCCATATAATATTATCCTTAACATTGTTCAAAAATATTTTCACATCCTGTGAATACTTTATATTTTCACTATATGAATGCCCAAACTTTGGTTATTTGTCAATTTTATTCACTAGATTTGATTTAAATTAATCTTTCAGTTCATTCTGGTTATTTTCAGATTAAATAATGCCATTTTATAGTGTTTTCTGTCCAAAAAATAGTAATTTCACTTTCAGTTTGGTATACTCTGTTTGGAGGTCAAAACATTAAAATTTACTTCCTGTCATTATATAAATTCAGCCATTTTATCAGTTATATTTAATATTAATAATTCTATATTGTATTAAAAGGTTCCTATTCCCTTATTTTCTGGTAATTAATTGAATTAGTTGTATTCTGAAACATTATTCTGGAATATATGACTCCCATGTCTAAATTTCTGAGTTTAGTCATTTTATTTTTATTTATAATTCTGAATATAATTTATTAAAATCTCTCTAAATGGTATGTGCAATTATATGGCATGATCTCAAGTTTATTTTGTCTAAACCCCTTTTGTTTATTTGCTTTTAAATGAGTAATTTCTCTGTTTTGATGAAGTTTGGTTTCCATTCTTTTGGCCTATGATTTTTTTTTTTAACAATTTTTCTTACAAAATAATTTACAAACAATATATGATGTGTGATACCCTCTCTGACTTTTTACAAATAGTATTATAAATTAAACATGTTTTCAAATTACACAAAAACAATTAGTATTGGTTACAATACAAATAATAGTTAAACAGAATAAAGAACATTTTTTTTAAATAAATGGTTGTCTTCAAATCAGACATTTTGCAACAAAATTCCCATTTCCAACATGTAAATATGGTTTACAACAAAGGTTTTGTACTAACTAACATCTTAATTACTCTCTACTATTTACAAGTGGTAACTATTTTTATAGTTCTGATGTTAGTTGTTTCAGACCCAAACAAATGGCCTTATATCTAATACATTTTTAAACATTCTTGTACTATATACATAAAAAAACCTTATATTTATATTCTTATTTCTAACTATTATTATAAGTAGGATTCTACAGTTTTTATACTGTCTTTTACATTGTCTTTGGGGAATTGTACCCTGTCATTAACAAATAAATAGTATTAATTGTTCAAAAGGTATTATGAACTCTGTTTTTCTTTTTTCATGTAAAACAAAATGTTATTTTAAACAGATTCATGTCTTATGAACAACATATTGTCACAGTACATATTTTAAGTCATTGAAAAATGCATATTTCATTGCATCCAATGTTTGTGATTGCCAAGAATGAAACACAAGGTTCATTTTTTATAATACCCAAAACTATCACTGGTTCACTTTGCACTTATTATTATGTTAATGCTAAATGGTCGTATAGTCTTATCAACATAATAAATTGGTTAGCGTTTTTTCAATGGAGATTTGTTCCATGGGTACTATATTATTGTTTCATCTTAGTTCACAGGAAACTTTTACTTTATACACTCCTCTCTCTTAAATTTATATACATGTGGTTTTTATTTCGTTATACTTTTATTTTTAGATATTTATTTTGGGGATATAGGGATTTGGGTGTCTTTTATAAGAGCATGACATCTTCTTCAGGATGCTGCCCTCTTCTTCTTTCTTCAGTCTTTTTTTCTCCTGCCTTCTGGGACTGGTATCTTCTCCATCTTCTTCTTGATGCCATCAGGTTTCTTGGGATCTTCTCCATCTTCTTCTTTAATTCAGAAATACACAACCTGTATTGGTTGATCTTGGCTTATTTTAGGGTTTCTATTCTATTTATTCTCCCTCGTTGTGGGTTTGGTCATATTGTGTACTGCTTTGTTATTTACTATTTTACCTTCCTGGGTGATACCTTGAAAACCTTTGGTTATGAGACTGGTCTTGGATGACTCATCACTAGTAACTCCTTTTACCTGAACTTGTATTTTCCTTATAATAATGATTTCTTTCCACAGTTGATATGAATTAATCTATTTATATTAAACTTAGTGCTTCCTTCCAAATTTAAATATTATAACTTCATTATTCTAATGATCAATTGCCATTCAATATTATGCATACATCTGTCACGCTACACTTTTCGTGAGTTGAAGAGAGTCGGCCGATATACGTGGACGAGTAAATCGCGCAGAAGGTTATTGTGTGCTGTCTCGATACAACGCGATAAGGGAGAATATCTAGAAGCGGAAGGGATGATTAATGTTTTCAAGAGGTTGTACACGAATTATCGATCAGAGCTGCTGGAAGCAGTCTTATAAAGCATAATGTCGCGGCCGCCCTGTGCCATGAATGCTGATTAGAGAGACTTCCTGGCAGAAAAAATTCTGTCTAACACTGTTTAACGTAAATTAAACTCGAATTATTGTAGCTTACAAACAATAACAAACTTATTATTATTATTATAGTCATCACAACTTTGCGCAACAAAGTAACCGGAAGTTAACACAATTGTATAATTTTAGGGGAGATAATTTACGAATTATCACATACGCAGGCTAACAAAGCGTGGTTGAAAGCGGTGGTTGGCAGTAGTGGCAAACAGAAACTTGTCTGCTTAAACTAATCCTTGGAAACATCGGAACAAGTTTACTTTGTTGTCAATTCATTATTTTATGGAACATACAATTTTTTGTTTAGATTATTTTTCAAACTGTTGGATGATAATACATTAAAATGAAACAATCAGATAAAATTATTGTAAATTCAATTAAGTGTTCTCAACAAATTTGCTAGATAATCACTAAGATGTTATTAATAATATTTTTTTGTATACGTAGGTGGAAAAATATTCTAAATAATTATTCAGAAGGGTGCACACTTACGGAGTCTGTCGGTTTGGGTATTATATCCGACCCACTAAAGAGCCAACTCCCTTTCCTCTTCTAGGATACTAACCTGTAACTGTCTGACGCGTTACGTTGGGCTAGACCTATTGTTCTTCAGATCCAGGGCCCATAACTGCCGTGTTATTCTTCTTCTGCATTATGTTGTCCAAGTCTATCTTCTTTCCCCGAAGATCCTCTTCTGCGAGGTGTACTACACAATTCCAGGTGTCCTCCCCTCTAGTCGTCGCTTCGACGATGTTATCCAGGGAGATCTCCTGCCTGATATCCTCTTGCAAATATCTCCTGTGTTGGCCCCAACAGTTGCAGACAAAGAAGGTATGGCTGACATCGTCCGCAGCTCCCGAGAAATACAGGAACTCTTGTGACTCGGCCTTTCCAAAATTTTCCTTTCAAATAGTAAGGAAAATACCTGTGTCCAGTCATAAACTGGGTAAAATAATAATCGATCTTCCAGTGCTTTCCCTTTGCTCACGGCTGCACAAGCTTGATAAGCCTTCTCGACAAGCGACCTTGCTTTTCTTGCTGCAAAACTCTCTGCCAGCTCTGCATCATCTGGCTTCGTGCCTATCGGCGTGCAGCTTCAATACCAACCTCCTTCTTCCTCTGGAAGACGATCTCACTCTACTAGTAAGACGAAATTTTTCCATCACTGTTGTTTTATAAAAGCGACGCTTTGGCTACACAACAAATCAGTAGCCGTCTCCAGGCAAAACCAACTAAAATCTGAAAAATAAAAGATGTACAATACTCTGTCCACTACCTACACAGTCGAACGCACAAAATATTTACATACGCGTAATATACTGATAATAAACAAGAGTAAATAATGAAAACTTACCAACCATGAAATCTATATACCCACCCCCCACACACCTGCAAACTGCGACGGGCGGCATTACATTGCATTGTGGCAGCGGAGCGTCCTAGCGCCCGTATCTTGATTGCAGCACCTGGGTCGAGTCCCATGGCTGCCAGAAGATAACTGAGCTCGTTCTTCGACAGTTTCATAGAATTGGAAAGGGACACAGCTAACTCGTTTTCGCAGATGACGGGGGGACGAATGTCGTGTCACTGCAACTGTGTTGACCCAGGTGACAGGTGTCACTAGTCTCAAACACAGTAGGCAGATGCCTTGAAGCGTCGAACGCTCTCCGCGAGGCAGAGTCCCCATGCCAGTGGCGAAGGCAACAGCGGGAAACAAAGTGTTCAGCATGCTGAGAGGAGTCCCTGAGGAGAGTTATGAAAACGGGGTGAAGGAGGTAAGTTGCTAAGGGGCAACAGAAGTTAAGCCCGGGGGTCCCTTTAAGGCGGGTCAAGAATCGCCCGAGTACGTTTGACCCGGATCGGGACAGGTGGTTCTAGAGCGCTGATGGTGCTCAGGTAGGGGAAAGTAGAGGTCGAGGCAGCAGCAAAGAGAGTTACTGCCAGCGACTGGGCAAAGGCGGATAGAGTGAGAACTCGAACGCCTCCACGAATTATGGCATTCCTAACGAACTAAGGAGATCCCGACAAGAAACATAGGGTTTTACATTGGAAACGTTCCAGCCTACATTTGTTGGTGGTCGACAGAAGTGACCACCATGCGGGAGCCGCATAAATCAGTACTGACAGAAGATAAAGTCTCACGCCTTTTATATAATGAACATTAAGAAACTCCTCCCCATCCCACAAACTAACGCCAGACAAACAGTAACACACTGTGACTTGCCCGAAGATTAACATACCCAACAGGAACACGCTGTAACTTGCCCGAAGATTAACATACCCAACAGTAACACACTGTAACTAGCCCGAACAGTAACACACTGTAATTTGCCCGAAGATTAACATACCCAACAGTAACACACTGGAACTTGCCCGAAGATTAACATACCCAACGGCTGAACTACTTTTCTGATCGAACGATTTCTTTTCTTTACAAATAACTCTCACTTCAGTCCATAAGACTTTGTGCTGCGCCTCCAAACATGTTAAGTCAACCTTGATCGTACTGTATTTCCCTTCTTCACATTAATTTTGTGTTCATTCACGTGGGCCTGAAGAGGTCGACAAGTTTCGCCCACATTTTTACACCGACGTTCACACGGGATATTATAAACCACAATTTTTAAAACTTCAGAGACGACATTGGAACACAGTTTTTTTTGTACTTGCGAAATTCTACTAATTATTCAGATTTTATATATTTTTTTCAAAAGATCAAGCTGAATGGATCAAGTTCGATAACAATGCGTGCGAGCAAGTTTACTGAAATATTGTATAAAAATAATATTTCTGTTTAAAGTTATCACATATAGACGAACTGTGTTAATAAACATAATAGAGCAGCAATATTTTATAGTTAATATTCTGAAGAACACCCTACAATCTATATGAGTTTAATAATATATAAATTTTTAATACAAAGTCTGTAATAACAAAACGCTAGATGAAGACTTTTTATAGAAATTTCTAGTTAATGATTAAAATGTGGCTCTCCTGTTATTTTTAATACTATGCGCACATTATGAAAAACGAAGGGGCTTAGTATACAAGTAAGTATGACAACTAATCTAGAAGTTCCAGGTTCGACTTTCGGGAGCACAACAAAAAATCGAAATGCGTTTTTCACCTCCAAGGTAGACTTAGCCCTATATAAATAAGTACCTGAGATAACATCCTGGCGTAATAATAGGGAGGCTAAGACATAATACTAGCCACACTATATTCCAAGCAATCCGAACTGTTCATATAAGGCAGGCAAGACTGCCTGACTCGTAGACTGCTAAGGCGTTTATTATTATTATTATTATTATCATTATTATTATTTCCTACTGTATGACGCAGACGTGTGGGCAGAGTCTATGAATTGTAAGATTTCATCTACAGAAAGAAACTAGCTCAACTCCAAAGAAGTGCTCTTCGAATAGCATCAGCCTACCGCACGGTTGTCTTGGTCGTTGCCGAAGTAATTCCGATCCACCTTCTCGTCAAGGAGCGTAAGATCGTCTTCTAGACGAAGAACGAGGTAGTTGGTGAAGCTGCATACTGAGAGGGACGAAGCCAGATGATGGATAGGTGGCAGAAAGTTTGGCAGCAAGAAGAGCAAGGTCGTTTGACGAGAAGGCTCATCAAGCAGGTGCAGCCCTATGAGAGGAAGCATAGGGAAATCGATTCCTGTCTTACCCAGTCCCTGACGGGACAAGAGAATTTTCAATCTTATCTGAAGAACTTTGGAAAGACCGTGTCTTCAATGTGTGTGTACTGTCCGGTAGCCGAGGACGATGTCAGCCAAATCAAACCTTCTTCGCCTCCGATAGATGGGAGCAACAAAAGAGATTATTGGAAGAGGATATTAGGTAGGTCAACATCATCGAAGCGATGCTTCGAAGGGAGAACACCTGGAACTGTGTGGCACGCTTCGCTGAAGAGTTTCTTCGGGCAAAAAAGATAGACTTGGATGTAGAAGAGGAATAACAAGCCGAACTTGAGCCCTTTGCGCTGAAGAACAATAGATCTAGTCAGAAGTAATGTGTCACAAAGTTCTAGGTCAGTATCCTAGAAGTAGAAATATATGTGGTATTTTTTTAGTAAGTCGGAAGACATTTTTCAGTAAATTTTTCCAACTACCCCATAAAAAGTATTGTTATTATTAATATTATATTTTTTTGTAGACGAAACAACATACAATGAGTAAGTCATCTACTAAATGGAATTAATGAAAAAAACTTTACCGTAAATAATGTATAAAAGAATGTTGGATATAAGGCTTACCTGTTTGAAAATCAACACTAAAATGACAAACTAAAACGTGTTGAACTATGTGTTAGTTTGGTTTGCGTTCTCATTTAGTTTTATTCATTTCTACCAGCATTGTAACAAAACATCATACAACATAAAATCAAAACGAATGAATGTACTGAATGACGGGTTGTATCCACATCGCGTTCAGCGACATGTTAACTAGACAAACGCGTTTCACGTTATTTATTTAATTCTTAATTGAGAGATTTCTACAATAACCAGACCAATGACGTAAATCACGTCATCTGTGTTTATAATTTGTGTTCTATGTTTATGCTTTACTCTACTACAGGCAGGCTATATAGTAATGCAAATAGGTTTGCTAAATTTTCTGTGAGCGAATAGCAATGAATTATCGTGAACTTAATAAGCTAATGCAGCTTAGGCTAATGTGAGCTCAAACTCACCGATACCCACAAATGCAATACTTTATATTACTTTTAATTTTAAAATAAATATAGGCCTACTGTTTTCATACAATGTACTTATTTTTAAATACAAGTGTACTCATATTTTTGGTTTTCTTATTTTGAAAAATCGGTCTTCTGAGTATCAACTATTAGGAGTTTCTAAACTGCTACTATTTTTTTGTTTAGACAAAGCTTTTCGTCATCTCTGACATCATCAGGTCTTGAACAACCTGATGATGTCAGAGATGACGAAAAGCTTTGTCTAAACAAAAAAATAGTAGCAGTTTAGCAATGTCATAAAAGAAATAGTAAGGATGGCTGCTAATTCAAATAATACGAAGAATATTAGGAGTTTGGTTAAGAGAGTAAACAAAATTCTGAATTTACGGTTAAGATAAATCATTTAGTATAGTTTACATTTGTGCCTAAAAACACATGTTATTAAGTTCAATAATTAAATCTTTATTTTCCCTGTTACTTATACATTTTTCTAAACAACAAACTAAATATAATTACTATGCTCTGAAAACAAATGTGAACAGGCTAATTCGAAACTAACAACAAGACTATCGGCGAGTAAAGATGATCAGACTTGGTCATACATTCAAAATCTTCAAATTTTCTACAGTTTTGTTGATATTATAAAAATCAGAACGTTGGCGAAATAACATTTCGGGGTTCCGAAATCATTTAAAGAAAATTAAGATATGGGGGTATCAGCAAAAATATTTATTACTGTCACGGATGTCAGCAGAGCTACAATAAGTAGGGCCTGTGTATAACAGTGTGCTATTGCAAGAGTTAAAAACTATCTAAAAAACTCTAAAGCAAAGGTTGCTTTAACAAACAACATTTGTTAAAGACTGTATTGTTGAAAGGCTGAATTGTTGATGGATGTCAGTAGTTTTGAGTCTGGAGAAGTTTTCCGAGATAGTTAGGGGACATAATTAACAAGAGAAAGGTGTAACGATCAGCGAGGAAGATTAAATCCGGAAACAGACCATCTCGTATGTTCAAAATATTTGTGTGTAGATAGAAAATAAGCGAAAACAGAAAAATACGAATGAAGCAGCTGCTTTATAGACGACAGTAATTTACGCTGCAGAAACGTTATACCACAGAAGTAGAGACACAGAAAAATTAAAAAGGATTAAAGAAAAATGTAAATAAAGTTCTAAAAAAGGCAAAAGTGGATGAAACGTTAAAGCTAAAGCCTTAATAAGTAGTAAACATATATCGCTAATAAAATGAGTAACAATTTAAGGGCAATAAAAGATATCTTGAAAAGGAGATTTTGAGGAGGTATTAAATTTAATATAAATATCATAAATGACGGTAGTTTAAGCGAAAAGAAAACAAATTGTATCGTTTTCTAGACGGATTATGGAACAATAAGAACTGTGAAAATCAATCTACGAAACATCAATCTACGAGTAAGGAGGTACGCATTTTAATGAGGCAAATCAGTAAAAAACATAAAACATATTTTTAGCTGGTTATTTAGTTCATTTTGTAAATCTTTTGCATTCATCTTACTACCTCCATCGAATCAAAGTACAACTACGCTTTCTTTGAGACTTCGTTTCCAAAATGTGTAGTCATGTACAGACTGAAATCGACGCTTGAAGGACCTTGTTGGAGGAGGTAACTGAACTGCCATTCTCAGTTCCAGAGGGCGACGGCCGATTTTTATATTGAAAGTGTTAAAAAAGTTACAATATAGATATTTCGGAAGAAAGGTTTCAAAGTAATAAACAGCTGGAATAAACAATTAAAAGAGAAAGGAAAATGATAGAATATATTATTATTATTATACCGGCTGTACAATGTTCCCACATTTTCCGGAACCAAAGATTACAGAAGTAATTGAATTCTCATCTTCCACTTCTGCTTGTCCATCCAAAGGTCTTCTTCAATTTCTCGTTCTCTCAATATAGTCTGAATTTCTTCTATCCACGTGGTCGGTGGTCTTACTATTTTCCTTCTTCCTGGTGGGGTCCATTCCATAACTCTCCTTGGCAATCTTTCCTGTCCCATTTTTTCCTGCTTGGATAAAAATCAACAATTGAATTTTTCACATTAATTCTATCCTTAATGACTTTACTTCTAATTTTCTCACGTCTCGATACTCTTGCAGAACGTCTACTAAAGTCCATCTTTGCTGTCATTAATTTTGATAGAATTTATTCGAGAATACACATACAACGGAATGAACAATATACGACAGAAATAAGAAATTGGAGAGACTACCACAAGTAAACGAGTCATAGAAACAAAAATTTACTGGCATTGCACAAATGCAATGCACAGCGAAGGGCATTGAAAATGCTTCAATAAATCTAAAAAATATATATATTTATGTTCATTCACCAATCATTGAATTCATTCTTCATTCACCAATCAATGAATTCATTCTTCATTTACCAATGTACATATTATAAGTTAAATGTAGTCGCATTCATAAGCGAAGTTTTATATGTGTACTACGTTACTGACAACAAAGAAATAGTTTCTATGGAAACTCACCGGTTCCCATTTTCGATTACGCACCAGCGGTCGTTTTCAAATGTGCGACACGTCCTTATAAACATTTTCAATGTTAAAATCGACTCCCTAAAATTATAGTATAATGAGTAACCTTCTGATAAAAGTATTACTGTTCCTTAATATTGTCTTGTAGTTAACCCAACTTTGTCTCCTATTATTGTTTTTTGTTAAAAAAAATTAGTAACAAAACGATACGTATTTACTACAACTATTTGAAAATTTTTATATTTTTATTCTTATATATTTTTATCGACATGTAAAAATGTATATTGTATTAAACAAAATTATTAACAATTATTATGTATAAATTTGATACAAACATTAGCTTGACATAAATAACAATTATAAATTCATAAAAATAAATATTTATGCGAATAAATGTGACGTTACTAACAATATAGTCCATAAAATAATTGCAAAGATTTTAAAATATATTTTTGTTGAGTTAGTCACAATTATAATAAAAAATCACAAATAATCTATAAGCTGTTGTTTTATTGATGTGAGGGAAAGTCGCGTCAGGGTGACTGGCATTGAAAAAATCAAATATTCGGAGTGGACAAAATGTAGCTCTGACAAAAACGCCAGGCATTGTGTCGACTGCTATCACAGATTCGAGATGACAGCTGTGTTCGGAAATAAGATAATATTCTGCGGTAACCATGGTAACGTCGTGTCAATAGCAGGGGACGAAATGGAAAATCTATTAAGCACGTTGAGAAAAATCACGACCGCGGCTGAGAATAGTCTGTACGACGAGTGGATCTGTCGTGACAGGCGCAATTAACACGCCATGAAAGAAACCAACGTTGATCGCCAGACTTTGTTAGTTTTAACTCCATCGGACAACTACACTGATAGATGATAGAACATTCAGTGCTCACAACATGTGCACTGTAATTATACTGTACAAAGAGGGTGTAGTATTCATTGTTAATTCTATCATATGTAATGTGAAATTAACATATACTAATTCACCGATGTTGCTTTAAAATTTTCATAACGTATTTTATGCTAACAAAAGATATTTAAACATTTTAAAAACAAAATAAATGACAATTCATAAATATGTTATTGAACTTTTAAAGTCTGGTCATGTGGGTTAGAAAACGTCTTTTTCGACTGGTGAAAACACTAATACTCTCGCAGATACAATCTCTATATCTGACCAAATACCACTCCCTGAAAATTAAAAACAGACAGCATATCGACTCTTGGCATATATCGGAAATTAACATATTATGGAAAACCGGGATAGATGGCCACACGGCGCTCGGTGCCTCGGGACGGGAAACACCGGGATGGGTGGGATAGACAGAGCGAGACGATTACATTACATTGTTACAAGAAATTGTGAGATACTAATTGACAAATATCAAACTACATTGTTTTATTTTGAAACACATAATAGAAAAGTTTTTAAGGAAGATATATTACAACGATTACCTTGGTTCGAGTATTACACTTCCGTATAGACTCCACATTCTTTAGGAGGACACGGCGGAATTCACGGTAAACAAAATTAAGTCAGTCGGCTTTCCTTATTCAGTTCCTTGGTAGGTTGTATCAATTAATTCCACTGATTTAAAAATTCTTAACATCGTGTTAAGATTCTTTATAATTGTTAAATTATAAAGGAAAAGTAATATCACCGCAAACGAGAGTTCGCGTATTCCTTTGGTGGACAGATATCCTCTATTCTGATTAGGAATTGGAAACTGATATTTGTAAATATAAAATTCTGAAAACTTATCTGCTTGATACAAAATCGTGCATCCGATAAACGTGGCCTACGAAGTGTGACATAATCTAAAATGTCATCCCCAATTTGTTCATGAAAATCGTATTCCTCTCAACTAGCCTTTCGGTGCCTCCAACACTACTAAGTCCTCGCGCCATACAAAACGCAACTTCTCTACAGTACGTCGCCATTGGCCACTGTGTCGAGAAAACGTTACCCATCCTCAAGTCATCGTCAATCTCAGTTACCCAACTTAGTATCGGTCTGCCCCTTTTCTCTCGCCCGCGTGTAAACTTTTCTAACGTTTCTTGCCTGCAGACAATGTATCCAGTCTTTTAAGATTTTATTAACTGTTAGGCCAATGGCTTCTTTTCTATTTCATGTAGTTCATGGTTAAGACACCTTCGTTTGCGGTCATTCTTACATGTACTCCAAAAATCCTCCTCAAGACCTTCCTTTCAAACATGTTTACTTGGATCTCATCCTTTTTCGACATTACCCAGGTATCAACGGTTTTGTGTAGTGACAAATTAGTTTTTTAAACAATTTAAAAATATTCTTGACACCTTTAACATTCAAATTGTTAACTGTTCTGTTTAGTTTTTTAAACAATTTAAAAATATTCTTGACACCTGTAACATTCAAATTGTTAACTGTCCTGTATAGTTTATCTTAACTCGTTTACAAAAATTACACAAAAAGACATGTCAGCTGATAGTAAGTTAGTTACTATCATGAACAACTGACATTGGTCTTGCTTCTAAGAGATATTTTTGTAAATGTTAGATATTATTGTACAAAAAAAGTATTCAAAAAATTCTGAAGTTAATAAAAATTACAGAAATGCAGGGCTAAATAAAATAGATAAATGAAAATCAAGAAATCAATAAAATAAAAGTAAACTACGGCTGCAGGCACACGAGTTCATGGTCATATTATTGCACCACGTAGATTTTCCAGTATTTGGAAGGAAAAACTAGGACTATTTACGATATTATAATATAAAATAATAATTATACTCATAGCTTAAAAAACCATTTACTATGGGGATTTGATTACACACTAATTACTCACATTCTTTCATTCAAACAGGCAAGGTTCCAGCATGTGGTCCTTTTCAAGCCTCTGTACTTCAGTTAGAAAAATGAAGGAATATTTAATGGATGAATCGAAAAAAAAATCAAATTTCCCTTTTGCTCTTATTACTATTATTACCTCTACAACTATCTTTTTCATCATCGCTTTCTTCTTCTTTCTGTCATAATAATAGGAAAAAATAATAATAGTAGCTTATTAGAAATAATAAATAAAAATAATAATAATTGTTTTGTTGCTCTTCTTCGTCTTGTTTTTTCTTTTCCTTCTTATTCGTTTTATTCTTCTCGTCCTCCCCTCCTATCCACTCCTTATCCTCCTTCCTCTCCGCTACCTTCGTCTTCTTCTTCGTCGTCCTCCTTCTTCTTCTTCACACTACTACTACTACTACTACTACTACTACTACTACTACTACTACTACTACTACTACTGCTATAATCATCATCATCATCATCATCATCATCATCATCACCATCGACCTTACTCTTATTATTATTTTCACTTTTATTTTTTGTCAGAGGTGTAGTGGATCCATCTGTTTCAGCAAACCGCAAAATAGGGTTAACTTTTAAATTGAAACAGTCAAATTTTTAATTTAAAATTTTAATTTTAACCATGAAGTTATAAATTATTACTACAATTATAATATAAAATAATAATTATACTCATAGCTTAAAAAACCATTTACTATGGGGATTTGATTACACACTAATTACTCAGAAAACAAAGACTCTCCATCCCCCTTCTCACCTTCTCCACTAAATGCACATCAGTAGTAGGGCTACTTAATTTGTTGAAACTAATAGTTACTAATAAATAGTTTTTTTCGGATCATTTAACTCAATTGGCTTTAAATTACGCCAAAACGCATTTACTAAAACTGCATTTATTATGTAGCACTTTAATTTCCGGAGTTTTGCTACACTAAGAGTCGTTCGGTATCTGATTACGTTTCCTCTTCACAGATTTATTGACATGCTCCAGCGGAATCGTTAAATAGATTTTACGCTTTATTAGAGTGATTTATGGAAACGGCCGAAGCCAGCTTCTGTATCAGATTACCCCAGCCAACGGTGTGGTATAATTGATGGGTGAGCAGTAGCAGGATAACCAAGATCACGTTGTGCAATACTCCACGATAGCTCTGTGATGATTCTGTCATCCAATTACCTCACTGAAAACTTGAAATTCTCTTGACCATTGAAGACGCTTCAAATTCGTGGCTGGTGGATAAAATTTATTCTGTGAGTCTTGATGTGCCTTCATGTTATGTATTTTGCTTTGGCTGTTACAGTGTACGTCATATTTTAAACGTAGATCTACACAGAGACCAATGATATGAGTGTACATATATTTTATTGAAATCAACGTAATTAATATGATATTAATATTACAAAAGTGGAATAATGAAATAGGCCTACTCACTTTTTTGCAGAGGTAAACTGGTATTTTTGTTAATTATAAATATTATGACTATGTAATAAAAATGTATATTTATTACTTTTCCCGTTAAAATTAAAATGTCAAAATAATTATTAAAATAATTAATTTTGATAGAATTGACTAGTGAATATTGTCTTTTGTTTATGGACATATAGCAATACATACGTGGTGACATCCAGTAAATATCATGTATACATGTAGCCTGCAACCTGCTGCTGAAACATCAGATAGCCATGTGTAAATAAGTAGAAACGATACTCTAGTATTGCTGGTGAATCACCAGATATAAATGTGTAAATAAATAGAAACGATACTCTAGTATGCTGCTGAATCATCAGGTAGAAATGTGGAAATAAGTAGAGACTTCACTCTAGTACTGTTGCTGAATCATCAGATAGCCATGTGTAAATATGTAGCAACGATACTCTTGTATTGCTGGTGAATCATCAGATATAAATGTGTATATAAATAGAAACGACACTGTAGGACTGTTGCTGAATCATCAGGTAGCCATGTGTAAATAAGAAGAAACGATACTCTTGTACTGCTGCTGAGTCATCAGATAGCCATGTGTAAATCAGTAGCAACGATACTGATTCAGTACTGCTTCTGAATCATCATATAGCCATGTGTAAATAAGTAGCAACGATACTCTAGTATGGTTGGTGAATCATAAGATATAAATGTGTAAATAAATAGAAACGATACTCTATTACTGCTGCTGAATCATCAGATAGAAATGTGTAATTAAGTAGAAACGACACTATAGTATTACTGCTGAATCATCAGATTGCCCATGTGTAAAAAAGTAGAAACGACACTGTGGTACTACTGCTGAATCAGCAGATAGTCATGTGTAAATAAGTAGAAACGACACTCTAGTACTGTTGCTGATTCATCAGATACCCATGTGTAAATATGTAGCAACGATACTCCATTACTGCTGCTGAATCATCATATAGAAATGTGTAAATAACTAGAAACGACACTGTAGTAATGCTGCTGAATCATCAGGTAGCCATGTGTAAATAAGTAGAAACGACACTGTAGTACTGCTGTGAAATCATAAGATAGCCCTGTGTAAATAAGTAGAAACAAATACTCTAGTACTGCTGCTGAATCAACAGATAGTCATTTGTAAATCAGTAGAAACGATGCTGAGTGTAGGACATATTTGATATCTAAATAACATAGTAACGCAGTTGTAACAGAAGCGTGTGTCATTAGGTTTTACACACGTTGTGACTATAGATTTCACTGGCACTTAGTTATTTATTCAATTTTTTTCAGAATATGATCCATGCAACCCTCTTAACAGTGTGTAACAAAAATAACGTTTAATAATAATGTCGAAAATGGTTATTAAATCTACTTACTACACTCATTTACTAAGTGTACAATTATTTTCTAATTAAATATTAAATTCACAAGCAAGACGATGGTTATATTGCAGTTCCCGTAGGCTTGCTGCTGTGTAGATGTTCCGATGTTTTGGTGGATATATGGCTTCCTTTATCTCTTACAGCTTTATAATACCTCCTCAGAGTAGAATGTTCTAGCTCTACAGATCTTTATTTATTCAGTCATTTGTTATTCAGTCACTGAGGTGTATTAAAATTTCCACATATTAATATTTTATCACAGTGGCCACTCACGGTGTGGTGTTATACTACTAACTTTAAACGTGTCGAAACGTCTGGAGGAAGACAAATTCTGAAACACGAAAACTTCGTTACCGTATGTGATACTGTGGAAATACATGGAGGCGTCCCCGTCCATCCACACACAAACGATGTGTATTGAATTATTTGTCTGTACACCACCCGAAGAGTAAACTTATTGTATAGTATATAGTACTTCGGAGCATGTAGTCTACAGTATACTGACGGACAGTTAGAACATTTTGTACAGATTTGTTTGGTTATATCTATGTTTGTTTACTGTGTTTAACAAAGTTACATGTCACTTCACATCAAAAAGACGCAATGCACACTTCATACGTGTGTCTGTGTGTTTAATGTTTTAATACTATATTAATTTCGAATATTTCCATCATAGCTACAAACTTAAAAGTCTGTAGTATGCAAATTAGAACCGCATAAAAGGTTACTTTTATTTATTTAATTCTTTACGGTCTTCGATCTTTAGAAAAGTAATAAAGAAACTTACAACAGTTTTCCAGATGCCAAAACGTTTACAGTTCGTAGACAACTTTGTATTTCACAACAGAGTAAAGTGTTTGTCTGTCATGCTTTTTCTCTTTGAAGAATCTAATGCGTTTCATTGATTTGAATTTTTAATATTCACATTACGCAATCAAAGAAAATTGAAAGTTAAAACTAGAGGCAATTGTGTTTTATGGAATCAGTGACAAAAGCAATGCAACGATCCAAATAAAAAAGCTAAGGAAGTCAAATGACGAGTCCAAGTCAAAATTAAATCTATACGAAAGTAGATTATATCTTGCATATAAAGTAAAACTTAAGTTCTTCCGTACATGAATTACATTGCTTGATATTTTCTGTTAGACGATTGTATTCAGAGAATAATTGTACCCCACTTTTGCTTATTGTTCTGCTTATTAATAAATATTAAATGAATTATTATTTTCATAATTCTTCTTACTATTTATCTTAATTACTTTTACTTTTCTCTTTATCATTTTTTTATTATTTCTCTGTGTGTTCCTTGCCTATCTACTTGTATTCTATCTAACCTACAGGACTTTTTTTCTCCTACCATTCGATCATTCTTCCTTGGTCAGGACGTGCAGTTACAACTAAGCTTCACAGGGGATGTTCGCCTCGTGCAATGATTTGTACTTGGATGGCGGCTTGACGCTTAACACGACTAATACTAAACTAAGAACACTTCAAACTGTAGACTTACTGGAATTTGGAAAACCCCTGTGATGGATTAGTTTTGTCCAATAGTGGTGACATTCTTTAATAGAAACAGAGGTTATTACTTAGTCAAGAACTACGTATAAGAAAGATATATAAATTGAAAGATATTGTCTTAAAACAATACGTTTAGTAAAACAAAAGTAAATAAAATAATAATTTGGAAGGGTGGCTTTAGGAAGGGCAGATCCTGTCCAGAAGAAATATTCACTCTGAAGTCAATAATCCGTCACAGGCTACTGAATTTAAAGGAGACTGTAGTAACATTTGTTGATTTCAAAAAGGCCTTTGATTCTGTTGATAGAGAAACTATAGATAAAATGATCCGAGAATTTGGTGTTAAATCTAAATTGGAAAATCTAATCCGTGAAACCCATACGGACAGAATCTTAAAAATAAAATTCATGGGATACATATCTCACCCATTCACAATAAATACAGGTGTAAGACAGGGTGATAGTTTATCCACAATTCTTTTTAACTGTGTCCTGGAGAAAGTAGTGAGAATTTGGAAAGAAAAATTAAAGGAATGCAAAATATCACCAATTATGTTGGGAAGAAGAAACAAACGTATTGAAATAAACTGTTTGGCATTCGCAGATGACTTTGCTATACTTTCTGAACATCTTACATCTGCAGTAGCACAAGTTAGTTTTTAGAGGACATAGGCATTAGAACAGGCTTAAGAATTTCTGCAGAAAAAAACAAATTTCTCACAAACATTAAAAACGCGCCAAAATTCCTGGTAACAGATATTGGTCGAATAGAGAGGGTTTGAAAATTCAAGTATCTAGGAGAGATAATTCAAGAGAATGACTTGCAAAAATCTGCTATAGAAGAAAGGATTCGTAAGATGGAAAGGGCATACGGTATAACTAAAGATATTTACAATAAAAAGTGTATATTTAAAAATGCGGAAATAAGGCATTACAGTACAGTAGTGAAGCCAGAATGCCAATATGCCAGTGAATGTCTAGCATTGAATTATAATTTAGACAAATTAGAAATATTGGAAAGACAAATTATTAGGAAAATATTAGGCCCAAGAAAAACTTCAGAAGGTTGGAAATTAAGAAGTAATGATGAAATATATAAAAATATAGAAAATATAATGGAAACAATGAGAAAAAAGACTATTATTTTTTGGACATTTATATAGAATGGACGATAATAGGTTGACAAAGCAAATCTTTAGATATCTGTGGGGGGAAAAGTCAACATCAAATTGGATTAAAGAAGTCCAAACGGATTTAGAAAAAAATTATATAAACGCAGAAGAAGCAATTGACAGAGAAGTTTTTCGGGCAAAAGTGTTGAAAATGGAGGGAGCCCAGGGTAGGAGAGATAAAAACGCAGGTTCAAAGTGGGCTGAAGACAGGAAGAAGAGACACAGTGAGAAGATGAAAGAATATTGGAAAAAGGAAAGAACAAAGAGTAAAGAAATGAAATTGGCGTGTGATCCTTAGATGGTCGAAGAAAAAGAATAATTTGAATTAATACTGACCAAATTATTTTTAATTTGTGTACTATTATTCTTGACAAGATAAAAATTCCATTTTCTTTAAATTATAATACAAATATTACTCACATAACTTCTCTAATGTGTAAATATTGTTGAAAATTTTTCTTTCTAGAAGAGTAAGAGTTTTAATTAGTTCTGTTACGTCATACTCAATAGTCGTTATTAATAAATTTTACTTAAATTCTTCAAGTAATGAACTTTTCACTTATTAAACTTTTTTGATAAACCGTAAGCATGAGAGATTGCAGAGGAGTTTGTTCATTAAAAATATTAAATTAATTATTATGTTACATCAAACTAGATAATTTACATCTATGTGCAACTACTGAGACTACAGAAAAATAGGATACATTTTATGTTAAGGTTTTATACTTAAACCCTTTATAATGTGGAATATATGATTATAGTCACATTGGACGCCCTTAAAACAAGAAAACTTTTATTATTTCTTTTAAATTGTCAATAAAACTGGAAGTCTATTCAGTACACAATAATAGCTTTGAGTTTTAAGGTTACTGACATTTTATTTAATAATATCTCAACTTATTATTCCGTCTTATTGTTTGCAATACTTAGTCTTATTCATCCTTAGGTTTTCTACATAAAAAACGTAAAGACTTTGTTAATTCATTCACTAAGAAAAGTAGATAACTTCTTTTAGAGAACTTGCATTTTTAAACTGTATAAAAAGTAGTAAATGACTTGGAAAAACTCATTTATACAGTAAGTAAATGAGTCATATTATTATGTTTTATTCAATTAATTTATTTTCTTATTATTTAGAAAGAAACTCTTATTATTCTACAAATTTTATAATTTCACGTGTAATGGATACAAAACAAACATTTTAAAAAATTACAAATTTAGAACATTAAACATAAAATTTTACTTGCAGAATTACCAATCTAGAAAGAAAATGGGGCGAGAAAATGAAAATGTGTCATATAAAGATGTAATTGAAGGATCAAGCTGATTGTCTTAATTAGGGTAGACTGGTTTCCAACTAGAAACTACTTTTAACTTATTAATTTATATTTAAAGTTTTATTAAATAATTCGGACTCAGCTTATTCACATTTTAAAATAAAACTTCCCGGCTGAAGAACCATGGTTCAATGGTGTAGTTGTACCCATACGGTTCGAATTCACCTGAGGCAGTCGTTTCAAGTAACGCTGCAATCGAGGTCTCAGTGCTTATAACGTTGGTGGCTACTGTAGATGAGCGACGCGGCTGCGGTCGAAACATTTGGCAACATTTATCATGTCTACAGCCCTGAAAATTTTAACTAAAATCTAAATAATTAAACTGAGTTTTGACTTTAACTTGCTCGGATTTTTAAAAATACTAAATTAAAGAAAACGCAAACGTTTGAAGATCACTTGCAGAGTCTAACTTCCAAAATTCTTGAGAATGCACCAATGGAATGATAAAAGTGTAACATCAAATTTTCCACCCGTAAAATTAAACTGTTTTGACAAATATGTTAAATAAGAGGACACAAATTTTTGGTGTCATAAACGGTATGTGAAATACAAACATACATTGCAGTTCACCTAAGTTTGTGTTTCCTAATTAAACATTGATATGGGACTCCTCGATAACCTAATAATACCTCTCAAAATTGTAATGAATTAGTTGATAAAACTAGTTGCTAGAAGAATTTAACCGAAAGGTATTAAACACAAAACAAAGTCTAAAATCGAATGAATCGTTCAAAATTACGCTACAGACGATAAAGTATTTTCAGTTTTAAAAGATACACGATCCCATGCATAAGATCAGACATCCCATACATCCGTACAGACACACACAAGTACACACGACATCCACAGTACATATATACACGCTCTCCCACACTTACATGTGCAGGCGTTAGATAGTGAAAGCGCCGTAAACGGAGCCATTGTAAATATAAATCACATTCACATTTAGAAACAATAAAATAGAGAACATTTTTCTATAGCAACAAAATGAACACATCACATAAAGCACAAAATAACAAAAAGTAATATCATCATAACAAATATTAACATAATAACTAATTTAAATGTCACTGAATTTCCCTAAATCAACAACCTAATCAGTCAATGAATTTTGTTTTGGTCAAACAAACAAACGTCTATTAAATCTGACGCTTTGAACGAATTAAAGCAAACACAGAAATTCAATTTAATTTCACTAGCAATTATTACAGGTCACGAATCGACTTCATTAATATTTGACGTAATCTGAAACATGTATTTAAATATTCGGTACTGGATACAAATTTGGAATAACGGACGCTCTGGTTACAATGTCAAACTAAATATAGCCATTAAACACTGACAATTTTTAACATGATAATGTTTTTAGGCTGGGGGTCATTCCACAAAAATGTAACGTCATCGAAAAACGTGACGCTTCCACACTTTCGATTCCCCACAGTCTAGATATTTGATATGTAAACGCATCAAGACAGAAATAATCGCTGCTGACATTGAGTTTAGCAAACGTTTTAGTGAGAATAAATTTGGTTTTACATGCTCTGTTTGTCATCGGCTGTGGTTTGGAAATGATTTACGTAATCCACTAAACGTAATCCACATTATACGTTTCAAAAGCCTAAAAACATTATCATGCTTCGATGTTTCGATTTCGTCGAAATTCTTTGAATGCTTAGTTGTATTAATAGAGAGAGAGAGAGAGAGAGAGAGAGAGAGAGAGAGAGAGAGAGAGAGAGAGAGAGAGAGAGAGAGAGAGAGAGAGAGATTTTATTATGAACAGTTGGACAGCTCAGACAATTAGACATCAGATAAACAAATTTTTACTGTATTCAGTATTCAAAATATTTATGTAATTATGTATGTAATTATTTATCAGAATGATCACTGTTGCACACCACTATATAAAAATTATTCCGATTAGCGCTTTCAAGCTTCACAGCCCATCGTCAGATCGAAATAGACAGGAAATATATAAAAACAAACCCTTCACCCCTCTCCTCCACCCTGCTCACACACAACAAGCTGTAAATTAATGACCCTTCCTCACCCCCTAAACCCTGCCCCACCATCTGTACAGTTACATCTTTTTCTAGCAAATCAATTCATTTTGTTACAGAGCTCAGAAGTGTTTAAAAGAGACCGAATCAAAAGATAGGGAGTTAAAAACGATAAAGGGAATTGTAAGGAATAATAATTATAACACCAACATAGTGGATAAAGTTATGAAAAGGGTTAACATACAAAAAGCTAAAATAGAACCAGAACAAAAGAATTATGCAGGGTCATTGACATACATAGGTTCACATACTAGAAAAATTATAAAATGTTTTAATAAATATGGAGTAGATATAGCTATTAAAAAATGTGAAACGGTATTTGATAAGATAAGGAATAAGAATATAGAAAAAAATCCAGTATTACAGAAAAGCGGAATTTATAAATTAAAATGTAAAGACTGCAACAAAGTGTACCTAGGTGAGACAGGACGGAAATTCGTATGCAGGTTGTCTGACCACAAACGTGGAGAAGGTAATAGAACAACCAATTCGTTATATGCAAGACATTTCATAGAAGACAACCATAAGTTTGTTAATCCTTTGGAAGAATACGAAATTGTAAAAGTAGTAAATAACACAGTTGAAAGGAAGCTTAGAGAGGAGTTAGAAATATTGAAAGAAAGAGAAAAAGGGTTAGACAATTTAATTAATATTAAAATTAAATTTGATAATGAAGAAATATTTTATAACATGATTAAGAAGTAAATGAGAGAGGACAGATAGATAAGATTAAGAATTATATTGAATAGTACTAATTGGTTGTTTTAAAATAAGGGTGTGTGACGGACCCACGTGTGTGGAGAGAAAGAGGGTAGTTTAAAAGGATGCACACACACACACACACACACACACACACACACACACACACACACACACACAACACTGAAACACAAGGAATTTGCTAGAAAAATATGTAACTGTACAGATGGTGGGGCAGGGTTTAGGGGGTGAGGAAGGGTCATTAATTTACAGCTTGTTGTGTGTGAGCAGGGCGGTGGAGAGGGGTGAAGGGTTTGTTTTTATATATTTCCTGTCTATTTCGATCTGACGATGGGCTGTGAAGCTTGAAAGCGCTAATCGGAATAATTTTTATATAGTGGTGTGCAACAGTGATCATTCTGATTGTGATTTCAACCACTAACACAAATTTCTTCATTAAACGTAATTATTTATGTAATATTATGTAAATTATTAACTAATTTTTTTGAGCAGTAATAAAATAAGATTTTTGTTGAAAAGTATTCCACACTGTCTTCTAAAAGATGTATTTAATCTAATATTTTGTTTATATAAATAATTTATGTTTATCTTACATATACATGGTATGTACAGGATATTTTAATATACCACCTAAAAACGAATTAAATATCTTTAAACACACATTTACCTGTTGTATAATTAAGGTTGACTTTCTGTGAATCGTTAAACAATAATTAAGATAATCAATTTCTTGCGATTGGATTTCTACAAATTAAGCAATGGTTTAAATTGAATTTAATGAATAACAAGTTCCTCTAATTATCATATAGAAATTCTTAAATTTGTTGAAAATGACATTTAGTAATTTTACTAATTTGTGTTTCCTATTGAATATATTTTGCTTGGATTCGTTTTTATATGAGTTTAATATTATGAGTTTGGTGAGTTTGTTTATCCGTGTATATGAAACTAAACTTAAGGGCTATCTACAACTTAGATGTGTTGTAGATGTGTAACTTAGCATACATCTACAACGAGTTTAGTACTATAATAAAACTATTGATACTGTGTACTCACATTAATTTTAGACATGCGCAATTTACTTTAACGACACGTATGTAGTAACAGAACTGAATTATGAATATTATTTATTTTATGTATGCTTTTATGAGTGCTTTAAAAAACTCATATTATTTATATGAGTGCTTTAAAAAAAAAGTATGTGTTTTCCAATGTGTAATGCCAATTTTGATCAGGTTTGACTACAACACAAAATAAACCGCTACAAACATCAAAATATTTACAACAGCATAAGTCGACTTCAAACAAAATATGTTTGTAAACTATGTTAGTAATTCTGCAAAAGCTCTATAATAATTGTTTTCACTACGGATTTAAAACTCTGTAACGTGTGAGAAGATATGTTTTACATAAACTCGGTTGGCATTTAAGAGGATTTATTATTGTTAAATTAACATAAACTTATTTATAAATTCTCATAAACTCTTTTGTTTTAAATGATAAAGAGAATGAAAATGGTATAAATTAATTATAAAATACTTAAATTTTTGAAAGTTATTTTGTAACTGGTAACATAATTTTGAACATTTTTTCATAGTAAACATTTTGTTATTCATAATATAATAATTTCATTTTATTTTCAACAAGAGTGTAACCACTTTTAGAAACCTTTAAGTAGTTAGTATTTCCTATACATTTTGTCGGACTCATTGCTAACATTTACACTTTCTGTTAGTACTCTGAAAACTTACACGTACCTCCTTTTTCCTTCACGTTTGAAATCTCTTTTCTACTCTTCTTTAATTTTTCTGCAAGTCATAATTATATCCCTCAGTTTTTTATTTTCCCTTCTGATCTCTACTACAGTATGATTGGATGATAGTTAAGTAAGAAAGGGAAGGTGATTTGGGTCCAACATTATCAGAATTGTAAAAGTGGTATTGTAGATTTATAGGTTCCTATGAGATCTACTCTATTCTCCCCGAAGGAAGGTTAATGTTATTCTTCTGCAAATATTACATTTCAAGAGCTTAGCAGATCCTGACCCTGTTCTTGAAGTTCAAACGCGAGATAGTTTCTTTGTTCGAAATTATCTCACTGATTCTCTCAGGTAATTTTACGTACGCCAAATGTATATCCAAAAATTATTAGACGAATTTACATTTACATACAATCAGAAAAAGTGTTTTGCTTCCAACACTTCCAACATACGCTAACTAACTACATTCTGATTAAACTTGTCTTTAGAAGTATCACAAAATATAATAAAATGTCTGGAGCAAAAAAATGACTCAAGAGTGAGACAAAGGATTTAATTGCCTACATTTAACGTTCACTTCGTTTAAAATTGAAGTTTAATTACGTGTAAATAGGAGGCAGAGATTGATAAACCTGAGATCCTACAAGCAAAATATTTCCTGTACATCCTTCTCCCAATCTCTCTGTATCTGCTTAATTTCTTATCTTCTTAAAGCTTCTTCCATTCCGTAGTTCCCAGGCTACAAAAATCTACGGCCATACTACTTCCCCAAGATTTTATTTAGGAGTGGTTAGTTATCACTGACATTGGTAATATCATTTCTCAAGTAGTATCACTTCTTGTGTAGTCTTTCCTCAAAATTCTATACGATTGTCGTATAACTCATTTCCACTATTTTCTACTCTATTAGCGTTCTTTTCCTCTAGTTTGCTACGTAAGAATGACAATATATTTAATTATAATTAAAATAAAATGCGGTTCTCTGTAAGCACATTTGGAAGGGGGCATGAAGTTTCTCTTGTGTTATACATAGCATTTGTTATAACTCTGCATTAAAGCGGAAAACGTGTATCACGGACAGGATATTGTAACTGAAGTAATGATTAAACTAATAAAAGAAGACGTCAAGCGAAGTAACAAAAAACTCTTTTTAAAATCATTTATAAGCGTCTAAAGTTATTGGTAAATTTATCAGATATGTGAACACAATCTTAGAATCAAAGAAAGACGTGCTAGTTATAGGTCAGTGACTGTTTGCTATAGTATGAAGTTTTGTTTAAATTTTGTTTGATTTATTATGGTATTAGCGCAACAAAACTGAAATTCTCCTAATAACGTCTGAACTGAGTTTGATGGATGTTGTCCTGTGTGCTGTGTGGCGTCGGTTTGACCCGTCAACATCGCGTTGTTAAACTCATTTAAACTATTTCTCTAACAGATTAGCGATTGTACAATTTATCAGTTTTGTGGTATGTTTTGTGATGCACACAGTGTAATGGTAATCGATAATTAGACAATACATTTAGGCAAACAAGCAGACAGTTAGGTCGTTAGTGTAGTAAGTCTCATATAAGGACATTGTTTAATTATAAGTAGTTTTATTGACGTAAAGAAAGAGCTTCAGTTTAATTTATCATTTTCTGTAGTAGTGGCTATAGGTAGTTCACATTATACCGGATAATTACAGATTTGACTTTGATACGATTTCAGCTTCAAAAAAAACCTGGCGACAGATTTCTAGTTGTACGTCTGGTCACTTTTCCGCCGGCAATACGAAGGTAAAACTGTGAGTGTAATTTTACCAACACTAATTTCTTAAGAGCTTGGAGTTCGTAGTAAGTGGTAGATCTTATACGTCTGTGAAAGACTATTATTCATGCAGTGAGGTACCTGCTCTTGATTCATATGGCATTTTAAAGACGATAAAAGTAAGATATATCAATTGCATATAAAAATTGTGTAAGCAGAAAAAAATACTTTCAATTTTTGAACAGCGAAAAATAAATGAACTTTAAAACGGTACGCTGATGGTGAACTGTAAATGTTCCAACCTCTGTCCCGAAACACAAACCGGAATGATTACATTCGCGATGTATTACACAGAAAGGTTTCTTGCATAATAGTTTTACTGCAGTCGCACAGATCGTCGTATTGTACAGAAATAACTGACACCAGGTCAACTTACTAACAACAAGTTAGGTCTACAACTTAAATTAGACAGAACTAAACAACAGTTTACAGTATAGGTGGAATGCTCTCTGGCTCCTCATGGGCAGGGAGGTGCCGGAAAAATAAAATAGCCGGGGTAATCCAAAATTAGCAGTGTCAGACTGGGGTCATCAGCCCTAAAGAAGGCGGCCGGTCTAGGCTTGTGTGCCCCAAAATTAATGCAACTGGTCTTTCAGGTTGGCGGTTGTGCGAGGGACTCGTGACCCTTCCATCTAAAATTTAGTTTAATCGAATACTTCAACAGAGGAAAAACCGGCTGCATATACAGGAAATTGACTAGGGAATACTCAGGCTAAAGCATTTGGAATTTAGGAAAAATTAAGAGTAGGTACCTGGAATGTTAGAGGCCTTGCTAGAAAGGAGACTGAATTGGTGAAAGAATTGGAGGAGAGGCATGTTTATACCTGCGTGTTGTCGGAGACAAAAATCAAATTGAGGGGGAAATAGACGATAGGCAATTTTACAATGATATATCCTGGCGCTGATAAGAATAGGAGAGCTAGCGGTGGAGTGGCAACAATGTTCCACTAAACCGCAAAAATTACTCTAAACCGCACTTATATCGCCAGGTATAACTAAACTCTTAGTCGTTCGCAGCGCTTATATTTATACTCTGCTGAGATTTGAAAAAATCTGCTATTTTCCAGATAGGCACTCTGGAAATCGCTAGAAACTGTGTCAATTCCGACCTTTATAACGTTGCGCAGAATGATCGCCAAACGTCTGGAACAGCCTTGTGCGTTGCCGCATGTTAAATGACAGTTAGGCACTTTCGTTACTTTTCAGCTCAGCGTAGCAACTAATTCATGTTCATAATACTGTTACTCAACCGATTTGACATCCGTGATTTACTTACTATTTTGTTACTAATAGTTACAATATATCAATTATAATTCAAAGGAAATTACATTGTAATTGTTTAACTGTACCTTAAATTTAAGCCAAAAGTACGAGAATCGTTTCCACATGGACGAAAGGAGTCTTCAGGAAACCAAAAGTAACAAAGAAATGGAAAATCACAAGTACGGTAGGTTTACTGTGTGTACGTTTTGTGTGTTCACGCGCGCGCGCATGTGTGTGTTCTTGTTCATGAATACGCTAGCTGTAGACTGTTGTACACTCGTGGCGAAGTTAAAGGTTAGTAGTTATAAGATAGAAAAAAAACACACAGAAAGAAACGCCAAATTGACACGGCTTGTAAAGTCGACAGTCAGTGGGTGTAACAAAAACTTCCATTTACGTAGCTTCGTTGGGCACAGGATCACCAGTATCCCAAGCGCTAAACATCTTCCATCTCATATGTACTAACACGAAGGGTACTCTTATTTAACCGTGACTTGAATCAAAACTTATTCAAAGGGAAAAATGTTAAACATATATTTTTATTATATACTTGGGTAAAGTCTAATTTATGAAGTAAATATGTGAAATAATAATACTTTGCGTTCCATAAGCTGTATAGACGCTCTGTTATAAACATGACTTTATTTTATTTATTGTAATACATATTATCATATTGTTACGACAATTACGGAACGCCCTCGAAAAGGCAAGAGTGTTGTTCTACCCGCTTCTCGACTAGCCCAGTGTGCCTTGTGTGCGTCAAGGCCGTCCACTAAGGTAGCACTCCAGATTCTTCGAGAGAAGTTGTAACTACGCAAATTATGCTGGCACGCGGCCAGGTGAATGGAAAATTTATTATGGAACTTCTGCTGGCTAAATATAAGCAACAGCGACCGGCTTTGTTAGTTAGTTACACCTGGCGAGATTGTAGAACGCGGATCCTATGATTATTGCTAATTAGTGGAAAGTGATTATTGTGTTATAATTAGTGCGAAAATTTATTAGTTAGCATTATTATTGCGTGTAAGCAAATTTAACTAGATTTATTGTATGAGAGTACGTTGTTGATTTCAAGTTGTTCTTTGTGACTAATTAAAGCTGGTTGTTAGTGACTCTATTTGGTGTCTGTAATTTATTTCCACTGTACAGTGACATCGTCGTAACAATATGTATAAGATGGAACTTGCTTTGGAATATAAAAATAATAGTATTGATTTTATAGAAAGTATATACGTATTTTCTAACGGATGAGAGGAGAAAGGTTGCCAAAAATGATAATGGAATGCTTACCCCCGGAGAAGAGGAAGAGGGGAAGACCCAGACGATCATGGGGAGAGAGTATCCAGAAAGCTGTAAGTGCGAGGAATCTAACAGAGGAACTGCTTTGCATTGTGGATGCGGGGTGTCATTGCACCCGTGGGTTGACTGCAGCATCTGGAGCGTGTCCAATGGCTGCCAGTAGTTAAACGTAGTGCTGGTACAGTGCGACAGGTAACCTAATACTGGAAAAGGAAACCGCCAACCAGTTAACTGAGTAGGCGGGGGAGTAAAAACTTTTTGAATTTAAGCACTGCCGCTGGTACCGATTCGAGCAACAGATGTTGCCCGTCTCAGGTCCAGACAGCAGACGCCCTGAGGCGTCGGTCGCTCCTCGCGAGGCGGAGAGCCTCCGTGCCAATGAGCGATGACAGCGACAAGCAGCCGACTCAGCGTGCTAGGAGGTGGTCAGGAAGGAGAGAAGGACAGTTTCATTGATAAACTCTGGTAGGACTGATGCTTTCATTTTTATTTTTATTTAAAGAGGATGGCGTTATGGCAGGTCATCAACAGAGGAACATTGTTATGACAAAAAATATTGGAGAGAAAGTCTGGAAATCGGACAGCGACGACAGACGCTATAAACCGATGTTATATATATATATATATATATATATATATATATATATTGCAACAGAACACAGGATGAGAAGATATGCTGTTTATATCAGAGTACATGAATGACGAGCATTTTCTTGTTTAAATTTGTTTTGTGTAATATTTTGTCTTTTAGTCATAAGTTTTGTATTTAAAATTTCATAAGCATATAGGTTACACCAAACTCTTCATAAAAAGATGTACTATATTGTCATGTATGTTTTGTATGAATTGGTGCGCGTGTGCGGGTGTGATAATCTGCGATCGCTATAGCGGCAGTGGTAGTTAACCGATTTACATGAAAATTTGATAAGGAATTATTTAAGTAAGTAGCTTCGATTTGTGTTGACTCTGAGGTTTGTAACTATTTTAGAAATATGGTTTTTTAAGTAAAGAAAAACTCAAGTAAAACTCTCATCAATGATAGGGTAATAAAAATTGTAGATAATTTCCATGCAGGACTATGCAAAATTATACAAAGTTTTTCATGAAATTTGTGTATCTGGTCGTTCCATCAATCATGTGACTTGGGCTTGGCCTATCAAAATACACCAAATTCAGTGAGATCCATAATTCAGTTGCAAAGCTAGGATGTACACAGTCTGTCTGTCGACGTTGCTAGGGGAAGTTGTGCCCGGGTAAGAGAGTTGTTCTCTTACAAAAGTAGAAATATCTTATATAAAATAAACCATAAACCTTAAAATTCTTAACGAAGTTTTGCGGTAAGAACCAAGAAGGAATAGAAGAATATTTTATATAAAATAAACTATAAACCTTGAAATTCTTAACGAAGTTTTGCGATAAGAACCGAGAAGGTAAATAATTAAATAAAATTTAAAATATACTACAGTACTGTTTCGTGAAAGTTAAGATATCCGCTTAGGGAACTTAAAGACACTATAAAATATCGTGGAAGCAGTCAAACATATATATCGTGGAAGCAGACTCTGTGAAATATCGCCGCTGGAGCCGCTTGCTGTAGAAGAAGACGACGAGACGAAGAGGACGCCAGGACGAAGAGGACACCAGGAAGGAGTGAAGCTGTGGAAGAGGACGACGAGACAAAGAGGACACCAGGAAGGAGGGACAGGAAGAAGAGGACGCCAAGACGGGACCGACGAGACGAGAGGAGGACGTTGCAACAAACAAGTAAAATCGATTTATATTATCGAACAATACAAACAATTAAATTTATTATCAATACATGACAATTTAAAATACATTATACATCTTTATAAACAATATTTGTATATAGTAAATAATTTTTCATCTCCTCCATAATAGACTTGTATCGATTTTTACACACTCACAATATCCTTATTAGAATAATAAAGTTTGATCTGTTGCAATATATATATTCTTCTTTCTTAGATAAAATCGCCGTGCCGTTATAGAAATTAATAATATATTGTTACATCACTGAAACAAAATAATATGCGTTGAGTACGTAAAGCTGTCACGTAACGTTCAGTCGGCAAGTATTGTACAGCCGTCCACACTGGATGAGCTTGCCTTAGTTCACACTGTGGAATCTTCTCGCAAATATTACGTCACACACGTAACTTTGCCGCACTGTAAACCTCCTGGTGCGGTCACCTGTAGCCAGCTGAGTTATGTGAATTTAAGCCAGATGGGTCTTTTGGGGGGGGGTTTGAGACTGGTCCTTGTTAGGACCAGTCTCAGGCTGTTCCGGGGAAAGCCCTCTTTAACCATATGGGAAGGAAAATAGGAATCTCATGTCAGTGGAGGCCGGGCGTTGAGAAGGTAGAGTAGTGCATGTGGGTGTCGATGTAGTTTGTAGCGTTGTCGGTGAAGGAAGAGGCTGATGGAGGCGCCATTTATTAGTGTTTATTTACTTTTGGGGCGGCCAAGACAGGGACGAGTAACGCAGGTCGCCAGAGCTGGAAGGTGGTGACAGAGAGGCGTCATGGTAGACGGGGGACACAAAGAAGAGGGTTAAAAACCTGATAACTAGGTAAGGGAAATTTTAATTATTGTGTGATCAGGAAGGTTGGCAGGTAGAATATTTTTTGCAGTTTGGGATTAGGTGCTTCTAAATGTTTCTATTCCTCTGACGCTGGCGGCGAGGAGTTCTGAGCGAAGGTCCATCGGCTATGGTAAGGAGACGGTTTATGAGGAAGGAAGGTCTGCGAGTATTGCGGGTAGTTCTATTGATGGAGGAGACTATGGATTGTAGGGAAGAAGTGCGTTGTGAAGCTGTTTTAGAGTATTTCCAATTAGGTTCGTGTAGGAAGGTGTCAATGTTGGGGAAAAGTGTATTTAATGCATACAGAGCGCTGTTGGAGGTTTTGTAATGGGAGGTCTGCGATATATCAGTCGTAGAGCTCGTCGTTCTGTGATTCGGTAGGGATTGAGGCGGGCAGGGTCGGCGGTCAGGAGTATGATATGAGCATAAGTAACGATTGGGGGGATGGCGGTGGTGTATATGCGGCTAAGTAGTCCGCTGGAGTAACGATGAGTCAGAGATTCCCCTGCGTTTTAAGAGTTCCACGAACAGTTTGATCCAGCCCTGTAAAACAATGTTACTAAAACTGGAAATAGTGGAAAATCTTCTGCACCACCGACAATTAGGCACTTTGGCAGTTCCGACTAAATTCAAAGTTGTATGTTCACGTATACTCTGAGATATTCTAACGCTTCTTCGACCAGTCGGCTTTTATTCCAAAGCTGCTTTTGTAATCGGGGGACTTGATAATGGTGGACACATTGAAATGTCTCATCCGGAGCGTGTCAGATAGCAGTTTAGCGATAAGTACGTCGAAGCTGGAGTTAATTAAAATAGTTAACCTCTTCTAATATTCTATTAACGATGAATATGTTACATCAAATTAGTTATAGGCCTAGGTGTTGATCCTTTACAGGCCATTATTTCCGTTTTATATGCCAATATTGTTTTTGAAGTGTCATTAATCAACAGCCTCTCTCCGGTTGTTGCTATTGTAATTATTCAGCTTGGTGACTGATTATTGTTCGCGTATCGTGCGTATTGGCAAGCTGTTTTTTTTTTAGCCAGAAAATTTTTGTAATACGAGTGTTATTTTTTCATAAACCAGAGTAAATAAAATTTGATCTAATTTCTCTGACATTCGATTTATTTCTGTATTTTAAGATCACAGTCCATGGAATTCTCGTAACAGAATTTTCACTACTTAAGGTGTTAAATTATGGCAACTCATTAGTAACACTTTTCAACTTATGTTCCTCCTACCTATCGTCTCTGCACTTTTTAGGCGAATCCTTTTTATAAAAAACAAAAAAGCTTACGTAATAAAACTGAAAATTGTCTATGTATTTATAGTCAACGCTTTTTTTACATCTGTTCATCGACTGTGATGAACGATCACTATATCATTGGTTTAATTAACGGTTTATTTGAAATTATGAATACCTGGTATTAGCGGGCTTTAAAATAAGAAATAGAACAGAAATAGTCGCTGCGAGAGACGAGAACTAAATACGATTCGACTGATTACAGATATTGACAGATATTCAAGACTCGAGACGCAATATTAGAGTGTGGGCGCTCCATTAGCTACACGTGCTGTTCGTATGTAATATTGTGTTATGTGTAAGTAGGCGGAGAGGAAAATGGAGAGAACGAGAAATAAAGTTACGAATTTTCCCGTCGTGTGACTTTGTCTTCTTAGTCACTTGTAACGGATACTCTTTCTCATTCGTAAGATTCAACATTCGTAAGTATCCGAGCAACTTCAAACGGATGAAATAAAATAAAATTATAAAGTTATAGTAGACCACGGCCTTACAGGCCGGTTCTTAATTTAAATAATTATGACGCCGCCCGCTAAAGCCTAAGAAATAGGTTAATACTCTAAACACCTGACATGAAATAAGTGGCAGGAATCAGAATCAAACGGTAACAGACAAGCGTCGGTGGAATTTAGATGAGCATAACTTGTAAAATGAGCAGAGGCTTGAATACTTTATTAACCTGTTTTACTTACTGGATAAATTAATTTTATAAATACAGTATATCTCAGTTTATTGTTTTTTTTTCTTTTTCTTGAGATACACCAAACGTTGCGCCCTTAGAGATCAAATACTAAATGAAGTCATAAGAACCGTGTTAAATGTAATGGCCAGCAGAATAATGGAAGGACAAATAAATTGAGGGAGCATATCGAGAGATTGGAAGATATGAGACCACATAAACAAGTAATAAGATATAGACGGAGATATAGAAAACGAGATATAGATAGACCAAGGAAGAGATGGCTTCAGTGGAGACGGAACAGGCTGTAAGCCTATACCTTGACGTCAAGAAGAAGAAGAAGAAGAAGAAGAAGAAGAAGAAGAAGAAGAAGAAGAAGAAGAAGAAGAAGAAGAAGAAGAAGAAAAAGAAGAAGAAGAAGAAGAAGAAGAAGAAGAAGAAGAAGAAGAAGAAGAAGAAGAAGAAGAAGAAGAAGAAGAAGAAGATCCCAGTTTATTAACACAATACTTAAAGAAAGAGAAGAACTACTTTATATGTTCTCAAGCTCCTTTGGAATTTTTTTAGAACTTTTCTTTCTTAAATAACAATAGGGATCGTTGCTACATTGTATCATTTAAATAAAATACCAACCGAACTGATTATTTTTGTTTCAATAATTGTATTGTTTATTGTAGCTAAGGAAGACCAAACTTTCATGCTAATGAAGAAAGGTAGAAACGCTAGTTTTCCTCAAAACGTAAGACAAAACAAATGGCGAATAAGGTAGATTTTACTCGCCAAAGGAAATATTAAAAATTATTTTAAAAAAAAGTCAAAGCAAGTACTGTAGTCAAACGTTGTGTGCGATTAAAAAAAAAAATTCTTACATGCATATGCAGATATATACAGCATTTTTAAAACTACCAATTTAGGTTTTGAAAAAATTACGTTTTGAATGTTGCCACTGCAGGTGAATCACGGATTCCGCCCCTTAAAACCTAACATCCTGCGACTCTTAAATTCCTAAGGAAACATAAACGAGGAAATTATAAAGCTAATCCAATTTAAAAATATGTTAACAGTTTACTCTTTCAGTTATATTCCTGTACTTAAATTATGTGCTATGTGTGAACGCTCTAAAGACGCTCTAAATTAGCGTGTGTTTAATTTAAATAAAATTAGTATGATTTTTTCTGTGAAACCGTAAAATTTAATACTACAAAACCAGTTATTTAAATTTAAGAATATTTAAAATACCTCAGTATGATCCTGACCGTCGGTATCTTAATATACACTCCTACGAAGGCTTTTGGTAACTCGAAAAATGTAGTTTTCTCGATGACTGATTGACTCTAAACATAATATTATGTTTCGCCCTCGTTCAGTATCTTAGCAAGAGAAGTTTGAGTCGTTAAATTAAAAACACACTTGTTACGTAAAGGACGAAAGAGTGTAGTAAAGAAAAGACGTGTGTGAAATATGAATTAGTAGCGAGGCGGGCGAGCACCGGTGCTGAGTGAGTTTACTCTAGTTGGCACACACAACGGTCTCGCTGCCCCTGGCTAAACGGCCGGAAAGGCTTATTCCGTTTAGATCCGAGACAGAGGGTTGTTCAACTGTCTGACCCATTTAGCAACAACGACGACGGACTCTTTGCCAACAGACGTACGCGGAAAACTACACAATTTTCTGCTACACTGGATGGCGACGTTCTTTAATTTTTATTTACAAACGTCTACCTAATTCCGCTGAACTAGTTTCGCGTAACTAACTTTCTTTACTTTCTTTGCTTGCGTCGTATGGTTGTAACTTTTAAATTAACCGTCAACACGGTGACTCAAAATATGCAGGAAACACAACTGTTTTATGTCTACTGTATACAATTTTGCTTGTAAATGAGTTGTAGGTCGTAAAATTAAACATTACACTTCGCACGCTGCTATTTAATTACTACATACGGAAATCCTTGTAGAGAATAAACAACGAGTGCCATTTTGGTCTTATATTCTGTGTCCTTGTTTCTCTTGTTAGCTCACACGTACAACTCATATACATTCATGTACTAAGTGAACGCACACATCACAATTACGGCCCTTCGTCCAGTTTTCATCTGAATGAAGTTCATCAACTTTTAAGCATTTTGTGACCCGATAATTTTAATTTTAATTTATGTTAAAAACAGAACACAAGAGTTCGCTTATGGCTAGAATTAAGCCGCCTATAAAAAAAGCTGTCAGAGAGAATTTTGAAAGTTATAGAGCTATTACCTTCCTCAACAAAATATTTAAAATTATTCTACAGGGTATTAAGGGCAATTCTGACAAAATAAGGGTACAACAGATGAAATGTTTATCGTGAGACAGAAAATGGAAAAACTGTATGAGTATGACATGCAGCTGCACATTTTTAAGACTTTAAATAGGTTTTGATAGTATTGACAGATGTAAGTTGTACAAAATACTTGAGAAAACAAAGTAGTACTAGAGTGAGAGTGTAAGGCGATAGCAATATAAAGGAGACTTTCAAACTTTCTTTAATCTTGTACTTCACAAGGCCATTTTGGTGGTTAATCCAAAAAGAAATATATTTTTTTTATTCGATATGTTACGAATTTGTGATTATGCTGAATGGAAAATTCAAACATTGCAATACAGTTGTGACGGACGTGGCATCTCTGAAGAATGTATATAAAGTGATACTGAACGAGAAGCAAAAAATGTAGGCCTCATAGTACAGGTAATTTGAACAGGATCCCTCGAAAACTAATTAGAGGAGAAAGAAAGGTTGATGAGGTGAAAGAGTCTCATGAGAATATCTTACGGAAAAGCCTTGAACAATCAGAATAGGACGAGTGACAAAATTCCGAAAAGAATTCAACATGGAAGTCGTGATCGTTTTACTAATATAGAAATGTTTAGAAATAAGATGGTTACAAGACGAGCCAAAATGAAGATTTGCATGAGCATGGTGCGTCCCGTTGTGAAACATGGACCTTGTCAAGGTTTGAAAGAAAAATCTTTAGAAAGATATTTGGTACGATTAAAGGAGGGGATACTTGAAGAATAAGGAAAAATTAAAAATTGAATGTATTTATTGAACGGAAAGATATTGTGTTTATCAAAGCACAAAGACCAATTTAGCGGGAGCACTTTGAAATAATGGAGGATACAAGAACTGTTAAGAATATCTGGAAGAGGAGATTATATGAAAGAGAAAGGAAGAATCGACCAAGGGAAAGGTGTACGGACGACGTGACTCGACACCTTACTACGATGGGTATAAGAGGATCGAAAATATTGGCAAATGATAGAGTAGAGTGGATGAGGATTAAAATGGAACCCAAGGCCCATCATCGGCTGTGAAGCCAGTGAAAGAAGAATAGAGCTGTTAGCTTATTAGTTAGTGATGCTTATAGTCTTCCAATGATGCTCATACTTAGAAGAGGAGCAATCAGGTTTCAGGAAGGATGCTGTTTTACGCTGCAGAAAGTTATCAAAAATATTCACTTTGAAACTTATGTATCATTCAATGATTTTAAAAAGGCGTTTGATAATGAAGAGATAAAAAAACTTTGTGATAGTTTGATTAACAGAGGTTATCTTTTGCTCTTTGTTCTAGGCATTATGGGTTTATATGGGAAATCATCAATCGTATTATATTTAGGATATAAACTAACGGGACGTATGAAAACTAATAAGGGCTTAACACAGGGGTGTGTATTCCCACGACACCTTTTAATATTTACGCAATTCTCAGATGAGGGTTAATCTTTAACTCAGAAATGTAATTGAACCTTGGAATATCATTTGACGTCCTTTGACAGATGATGTTTAATTGTTCAACATACCAAATATCAGTTGGAGAAAAGAATTTGTAAACCATAAAGCATTTATAAAAATCACAATTGAAGGACTCCTTCAACAAAGGATAAAGTTATCAGTGGCCTTGAAAAGCAAACACCCTGTGAGATTAAAAATATGTAGAATTAGAGAAGAAAATTGTCGGGCTTTTAATATTTGCGTTGTGATGTTTCTTTTAACACAGAAATGTTTAGACATGTTTATTTGATAATACGTATGACACTAAAATACAATGATAAGAAAGGCAAAATATTAACATTTTGCAAGATGATACCTATTCTGCATGTTTATTTAATGTACAGCAGTGAAGCTGTGTGTTGCCGAAATAACAAAGTAAAGTCATAAATATCGACGGAGATGAGATTTTTCCGTCCTGTGAATGGCAGAATGAGTAAAAAATTAGAATAATCTCAAAGATTTAAACACTTACTTTTACAGGAAAAATCAAAAGTTACACATAAAATGGTGCAGGCATTAGGATAGGATATATAGAAAGAGAGCATGTCCACCTCTTGAATGTAGAGACGTTAATTGCACACTTAAGAGGTGCTTAGAGGAGCAAACCGGCTTGTGTACTCCATCTAGTGCAGACGAAGAAGAAGAAGAAGAAGAAGAAGAAGAAGAAGAGGAGGAGGAAACGTCACATCCTCCAAATAGCAACCTGGTCTCAGCTCTGAATTTCAAAGAGACTGCTGGAAATTGGTACTTGGGAGAAGAGGATTCCTTATTAAAAAAAAGAGAAATACATTCGGCGCCCAAGTTAGCAAACAGGATATACCACACACAGGCTAAGTCGAAATTTCAATGAGAAAAGGTGAGGTGAGATGAGGAGATACCAAACCCCCTTCCATCCTTATATGTGAATTTGACCCACATATAGTTAGTATTAATATGTAGCATTGCATATTTAGCTATAATTGTCATAATAAGACGTTATCTGACTTTTAATGTTTTTGTATACATTTTTATACAAGCACAACCATATATAGTGGCTCGTAGCAGTAAATATAATGCGTATGTGTGTGTTTGTCACATACTGATGTAGCATTTGATAAGGGTGTATAAACAACTAGACACAACATTCCACTGCCTTCCAGTAAAAACAAACACGTTCCAACCCCCTCACCGTCCAAGATTATAAAAAAATAGCATGTTGTCTTTTATATAACACTACATGTAAACATGGATGTGTTTACATAAACAAAGATAGCGATACAGTAAGCAATCAGTTTGCGAAATGCTTATACATGCAATCAGACTTTGATATTAGTGGAGTTCTCTTAAACTGGGATCACAGATTGTGGACTAGTGAACTGAATCTACATCACTCTGTAACCCTTATTATTTTTTGTGTAAAATCAAGTTAAATATAACGGCGTCTGCCGACGATGTAACTATCATAGCCTGGTCAAATGCTGCAGCGATAGGACTACCAATAAATATGAATACAACCAAAATATTAAGGCACACAAGATCTACTCGTCGAAGCAGGAAAAGTTGATTATAGGAGAAGACAGTATAGTAGCGCTTAGTGTTTCATGTACTTGAGAGTAACAACATATGAAGAGGTTAATGAAGGTACAGAGAGAAGGAGATGGTCAACTTTAGTTAACAACGCATGTTTCGCGCTTATCGCCGTCTTTAAAGCATTTGACAAAACATTCATAGTCTGACAAAAATGGACATATACGACAGTATTATAATACTATCCATTCAGGTAATGAAACAAGGATATTATAATTCAGAGAACACTAGTGAGCGCTTGAAGATATTTGAGAGGGCGTTACTGAGGCGAATCCTAGGCCCCGTACGTAGAAATGGGAAGTGGAGGATACTGCACAAGAAAAGAGCGCACTCGAATTGAGAACATTTTCTGACCGCGAGAAAGTTCAAAAAACAATGTTCACTAGTCCGCGCACTCAAATTGAGAAAATTACCCTCTAGGAAGGCAATTACCCTCTAGGAATGCGACCAACAAATCTCGTATATTGTTAAGGATTGTTTGTAAAATGTGTCGGCATGAACATCTCTCCCTCCCTTACTCTCTCTCTCTCTTTCTCTCCCCCATTCTCTCTCGTTCTTTATCACTCCCGCCTAACTTTATTTGCGAAGTTAAGAGGCAGAAGTAATCGTCACTAAAAGCATAATGTTTAAAGAAAATACTATACATCACCGTAGTGTATAATTAAATATCAGCATCTCGTTATTTACTGGAAATCATTAAACATTAACTGGCGTAACAGCCGAGATTAGATATTCTATAATTTTCGTACGCTATAGACTTCTCCACTTAAGTTACATTTATTTTTTAATTTTAGTATTATCTTTAAAAATAACACAACAGTAAAATTCAGGTAATAACTGGCAAAAGTTTAATCTCAATTAACACTGGAATTATCAGGAACGTATGACATTCGAATTTTCTCCATTCGAGTATGCCATGTATCGGAAGCAGTTCGTGTGAGCCGCAACAAAGAAGATTATTAGCCGCAACGAGCTAACAGTGGAAATGCGCATGGAGCTGAGGAAATTACAACGCGTTGGCCACGTCGTGACACTGGACAATGGTAGAATACGTGAAAAGAGTCTTCATAGCAAATATGGAGGGAAGAATGTCAAAATACCGCCTAAAGGAAAGATGGGAAGTTATTGCCACATACGCGACAGAGATGCTAGGTGTGCGAGGCTGGAAGGAAGGCCTTGGCTACCAATGTAGGTTCAGGACAGAAGAGGACAAGGCCCGACTTAGGGATACAGGACAAGGGGACACGCGTTGGTAGGTTAACAAATCGTACTTTATATATTCATTTATTTATAGTCAGATGCTGACAGTTCCGGTTGTTGAAGATAGGGATAATCAATTTATTTTAAATCAGTGAATATTGCATGAAGTGAATAAATACATGTACGTATGTCATTACATCACTGTACACTGTCACATATTAAAAGCTTCCCCGCGTAATGTAAACAGAAGGAGTCTTGTATTTGACTAATTACCAGACCGGCAACCGACGTTATATCGTTATTGTAACATAAAACCGATACCGATACTGACATACATCACTACATAATGGGATTAACGTTCTGTGTTATACCGACGATGTACACAGCGTGTGTGATGGATGATTGGATTACTGATAGTCAACTGCAAAACTTTGGAAAGACGCGAGAATCGCTTGATATCTTGATTGCGTTGTTCCGCTTTACTTGTTGGTCAACATTAATCACTGACTTATTACTGAACAAAAATAATAAATTATAAATTATCAAATGGTATATAATATGAAAAGCTTCAATAGTGCCTGGACAGTATCGACTGTTGGTATCGAGTACTGAATCGCTTAACCAGAATTATTAAAGTTGTTAATGTAGCTTAGGAATAAAAAAAAATAATTTAAAATAAGCAAAATAAAATTAACAAAAGAACAAACCAAATAACAAAACAAAACAAATCGAGTAACTAAACTAGTAAGCTCCTTAATTTGCATGAAAGAAATACATTTATTTTTAGTAAAAAAAAATTAATAAATTTTAATGTTTTAAAGCTGTGTTTTGATTTTTTAGTCCGTGGTTTCCCTAAACTTAACAAAAATCTTTTATAACAAAAATTCCTTATAACAGTACATTCGGATTTGGATTCAAATTCATTTCTATTAAAATTCCCTTCATTTGAAAAAACTGTTGATCACTTTTTTAGGTCTCCACAATTTTCTTTTATCCGTAACTAAATGTAACTTTTACATTCCATTTTGATTTATGTTCAATATTTTTTTAATATGATCTCGTTCTAGGTTATATAATTTTTTCCAAACATTTTATCTTTTTATATACTTTTCGCGCCCTGGTGTCCGAAAAGTTAAACATTTCCAGACACAACACTATATTCATATTTTTGTTAGATTTTCCTAATTTAATTTTATATAGCCTACCACACGGAATTTTGTGATTTTTTTTTCAAACTTTTGACACAACAGTTTTGTCTTCCGCCCTCTTATTTTTGGAAGACCAATGTCAAAATTAGGCGATCTGTGACATAAAAGGATGAATGTACGCATGCAAAGTTTTACAAAAATCGATTGGTGCTTTCAAATAGCGAAAACACAAAAGAGGCACTGAATAGTACTGAAGTCCTCTTTATCTACATTACTAGCGTCAGAATAATGTTATCAGTTACATTATGCCCACTAGTAGGTAGTCACACATCTCTAACACAGACAACAATTATTAAAAAAAATTTACAGGCATTGCACAAATGCAATGCACAGAGAAGGGCATTGAAAATGCTTCAATAAATCTAAAAATTATATATATTTATGTTCATTCACCAATCAATGAATTCATTCTCCATTTACCAATGTACAGATTATAAGTTAAATGTAGTCTCATTCATAAGCGAAGTTTTATATGTGTACTACGTTATTGACAACAAAGAAGTAGTTTCTATGGAAACTCACCGGTTCCCATTTTTGATCACTCACCAGCGGTCGTTTTAAAATGTGCGACACGTTCTTATAAACATTTTCAATGTTAAAAATTAGTAAACTTAATACCATTTTAAAAAATAGATCCAATGATTTACAACCAACTTCTTACGCTCCCAAATAAAACGTTTTTGCCTGTAAAACAAGCCACCACAAAAATTTGCATGCAACTTGTAGAGAGGTTTAAGACCCATCACGAACGATGTTTTCGTAGGCAGAACCATAACAATAATCCACACATGCAGTGCGAGTGGTGCTTGTACACGCACCCTGCACACCAGACCTTTCTGTTGTTCCAGCCAACTCGTCGCAAGTCTCATTTATCCATCTCAACATATATGTCGACTTTCCACGTACTCCTGAGTCTACCTCGTTTCCGTGGTTTAGCTGGAACCCAGATTACCAATTTTGGGACCAACTATCATCAGCCGTCAGTTCCATGCGGCCATATCATACAAGGCACTTCGTAAGTGTTTTGTCTAAGGGAAGTCCCTACTAAAAATAACCAAAAATTTATAAAAAATGAGCAACTTTTTCGTAACAAATTGTTTTATGATTAGTTCTTTAAGTAAAAAAAAAAATCTAAAACATTTTTCCTGAAATATTTTGTAGGAAAAACAAATTGTTTGGGAAAACCTAACACCTAAGCGATTTACATTTCATTTAGGTATTATAATCAAATAATATTATTTATATAATATAATTTTACACATCTATCATACTAGTACTAATTTAAAAATAAGTGTTACATGTATTAAACATTAACTGGTTTGTTTATAATGAAAAAAATCAGACGTCTAAAGTAGCTGTGAACTACAGACATGGTCGATAAGAAGATTGATTGGACAGCTGTAGAAGATATTTGTTCCTATAAATTATTAAAAATGTAACATAAAATATTTTATTGTTTATTCTATTATAATTTATTATTTTAATACCCATAGAGTAATACAAAAATCATATCAAGCCTTTGTACTCCATAAATATTTCATTTTCTAACAGAAAGGAAACTTTTTTAGAAAAATTTCTAAGGTTTTTAGAAAATCCGATTTTCCCGCTAATTGAATTTTTCATCTTTTTATACATACTTTGTAATATATATCTACAAAACTATCTTACTTACTACTCTGAAATTTTGCATATGTCTTTTGGATACAATTACCTAAAACAACGGATATCTGTATTTAATTTGGGGTTATAGTTCCTTTGTAATAAACTTTTATTTGTAAATTTAAAAATTAAAAAAAATATTTTTACTATTTTCTTATCAGAAAAATTGCATTTAATTACATAAAAAAAATACGCTTGTTGTAGATAATTGTATTCCGTTCAAAATGATACCTTCCGAAAGGTCGTATGACTTCTAGTTCCTCTGGAATGTCAATTTGAAAAATATTCCAAAAACATTGCTAAGAAACGTTGAAAAACTCCATTTTTAGTACCGGTAGGCCTACTAAAAATATTTTTGCCAGTTACAAATGTTTACCCTTTATTTAGTGCAACAATAAATAATGAAAAATCTGAATGAATTAAAAGGTTACAAAATAAAAAGTTTTGCCAGTTTCAGTAGGGACTCCCTACTGTTTTGGCAACACGAATAGTGTCCTGATATCTTCATTTCTAGCGCACTGGAGCCTAGGCACACCAGATTTCATCAGAAGTCCATTTCTAGCACTTGCAACTAGCTTACCATAACAATAGCTTGTTGTCATTTGATCAATAGAGACTAACAGAAACGCATGATGTATTCAGTGGTGTACGTTATTAATCCGGGCAGTAGTCCGATTTTTCTCTGGTGTAACCATTTTCTAATTTTCCAATCAAACTGTTGCCACTTCATTCCACTAAGACCTGTATCGTACTAAAAGTGTTTGATTAATTTCAGGTCTACACTTTATAAGATCACGTAGTAAACTATCTGAAAGCTTCTCTCCTTGCAAACAAAATAATAAGGGACCATGGTTAACGTCACGGTAGTAACAATGAAATTGACATAGAAACTTTACAATTTTTACTAATTGTTTGAACCTCCCGTTCATCGAGCTCCGGCCTGGACAACGCTCACAAATCAGGAGGCGTGGCGTCCCCATGCATCTTCTGTTTTTTTTTTCACTAATGTTTTTAATGTTTACAAAAACGACAGTATTACGAAAACTAAATAGATAAATGTATATTGGAGTTACTCATTGCCTCTCCCTGAAACTGTTCCCCGCGTTCAATTGAAAAACCACTTATGTACAGTTATATACTAACAATCCTTGTCGAGTTTTGCCAAAGTAATTATACACATTTTTAAGTTATTTTTACGAACAGTTGAAAAAATCTCTAATGTAGTACTGAAATAGTGTTTATTAATTTCGGAATGAGGACATATGAACTGGGCAGTCAAACCCCTGGATCACCGCGACATCCAAGACATCGGAATCCGCGTTGAGTTGTGAGTGGTAGAACGTAGGTCGGGCAAGCCCAGTCACCGTCCCCCGACGAGCATCTACGAACCTCCGTAAGCGCTCCCGTTTTGGGCAGTAAATCGAATGTTCCAATCCCGATGCTTACAATTCAGATCGTCGGCCACGATGAAATTTCTGTGTGCATCGTAGACAACCGCTAAGTCAGGGTGCAATAACAGTTTCGTCGGGGGCTTATATGCCGACACCAAGAGGTCTCCGCCTAGAACTTGATGGATCTCTACAGCGGTGACCTCGAGGTAGGCCTGGGAGCCAAGATGACGCGGTGATGACCAATTGTGGTCCTCACCGTGACCGCTTTGTCGCCCCTTGCAGTGTCCGGCCGGTCGTCCTGATAACACACATAGTTATCCAATCGAAACCGTCTCGCCGGAGTCAGGTGGGCTCATTGAGAACTATTACATTCGGTTTGAGTTGGGTTACTAATTCTTGGAGCTCCTGGACTTTGTCTACTAAATAGTTGGCATTCCAGGAGAGGATCGAGATATCACGTTTGGAGACCCGACTCATAGAAGACCTACACAAGAGGCGGCTTCTACCAAGTGCATGAATCGCTCGGCTACATCGGCAGTCTCCAAGCGGGATCGGATTGACCTGAAGGTCTGGGCGACTTTGCGGATGTCGTACTGGATGAATTTTACGTTGTCGGGGACGGAACGACAGGAAGTATGCCCGAAGACTGTGCGTGTAAGAGCGTTGAGGCGTAACAAACGAGGGTTAGGTGGAAGCCTTAGGGACTGGGTCGCTGATCGCGCCTTTACTGGAGGCGCTAGGAGGCGGGATTGATGCGTTGGCGTCGCGACGCGCAGGCTGTCTGGAAAGGGTGGCAGAACCTCTGGATTGAGCCCCACGGGATTTCTGCTGCTTATTTTTCCTTTGCCTGCAACTTGCGTGAAACGCGGAGGCGGCAAGGCTGGCGAGGCTGCTTCTGAAGAAGGAACAGGATCTTCCGCAGAAGTGGAGGCTTGTTGTTCCTCAGGCTCCACAACCTAAATGGTAGTGGCTGGCTCTGACGTCTCTTTAGATGACGCGGAGTTGCGGCGCTTCAGGGCTGTCGCCTTCGACGAAGCCTGAGGTGGGGATGCCTGTGTCACAGGTGGTTGCTTCGTTTTTTATTGTGACGGCTTGAATTGACGGATAACACGACTAACAGTAATTACTAGTACATTTATAAAAGGTGGGCTTTTTATATCCTAGCCAACGTCAATAGTGGTGTACTGATTAAGAGAAAATTTCATACGAATCGAAGAACGTCTCGGCGGGATACTTGCGACGGGAAAACAGAATTTGACGTCATTCTACTATTACCCAATTACTGAGAAATGTCATGTAGTGTTCATACAATCAAGTTATTTGTGACTTGTAGGTGTTACCAATTATTAGTTGCTCAATCAAAGAGTAAATATATTTAAAGCGAATATTTGTTAACGTAACAATAATTTAAAACGAGAATATGTAGCCCTATTCTTTTTAACGAAAGGAGAAGACAAATGAAACTAATTAAATACATCAAGGCAAACATAAGGCTTAGTGAACGTAAAATTGTAGTGGTAACACACATGAAGAAAACGGTGCAGGTAAAAGTCAATCCGTGATATCAGCTGAAATAAAGACACGTCATTCATATTATTTCGCTAAAACCCTACTGAATTTTCTTTCTTTTAGTAGCAGAAAACATTCAATGCATAACAATAATACGTAGCTCGGAACCAGCATTCCTTTTATTCGTATTGATTCCTTTCCTTTCACGGTTAGAATGATACGTCTGGCTACTGGAAATGGGGTCAGCCGGCGGAAGTAGGTATCGGCGTGGCGCACACCCGGTGCCTTTACCCCAGAGTAAACAGCTCTGTTCCTACATTTTACTGGAAAATTTGTTTGTTTATTTGGTGTGTGTGTGTGTGTGTGTGTGTGTGTGTGATCCACTTTCTGATTATTAGCGTTTTATACAATATTTACACTAATTTCACGAACACAATGCCTTACGAGGCAATATATATGTTTATTGTAGAGTCTTCTTCTAAAGTACTTGAAACGACTAACAATTTTTTTCTTTCTTTTTATTATATTTTTGTTTACTGATTATCACACTAGAGAACAACTATCACGTAATACAAAGTGAAACCGATATAATATAGAAATAATTTAGTTAAAAATTTTATTTCGACTACAAACTTATTAATCTAATTACTTTACCAAAAGCATTAGGTAGAAATAACAAATGTTCTTTTATAGCAGACTCAATTTTAAAAATATTTAATTTCATTTTTAGTATGCTACAGACAAATCAAGGGAGAATGCCCATCCCAATAAATGCACTTAAATTTTTTACCTCTATCAAACGCTACGTTGTAAACTTACGTGTGCCATGAATATTGCTAAGAAGCTAATAATCTACGTAGTGATACATTATAACTGATTAGATCATATCTTAATGTTCTAAATAATGTGAAGGACAATTTTTATTTTCAACCTGTAACAATATTTGAAATGCCGTAAATGTAAACTTAAACTTGTCTAGAAATGTAACCGAATCAAACATAAACAAAACAGTGTGTTAATAATACTGAGTGATGAAGAGAAATACACTAATCACCGTATAGTAAAAATGAACACTGTTCACATAAACTAAAAAATTATTGGTAATTAAAAAGCAATTCAAGTAGAGAATGCGTGAAGATAACGCGTGCCAAATATAGTAACTCGGAAATTTACCAACGTACAGAGACGAAAACGATGAAACAACACGACACATTTTGTAAAATAATTTTCAGTCAAGTATAGGTGGAACAAGCACTACGGTTGCCAAAAAGTAGTGTTATTTTCTCATTACGTTACTGGGTTATGCGACGATAAAATTACCGACTACAAAATAGTTGCAGCAAACGGCTCGTTGTACAAAAGTTGTTACGAGACAAGTAGAGGAGCATTCATTATGTGGCATACGACTCTCTACCGCAGCCCTCAAAAGTATAATGAAGTTGGAAGCTTTCCCACAATAGCCCTCTACTACTACTTACTTGTCTTTACATACAGAGAGAGAGAGAGAGAGAGAGAGAGAGAGAGGGAGAGAGAGAGAGAGAGAGAGCTGACAGCATATGTCACATAAAAATGCTGTATAATATAATTAAAGTTGCTGAACACATTTTGCATTAATGGTGATCAGCGTAGCACAGAATCAGCATACCTTTTATAAAATATGGCGTTTAAACCGGTTTTAGGATAGGGCAGTACGTGTATTGCGGCGTCCATATAGACTCCTGATCAACACGATTCTAATGATTACCCGGACTCGTTAGAGAGTAAGTTATTCCGTCTGGGCTTGGCGCTAACGACATTGTCATATTTTTAACCTACATTAAACCAACTTCCTATCAAAGGTAACGTTACGTAACTTACCTACCATTTAAGATAACAAAAACATTTTTATACGAAATGATAAGAAAATCTTACTAAATCACAGCCATCGACACGTATCCATATGCCATCTAGATGCTACGTGTTCTCTAGTAGACTTAACAACTCATCATTATGAGCAGTGTACCTTACTGGATAAATGTGGCGTAGAAAGATAGCGATGTGCATTTGACATAAAGATGTGGTGTAATCGATATGGATTTTTCTATATAATAAACTAACAAGTCCAGAAGAGAAAGGGCAAAAGAAATTGTATATTATGCTACGCATCAGATTATAAATGAACAATTTATAAAGATTTTATATTAGAAATAAATTGTTAATTTAGTATAGACACATACATAAGACAAAAGAGTGCCATAAGTTAAGTGTTAAATTGGTAACTCGAAGGCACAAAAAGTCTAGAAAAGTTTGGAAACTAAGCATTAACAATAACACAAAGGCAAGATGAACGTATAAGCCTACATGCCACATGGACACAGGATACTGGCGTCACGATATTCTCTCTAATATATTTTGTAATATTATTTCCATTGGAGTTAAACCCTCATTCCAAAATATTTCTAAACAAAACGAGAGGATTGTTTTTTTTACGATTTTAACTTGTATAAAAAATACATTGTAAAATACAATAATTTTAAAAATACTGTTACGACATCACAGAACAATCTACTGTTTATCGAATGTTCCAGAGTGATCCGGAATGTAACGTGTGTGGCGTACGTGCTTGTTGACGCATTTTCTAGACTGTGCCAGACGTCGCTCGGGCGCACGGACTGTGTCAAGGCCGCAAGTAATTACGTCGTAACTATACTGGCGCTATCGCGCATTATGGAATAATCTAGTAATTTGGGGCGGTATAAATACCAGTACTCAACGACGTTCAGTCAGTATTAGTGCGATATATTGACAGTGCGGTTCGAGAGTTATAGTAGCGATATTACTGTGCGCGTTCAAGTGGTTATCAGTGAAGTGTTGCGTTTTATAATCAGACGGTATATTTGTAATACAATTGTTTTTAATTTTAGTGGACATTTTATTGCGTGTGAACAATTTTCATTTGATTTGTTGTAGAGACTGTGTTGTTAATTACGAACTGTTAAACTGGAAAATTTAAAGGAGTGATTAGTGACTTAATTGATGTCTTGTAATTTGTTTTTCACTGTACCTACGACGATCGAGTAGACCGTCGTGACAGTGGTGTCAGAAGTGGGATAGAACGGATAACAGTGGAAACAGTGGACACTTTGTACAAGACGAGTGTAATTCGTAATTAATCGGAAAACAATGGATGCCAGTCAGACGATGGAAAATTTCCAGGCGCTGTTGTTGCAGATAGAGGAACGACGAAGACAGGATGCAGAGAAAGCGGAAGAGAGACAGAAAACCCTCCTGCTTGAAGCACAGGAAAAACGCAGACAGGAGGCGGAAGAAGCAGAAAGACGACAAAAAGAAGAACGCAGACAAGAAAGATGAAAAACGCAGGCAGGAAAGAGAAGACACAGAGGAACGACGACGACAGGAAACAGGAGACATTAAAGCATTAGTACAGGAGCAGAATCAGATTCAAGAACACAGTACAGCAGAATTGGGTCTCCTACGAGGTGAGCTTAATAAACAAGTTACTAAAATATCAGAGGTACAAGAATCAATGACAGTAAAAATAGCTGAAGTAGAAACATCTGTATCGAGTGTTGAAAAATCGATGTCTAATAAAATAGCTGAAGTAGAAAAATCAGTCACGAGTGTGGGGACAAAGCTATGTCAACAACAATAGAAGACTCGATTACAAATATAAAAGAGCAAATTAAAAATGAAGTCGAGCAGTGCCTGAAGTTACAACAAAAACAACTTTGTGAACAGACTGTACCAATGATAAAGACAGAAAAAGGCGCAGAAAATAAGTTAATACAGAAATCAATTTGCCTGCAGTAGGGACAGTTCATGTCAAAGATCCAACCTTTGACGGAAGCAGTCACTGGGTAACGTACCTCCGCCAATTTGAAGCTGCTGCACGCTCAAATAATTGGACAGAGAAAGACAAGGCAGTCTCACTCTTTCTCACATTAAAAGGACCCGGGGCAGAACTACTACAGAAAGTGCCACCTGATAGCCAGAACATCTATGCTGAGTTGATAAAAGCTCTAGAATTACGGTATGGTGATAAACATTTGTGAGATGTGTACTGCACCCAGTTGACAGCAAGGCGACACCATTCTGGGGAGAGCCTTCAAGAGTTTGAAGCAAGTATCGACAGACTAATTAGACTGACCTATCCTGAAGCGCCAGAAGATTTTCGAACGAGTTTTGCAATGCAGACATTTACTGCCGGTGTCCGAGATAACGAACTACAGCAAGTGTTATGAATGGCAAGACACCAGAACAGTGCGGACCCCCTGGTACATGCTTTGCAATTTGAAGCCGCCAAATCAGCATCTGGTTGGACAAGTCATAAAATGCGCGTGTTAAAAGATCGCGACGGCACAGACGATGAGGGAGAGAACAAGGAACAGAGACTCGACGGTCGGCGCCACAGAATAAAATAGGAAAGGGTGGAAGACTGAAGTGTTATAGATGTGGGAAACCTCGACATCTTCAGCAGGTTAGACCTCGTTAGAATTCAGCAGCAGGGAAAAGAGCAATAGTCGGCACAACGGGGCGTGTGCTGACTAACTGGAGGAACGAAGCCCCTAGACAATACGCAATTTCTACACTTCAGAAAAACAGAGGAAGCTTGGTAGTTACCGGATTTCTTCAAGAAAGGCCAACCTCGATTACAGTTGACACAGGCGCAACAGTTTCTATTGTGCGCCCCGACGTGGTGAAAGATCTCAAGCCAATCTGGTGCTTTTGCAGCTTGCGAACAGCTACTGGACGGCCTGTAAAAGTGTATGGAAAAGTGAAGATACATCTACGCCTCGGTCGACTTGAGTTTAATCATCAATTGCTTGTTGCAGACATTGTGGATGAAGCAATTCTTGGTGTGGACGTTATGAACGCATACGGATTTATAGTCGACTTCAAAAACAATGTCTTGAGAATCGGAGGCAAAGACGTAATGCTATCAACATTGACGACAGCAGAAAAATCGATAGACGTCATAAACCAAGTGGCCGTAACTGCTCCGCCAAACTCTGAAAAGATCATCATGGTTAGAACCGAGGTAGATACTAGGGGCAACCAGTGGTCTATATTCGAAGCCCAGGTAGTCAGCACACCGGGCATACTAATTGCCAGAAGTTTAGTAAAACCTGACGAAACCGGAAATGTACCTATTAGAGTGGCGAACATTTTGGACGCAACGAAGATCCAGTGCTTCGGATAATTCCAAATTACTAGAGGAACTGCAAGAATTATTGAATAGATCTTCTAACGACCTCTCAAGTGGGGAGGTAAAAGAACTCAGACAGTTTTTACATGAATTCAAAGATTGTTTTGTAGTTCGGGGACAGTCACTGGGAAGAACCTCTCTTGTGCAACATCGCATCAATACCGGCGACACAACATTGATACGCCAACCTCCTCGAAGGCCTCCGTTATCTAAACAAGAGGAAATGTCTCGGCTAGTACAGAACATGTTGACAGAGGGAGTAATCGAACCTTCGTCAAGTGCTTGGTCTTCTCCTGTAGTGCTGGTAGCGAAGGTGGATGGTGGATTGCGTTTCTGCGTACACTACCGGAGGTTAAATGACGTTACAAAGAAATACTGCTCTCCATTACCTCGCGTTGACGATACACTCGACGCGTTGTCCGGAGCACAGTGGTTTTCCACATTGGACCTGAAGAGTGGATATTGCTAGTGGGTCTTCATCAAGAAGACAAGGGAAAGACCGCTTTCTCGACCCCAAATGGGTTATTCCAATTTAACGTCATGCCATTTGGACTCTGTAATGCACCGGCAACATTTGAAAGATTAATGGACCTGGTACTCCGAGGCCTGACATGAAAAACTTGCCTTGTTTATTTAGACGATGTCATAGTCATCGGGAAGACTTCAAAGACCATTTGAAAAACCTTAAGGAGGCTCTAACTAGAATTCATGGTGCCCAACTGAAGCTGAGCCCGAAGAAGTGTTCTCTATTCCAGAAGGAAGTACAGTATCTGGGCCATCTGGTTTCGGCAGCGGGTGTTAGCATGGATCCTAATAAAGTAGACACCGTAAGAGACTGGCCAGTCCCGAAGAATAAACACGAAGTTCGGAGTTTCCTAGGGTTATGCTCATATTACAGACGTTTTGTGAAAGGCTTCGCTACTATTGCTAAACCACTACATGAGCTAACAGAAAATAAACGAAACTTCCAGTGGTCGAGGGATTATGATCAAGCATTTAGGACTTTGAAAATTGCATTACGTTCGCAGCCAATTCTCGCTTCCCAGCTTCCGAAGGGAAGTACATTGTGGACACAGACGCAAGCAATACTGGTCTAGGAGCAGTTTTGTCTCAAGTTCAAAACGGTGAAAAACGGTTAATAGCGTATTACAGCAAGACACTTTATAAACCGGAGAGGCTGGCAATCGTCTGAGCGTTGGAGCACTTCCATAAATACCTCTATGGAAGAGAGTTTTCACTACGTACCGACCATGCCGCGCTTGCATGGCTATTAAAATTTAAAAATCCGGAAGGACAGTTGGCAATGTGGCTTGAACGTCTGCAAGAGTACAACTTCAAGGTACAACATCGACGGGGGCGCCTGCATGGTAATGCAGATGGCTTATCACGAAGACCGTGCCCGGAAGACTGCCGACATTGTCACAGAAAGGAAGAACAAAACTCAAGCGAACATGTTCAAGCCATCATTGTAGATTTCCTGGCTGACGGCTGGACAACACAAGACTGTCGACAAGAACAGATGACTGATGAAGACATTGGACCGATCTTGACAGCAAAAGAGGAAGGTCGCCGCCCGGATTGGCAAGATATCTGCCATGGTTCCGAAGTGCTGAAGGGCTACTGGGCACAATGGGAATCTCTCACCTTGGAAAACGGATTGCTGAAAAGGGCTTGGGAAAGTGCAGATGGACGAGACGTGGTCATGCTGTTGATAGTTCCCCGAAGTAAAGTGCAGTCTGTTTTGAAGGAGATGTATAATGGAACATCTGGAGGCCATCTTGGCGTTAACAAAACCCTTGACAAATACGGATGCGATTCTATTGGCTTCATCTTCGCCAGGACGTAGAGGAATGGGTTCGGACGTGTGAAATATGTGCTGCAAGCAAGGGCCCACACACCAGAAGCAGGGGGGAAAAATGAGACAATATAACGTTGGACTGCCTTTCGATAGAATATCGATAGACATTGCTGGACCATTCCCAGTTACTGACGACGGAAACCGGTACATCATGGTTGTAGGTGACTACTTTACTAAGTGGGTGGAAGCCTACGCAATTCCAAATCAGGAGGTTACCACGGTGGCAAAGTAGTTAGTTCACAACTTCTGTTGCCGTTATGGGGCCCCTATGGAAATCCATACTGATCAAGGGAGAGATTTCGAATCAGGAGTGTTTAAAGAATTATGCCGTCTACTCGGAATTCGAAAACCAGGACAACGCCTCTGCATCCTCAGTCGGACGGGATGGTTGAGAGATTCAATAGGACACTTGAGCAGCATCTTTCGAAGGTTGTTGACGAGAACCAAACAGACTGGGACCAACGTATACCACTATTCCTCATTGCGTATAGATCATCAGTACACGACACAACCGGCATGACTCCAGCAAAATTGGTGTTTGCGAGGGAGATTCGTCTTCCTGGGGACTTAATGTTAGGATCACCTGAGACTCAGTCCCAAGAGCCACAGAACTATTCCTCGCAATTAGAAAACCAACTGCGAGAAATGAATCGCTTGGTGAGAGGACTGCTGAAGGTTGCCAGTGATAAAATGAAAACTCGGTATGACACTCGTAGCAATAGTGTGGGTTTCCAAGAAGGAGGTCAGGTGTGGTTGTTCAACCCAAAGCGCCGTCGTGGTCGCTCACCTAATCTTCAGTCTAGCTGGGAAGGACCCTACACTGTGAAAAAAATAATCAACGATGTTATTTATCGGATTCAACAGGAAGGGCAGCGAAAGTTCAAGGTCGTCCACCTAGATCGCCTGGCAAAGTACTACTTCAGAGACGGTTTGCCAGTTCGGGACGAACAGGCTTAAGGAGGGGGCAGTGTTACGACATCACAGAACAATCTACTGTTTATCGAATGTTCCAGAGTGATCCGGAATGTAACGTGTGTGGCGTACGTGCTTGTTGACGCATTTTCTAGACTATGCGAGACTTCGCTCGGGCGCACGGACTGTGTCAAGGTCGAAAGTAATTACGTCGTACTATACTGGCGCTATCGCGCATTATGGAATAATCTAGTAATTTGGGGCGGTATAAATACCAGTACTCAACGACGTTCAGTTAGTATTAGTGCGATATATTGACAGTGCTGTTCGAGAGTTATAGTGGCGATATTACTGTGCGCGTTCAAGTGGTTATTAGTTAAATGTTGCATTTTATAATCGGACGGTATAATTGTAATACAATTGTGTTTAATTTTGATGCATAAAAATTGCGTGTGAGCAATTTTCATTTGATTTGTTGTAGAGACTGTGTTGTTAATTACGAACTGTTTAACTGTAAAAATTAAAGGTGTAATTAGTGACTTAATTGGTGTCTTGTAATTTGTTTTCCACTGTACCTACGACTATCGAGTAGACAGTCGTAACAATACATTAAACTACATATTATGTACATTCTCAGTATTTTAATCAAATGTATTGTTGGTTTTAGAAAACAATATCCGTATATACAGGTATACATGTTCGTAAACAGGGTAGGAAATAATGAGCAAACGATGAAACCACTCATTTCAGATACAGTAACTATACAGCTGGTTTCATCACTTGAATATCTCCAGCTTATACCTGACGTGAGGATAATTGAACGCGGCTTCGGACCCACACGACAATGTTAGAGTCACTTGGGTATTTAGTTACTATAAATAGTTGTGTTCAATTGGTAATGATTGCGAAGCACGCTGTTGTTGAAACACTGATAACCAACAGCGCAGTTTATTGAGAGGACAAATATTATCATTGTTCAAGTTCTTATAAACAGTCAAACAGTCTGGAATACTTGTGAATAATACGGACACTAAGCTTTGTCGTTAACAAGTTGATGTTGATGAAAAAGTGTCTTCGATACGAGATTCTCAACGTTACTTTCATCAATTATTTTTTGTCCTTCATTTTTACACACGCCGATAGCACACTATCAGGTAAACCTTTAGTATACACAACTATTAAGAAAAGGCGTGTAGTTTAATTTGTATTTACACGTCGTTAGTAACAAGATTTTACACTAAAAGAAGACTTGATAATGTAATCGCCTCTAGGCTCCTAGCCTTCACGTTCTTTGATTTTCCCACTCTCCCTCCTTAAAATCTATCTCTGACATTGCTTTCATTATGTACAAAAATAATAAAATAAAATAATAAGAATTAAAGTTTCATGATAGAGTTATTTAGTTAAACAATTTTTGTAAGTTCCATTACATAGTGTATTTGAAAACATCAACATGCGTTCTGATTTACCGTAGTTATTTTATGAAAACAAGCGACTTAATGGTTACAGTCACCCTATCAAGAAATTAATTACGAAATAAAAAATAAAAATAAAAATATTTTTCAAACACATTCGACAAGTTGTACGTTGCATTATTAGTATAAAGATAAAATATTATTTTAATACAAAGTAAAAATATATTCAGAATATGTTTTTATGTTTGTGCCTCGATACAATCACAACACTGCTTGTATGTAATTTAATAACATGAAACTCTTATATCTGACAAAATTATATATAATAGTACAAACTTTCGTTTTCTTTACTATTTCCATTAGTCATTCGATTTTTCTTTATTCTAAACATTTGCAAACCGGAGGATGATCAGTGTAAGTTAAACTGGCAATCCAGATCGTTTTACCTAATAGTTTTACCAAATCGACTAGAAAAATTTGAAATATTTTTTGTAGGTTTCTTTAGACTTTTCCTACCTGCTGATTCAAAGGAGTCAAATTAGAGTCCAAAGTGTATACAACTTAGTGTTCCCTCATGGTTTTCATTATATTTTGCCTATATTCGTGATTTACCCTACAGAACTCTATTGTTCTTGAGATTGATAGAAGGGTGAGAAGGAATAATATGGATGGCTGTGAAAATTTGTAAAAGCCTATGTAGGGTATAAAACTAAATGGAATTTAAACCAAAATCTGAATATAGTGTTCTTTTTTTAATTTCAAAACGTAAAGAACTAAAAAGTTTAATAAAATCGCAAATATTCATGTGCGTTATTAAATTAAAGAGAATTTTATCTAACTTCTGAACATAGTGTTAAGTTTTGAAAATTTTGAGATATTGAAATCCGAAAGCTTAAACAAAATTTAAATTTGAACAAAATGTGAAAACCCAGCAGGGTGTAAAACTGAAGGGAATTGTAACCCAAACCCGAATGTTGCTAATTTTTAGTGCTTATTGTATGACGTGTGATCTACAGTTGTATTACTAAAGGAGTAGTAGAGAATAGCGATTTTTTAAAATTTTTCCCGTAATTGAAAAATTAACTAATATGAAAATTTATGTACTAATAAACGTACTTAGTTCAAAACAGGGACCGAGTTCTGTAGCTCAGGGGGAGTATCAGTTATTAATTATTAAAATAAGATAATGCTAGGCTATCACGAGCGGATAGGCTAAGAAAGAATAACGTGAAGAACGTGCTTGGAATACACCATAAACGACAGATCAGTACAGACAGCACTGGAGTGACTATGTAAAACGTATGCATTGGAACAGAATACAAAAACAACTTTTTTCATGAAAGAAGAATATTGGAGGACTAATAAAACGCTGTCGAACAAAGCATTGTAATGTCAACTAGCTGAAGGAGAATAAAAGGGATACAGAATAAATTAAGGCAGAACTGCAGCAGAACCACTTTTTGGAACGGAACTTAGTAGACCAGTATGTATGTCGCTTGGAGGTTATGTAATCTAATAGTCTATGGTTTGATCATTGAGGAAGGCTTTGTGGGGAAGCAGCATAAACGCAACATGCATTTTTCAATTCCTAGATCGATCAGCCTTACACCGAGGTTGACGGCTGAAAGGTAATTGCCTTCATTTTGTGACTTAGGGCTCAATCTGGAAGCCCCCCCTGTCTCTTATAAACCATTTTGGTAGTACAAAAAGTCCAAAGTTTAAATTATATTCTTTAGGAGACCAAAAACGTTACAGAAAACGACACTTGAGTCGTCATAGATACATTTATTTGTTTCATATGAAATTTACTTTTTTATTCTGACACCCTCCTACTAATACTTTTTAAATTCATTTTCTGCTTTCTTCTTCTATACAACGAATGTAAAATTTTCAAAATATAATGTACTAGCTGTTACCCGCGGCTTCGAACGCGAATATCTGACTTTTAATAAGTATTGTACTATAATTTTTAATGTCTATATCTATATGGCGTTCTGACAGATCGTATAACAATTTTGTACCCATTAGTCAAATCCTCTCCAAAGCTGTTTTCAAACCTGTGCAAAATTTGGTGGCAATCAGTGTAACGGTGTGGATTTGTATTGAGTATCTATAAATCCTCACACTCTGAGTTTTATATATATATATATATATATATATATATATATATATTATAACGATTCACATAGTCGACCTATCAGATCGTTATATGAAAGTGTCAAGCTGTTCTAGTCTAGCGGCGTAAGCAAGAGAGAGAGGGAATAATTATAGCCATCTCTGTCTAACCTCGCCACTGCTACTACTGACGCGTGCACAGACATGAAATTTTATTCAATTAATTTTATTTATTAAAACTGCAATATCTTCAAAACTAATAAATATACGGCAATTCTGAAACCTGCATAGTGTTCAGCAATTAAAGCTCTATATGTAGCCAAAATATCAACTAATATAATTAACATTTAAAGAAGTTATACAGAAGAATAACGCCAAGAGATATAACTAGAGAATTAGGTGTTTTCACACACATACAGAGAAAGACCAAAGCAATAATATTCTGTGGTCAGATCTTTGAAAACACGTTTGCAAATACCTGTAATCAAACGATTTGCAAACAGCGGAAGTATGAAATTAGCCAGAAATTCTCTACCATCTCAAACTTGTTAAGGAGAGTTTGACCGACCTGTTCGATATTGTTTCAAATGGAAAACACATGATTTATTTGGAACAACCAATCACAAACCTGTATTAAGACTAGACGCTAACTCAGAATGAGGGAATTGAGCACTCTTCGTTCGGGCATTAAATAAGCAAGACGTGTGTTAAATACGATCTCAATTGCACAAACAACGCAAAGTATTTATTTAAATAAACAGTTCGCGAAGTGGTCCGCAGTAGTAGAGGAACTACTAAAGTTCAATAAATAATCTCGCTGCGTAATAACTAATTAATTAATTAATTAATAAATAATTAATTAACAGTGAAGTGACCTGTGCACCAGAATAGCTACAGCATCTGTAATTGTCCAGGATCATCAGTCAACGTTATTGGTCAACATCATTTCTTCTGAGCCGAACCATCAAAAGGAGTATCTCTACTGATTACTATCTACGGTCGACGCATCAAGATAAGAAATATATTCATTGATCAATGAACATGAAATAACAAAATAAATAATTAAATCAATAAACATTTTTTTAAAGACACTATATAAATTCAAAATTTGTATTTAATTATTAAGATTAGATATAAAGTAATATAGGAGTGTTGAATGGAGAGTGAGGTGTTATTGAACGTGCAAATTATTGCAGACCCGTTCTTTAGCACTGGTTTGGGTGATATATAATCCCTAAATCAACCAGATAAGAGCCATTGGTCGTTTGGACGTTTTAATCTTCACTTTTCAGGCACACTCATTAACCAATAAGATTTAGGTTAGCAATAAGTCATTAAATAAACTTTTAAAGAAATTAATTCAATAACAAAGTCATTAATTAAACAAATTTCAACATTATTTAAGAGTTATTTGTAACGATTCCCCTTAAATATTCCGCTCACTGAACGAATCCTGAGATAGTGTGTCTCTGTGCTCTGAGCTAAGCTGAATCCGTGTCATTTGTATCTGGGATTTGTTCTGGCGCCCAGGTAAAGTAAAAAGTCACGGGTAAGTAAGATTTGTTCTATCATTATATACAGAAAATAGATAGATAGACAAAAGGTCTTTATAATATACTAGTGGTCGCCCAGTGGTCGAAATTCGACCGTAATTCATTAAATTTTTAAGTTTGAACGTTATTGAGGTTCTTTTGTCAAAGAGTATACCTCTATAATCATTGCATATAATTTTTTTGAATTTTGTTCTATTACGTCAGCTGCGAGCGTGTACAAATACGTCATTAGCGTGTGTTGTTTGCCTTAATTCCCTGCAATACCTATGAAATTTAAAATTTTATGTTAGTAACAGTTGAAAAAAAACACAATTACAGCTTGTATTCGTATTTATTTTTTGATATAATTCATTGTCAGTTTTAATTTTTTCATGTTATTATTGAATCAAATAAACGCTAATAAAAATGAGACTTGACATTCATAGAAGTATAAGATACATTATTTTCAATTCCAGTGGATTACATTTCATTTTTGGTAAGGTACAAAATTCGAAAACAGTTTGAAGATTATCTGCTACAAAGCTTATATAATTTTTTTTTCTATGCATTAATTTTCGAGTTATTTGAAAAATATGAAAGATAGGAAAAATGAGGTTTAGCTTGGCTAAGCCATATTTAAAAAGCAATAACGCGTTTTTTGACATTTCCTTGGGTTTTTTTTTATTGCCATACTGACCAGGTTTCGCCAAGGCTACACAGTTATTTTGCCTATCTTTTTCGAATTATATAAAATTTAAATAAAAAATTAATACAAAATAAAAAATGAAATAAAAAATACGTGCCTCGTATTTTTTCATATATTTTTCATTAAATCAAAAAAACCGGGCGGTTAAAAAAATAAATGTTGTCCATTGAACTCAAAATAGTTTGAAAGTGAATTTAATGATTCAGAACTCCTGTGTAAACGATGTGTTTTGTAAAAACTCTTTCATCATTTGCTAAATGCCCTTGGCCATTATATTCGGAAATATAAAATCTCAAACCATCGAACTCTACTTGCTGCGACGTACAATTGACCATGTGTAAAAACTGGCTGCCTCAATAAAATTCCAATTTTTTCGAATGTTTGTCCTTGAGACTTATTTATTGTCATCGCAAATGCAGGTATAATTGGAAGTTGAGTTCTTTGAAAGTTAAATGGTAAAACAGTACCGGAATATGTTAAATTTATACGTGGAATCAAAATTCTCTTATTGCGTGCGGTTCCAGTTAAAACTTCGCAATCAATAGCATTATGATGCATACACTTGATGCGCATTCTTGTTCCATTGACTACCGTAATGCTTCCTTTGTATTTAAGTTTCTGATCAGTAAAACGATGCAATTAACTTTCAATACTAACTTATGTGGTGGAAAACCACTAATAGTCAAAGAATTCAAAAACTCTACTGGATAGTTATTGATTTCATTGTCATCATCACAAATTATTTTATCGTAGCTATGATATGTTTTCTGTTCACCTGGTATTCGATTAAGTATATCAGTATTAATAAAAGTACAATCATCATTTTTAGGTGCTAAAATAACTGTCTTCAATATGTTATCTGAGAGTATGTTTTCGGAAATATTTCCATACACCTCATTAATAATATTATTTTCATCTCCTATTAATTGTTGAGGTATTTCAATAATATTTTCACCAAACTGAGGGAATTGTGGGGCTTCATCATTACCAATTTTTTTCAAGAATTCGACAAATTCTATTTCACTTGGTAAGGCTCTCATATTTTGAGTAAACGTTACTGTATGAAAATAAACAAATTTATGCCAACCTGTGACACAATTTTCAATTAAAGTTGCACGTGATCCGTGTGGGACAACTGGTAAGATTTGCCGAAAATCACCGTACAGAAGTATCGTTTTCCCTCCAAATGGTTTATGTTTATCATTTTCATCGCATAGATCCTGCAATAATCTATCTATGATTTTCAACACTTGCAGTGGGCATATAGATATTTCATCAATAATTATCAATGATGATGAATTTATGTAACGTCCATACCTACTATTTGCGGTAATATTCGCTACAGAATTTTCCAAAATGGGTATAGGCAATTTAAACACATTGTGTAAAGTTCTACCTCCAAGTAATAGAGTTGAAGCTATGCCACTGAACGCTGTTGCAATGCAACTAAGATTAAGGAAATTTAATTTGTGAATGATTGCTGTTTGTGTGAATGTTTTTCCACAACCTGCATGAGCGGTTAAACAAAAAACATTAGATCCAGTATCATGATGCAAAACTTCACGAATCACACGATCAATTAGATTACGCTGTTCAATATTTGCAGTTTCATAATGCTCACAAAACAGAAACTCTTGTTCTATTGGATCAATAGCATTTGCTTCGTCTGTTCTCTGCGAATACGTGGGAACTGGTAAACCAAGTTCTTGACATGACAAATTATGAACATTCAAAATATCTTCAATTTCTAATAGAGCTGTATTAAAGGATACTTCTTCGTTGTAATCTCTCAAAAAATCTTCACTAAGATATACTTTAAATTCATTCCATAACGTCAATTCATTGGCTGGCACATTTAATGCACAAATGTAACCAAATAAATTTCGCATTTGTTTTGTTGAATGTAATTCTTTTGCTTCGTTTAAACATTCGCGCCATGCATTATCATTTGAAGCAATGCCGCGAGCATGGCACGCTTCAACAAAAGAAGTGTGTATAATTCCATTGTATGTTCTAACATCCTCAAATGATTTTGAACCACAGACATGTAATAAAAGCAATCGTAAATGGAAAAGTTCGATGTCTTTTGGTGATACTACATATATGCGTGTAATGATTTTATCACCTCCACGCCTTCTCTTCTTCCATTTTTTTCGGGAATTGTCCCACACATAATGCAAAGGAATTTCAATATACTTATATTCATGCGCTGATGGATCTGATCGATTCAATTCAAAAAATGCTAATAATTTTGTTTGTCTTGCATTTTCAATTCCTTGACGTTCTTGCCCTTCTCTAAAGTAAACATTCTGTCTACGCGGTAAATGAATGTCAAGTCTAACGATGACATGTGATTGAAAATGCATTGGTAATTCACAGATGCGCCATACAGCTTCAGTTGATCCGACATAACGGCCATTTAAAACATTTTTAACTTCATCAATTTGTATTTCTTGACCTGGTTCACTTCTCTCTGAACCTATTTCAACAGATGCACTGTCATAGCCTTTATACACGTATTTATAAATGTATTTAACACTTTTAACTGTAGTGCATACTTCAACATTTATATGGCAATTAAATTTGGCAAGTAAATACGGATTGTATGGTACAACATAACGATTGTCGAGGCAACTACCGCGAACTTCAGCATTAATACCATTATCACGCCTTCTGTATAATGGATATCCATTTAATGATTCACATGTGAATTCATTAAATCGTTTTGGATAATCTTTTGTGCATTTTCCATCTCTCATACATACAGAATTTGGATTAAGTACACCGCGTGGACCATGCATCATGTGTTTTACAACATATTCATGTAATGTAGGATGTGTTTGAATGTTAGGAATCTCCGCAGATACAACTTTATCAATATCGGTAGCGTTAACAATTTTATCTTGCTCATTTAAAGAGAGTAAAATGTGAGCATGAGGCAATCCTCTCTTTTGAAACTCAATTGTATAAATGAGTGCTTCAACTTTACCGAAGATTTTTTTAGTGTAAGGCCCTAAATTAATGCTTTCAGTTTGGACTTGAATACACGCACAACAATATCAGGTCGAAAATTAGCTGACTCACCTACACCAATATTGCTAACTATTTCAGGCCAACTTGGATTGCAAGTCATTGTAATAAACAAAGAAGGCTTTCCGAAATGTTGTACAATTGACATTGCATCTAAATAATTCTGATACATATTTCTTGGAGATCCATTAAATAAAGATGGTAAAATTACTCTACGGCCAACATTATTGGCATTGGGGTTCAATTCTAAATGATCTGTTAAATTGTCGTAAACTCCAGACCTAAGACTTGTTTGATTTTGTCAAATGAAATGTAACCTTGTGCCCTCTATTCTCACATACATATCAACTATCCACTGCAGAAATAATTTCTGTGAATGGTGCAACATGCTAAAATCTTCTCTAATTGCAAGTAGATAGGCTGCATACTGAAGCATGGTTAATTTATTTCTGGGCGCTCTTGAATTAGATGTAGTATGTAGTTGGTACATTATGAGAAATATTGATATGCCACCCAGTATCACCATTTGGAAAAAGTAATGGATACGCTAAAGGGTCCAATGATGAATCCAAAACGAGATATTTTTAATGGTACCATTAACTTTTGAAAACGAAACCATATTTCGTTCAAAGGGTGGCTCACCATCAACTGTACTAAATATTACTGCTACATCAGTTTGAACTGCATCATTATAACGGCGTAGATCTAAATCACGATTTACTTTAATGAGCATACAAATTTCTTTATTTTGATTTTCAACTCTCTGACAATGATCTTTCATTGCAATGAATGACCGAACGAAAGGATTAATGCGTTCCAATTCAAGAGAGATTTCGCGCATTATATTGTTATTGCATTTTTGATTATATTGTTCACGTAATCTATAATTGACAGCAGTGTCAACATCATAAAAATATAATTGCGCATAACATGGTGAGCGACCATATCCAGCAGTCATTGGACCTGATCTGTGATAAAAACATCATGTATTTTAAAATGATACACTCCACGCGTAACTGTATCCGAAATTTTAGCTTCTGAGCTAACCATAGCAAATGATGAATTGTATTTACGAATGTTTTCAAAATAATTTTTTGACTTTCTTTTTATTGAAGGTTCATTTGAAGTAAGTCCATCATACAATGATTTAAAGTATTCATTTTGACTATATTGCTTTACCCTTATAACAACATGAAGTGAATGCAGTCCTTTCACCTAAAGTGACCTCAGATTCGAAATGTTTTGCATTGCAAAATCTGCATTGTAAATGCATTAATCCACAATCAAAATATTATAATTTCTTGGAATGACATTCAGTGCGCATTTAAATGTATCTCTCTAAATAATTTCATCATTTTGTATACTTTTGACACTATTTAAATTTGCATTTGGTCTATTATCATTTTGACTTTCACGCGAATATATATTCCTTCTTCTTTGTCTCTCACTCCGACCCGTCAATGTTCTATGTCGAGGCATAATGGAAGTAGGTGCGAATATCTGAATGTAAAAAAAAACATGTAATGAAATTACTGAAACTAAGATTAGACAGGGTTTAATTTAAAAATAATAAAATGTACTCACTTTTTTGAAACCACCAATAATAATTAGGCGAGAGTAAGTCAATTCAAATTGCTGCTACAAAATTTTCCTTTTGCAACAGGTGTATATTAAGCAAGCTGTATTTCACTTTCAACTGCACATTAATATATAAAACACAGATATCTAATATACAAAATATAAATAAACGCTTTTTTGCCTTGACATACACTTCACAGACTATTGAAAAAGGAACATTTGAAATCACACAAAATTCACAGCTCATTCAGTCAATCTGTCAGTAATTATTTGTTGGCAACATTTTAAAATTCTTTGGCGACAATCTCTGCTCTGTGTGACTGTTTGACCACAGACTATTATGTGTTTGACATTGGCAGTATGAACGTAAACAAACGACAGACTATTATGTGTTTGACATTGGCAGTATGAACGTACACTAAAATGAAAAAATTATAATTTTATTGCCTGGCAACAAAATTATTTTATTTTTAACAATTGCCATTGTTTGAAAAAGTTTAAATGAATTTTCAAGTGCAAATGAAAGTTTAATTTTAATTTTTTTTTTAATTTAATGTATTTGTAAAACATATTATATATAAATTTTAGCTTTCTGCACTCCTTCTCCATATAAACTTTAACTATGCCAAATCTCACACTCCTCCGTGCGCGCAATATGCTTAAAAAGGGGTACAAAGTTTTCCCTTCACGTATTAATATATATATATATATATATATATATATATAAACGCTATTTTTTATCTAACGCTCTTATCTAATATTTTGAATGATAGATAAAACGTTACTTACCCGTGATATTACTTACCTGGGCGCCAGAACAAATCCCAGATACTTATAACACGGTTCCAGCTTAGCTCAGAGCATAGAGACGCAAATTCTCAGGATTCGTTCAGTGATTGTGGATTCAAGGGGAATCGTTACAAATAACACTTTAAAATTTGCTTGAGTATGTTTAATTAACGTTTTAATTATTTTTAAACTTCTTGAAAATGTTAATTGTAGGACTTATTGCTACCCTAACTCTTATAATTAACGAATGTGTGTGAAAAGTAAAGATTAAAACGTTCAAACGACATATTGCTCTTATCTGGTTTAATTAAGAGATTGATATCTCCCAAACCAGTGCTAAAGAACAGGTCTGCAATAATTTGCACGTCCAATACTACACCTCACTTTCCATTCAACACTCCTATACTATGTTATGACTAATCTTACACATTAAATACAAAGTGTAAAATTCTTAGTGTCTTTTAAAAATTGTTTATTCCTTTTTATTATTTGTTTAGTACTTATTTCATTGATCAATGAATCTATTTCTTACTGTTTGATGCGTCTACCGAAGATAGGAATCCGTAGAGGTCCTCCTTTTGATGGTTTAGCACAGAAGAAATTATGTTGATCAATCCTGTAGAAAGATGCTCTGGCAATTACAGATGCTGTAGCTCTCTGTTGCTCAGGTCACTTCACGGCTGATTATAAATTAATTAATTAGCCGTGACGTAACGGCTGATTATAAATAAATAAATTAATTAATTAATTAAATTATTAATTAATTAATTTGTTGTTATACACAGCGAGTGTTGTTGAACGATACTAGTTCATCTTCACTGCGGACTACTTCTCGAATTTCGTACTTAAATACAACTTTGCGTGATTGAAAAATTTCTGCACGTAATTTATACAGGACTAGCGCATTGAAGATCCGATCGAAGAGTAATGCTACCCCTCGGTTTGAGTTGGCGTCTGTTTTAAATACGGGACTCTGATTGGTTGTTCAAATAAATCATACGTTTTTCCAGTCTCGACAATCTCGAACAGGTCGAGCAAACACCCCTTGACAGGTTTGAAACGGCAGAGCATTTCTAGTCAAAATCGTACTTCCTGTGTTTGCACATTGATTGATTACAGGTATTTGCAAATGTGTTTTCAAAGATCTGACCAAAGAATATTGTTGCTTAGGTCTTTATCTGTGTGCGTGTGAAAACAACTAATCCCTATGTAGCATAATTCTCTTGTTATTCCTTTTGGCGTTCGTCTTCCGTATAACTTCTTCAATTGTTAATTATATTAACTGAGATTGCGGCTACTTATAAAGCTTTACTTGCTGAACACAATGCTGTTTTCAGAATTGCCGTATATTTATTAGTTTTGAAGTTATTGCAGGTTGAACTAATAATTTGAATTGAGTAAAGTTTCATGTTTGTACCGGTAGCGGACGTCGCTGTGACGAGGTTAGAGTGAGATGGCTGCGATTATACGCTCTCTCTCTCTCTCTCTTGCTTACGGCGCTATACTAGTACAGTCTAACACTTTCATATAACGCTCAGATAGGACGCTGATATGAATCGTTATAATATATATATATATATATATATATATATATATATATATATATATATATACTTTAATATTTATAACTAAATTTACCTCAAGATATACTTTTTTCCCTATTAGGTACATGTTTCGAGAGTTCTTGTTCTCTCATCTTCAGCCTTCGCCATCTTGTTTCTGGTGAAGTATTTGTGTGTTGGCTTCTGGATGTTATTAAGGTAGTTTGTTGGTCTTTGGACTTTTAAAGTTGCACTATTGTGTGTGGTTGTGGTATCTGTTTTTGTATTTTGTGTATTTTCGATGTTGAGTGCTTTGAATATTGTGTCATGTTTTGTATTGATTTGTATTTGTTCTGGTATTAGTTTGTTTTGTGTTTTATGTTTGTAAATCTGTAAATTTTCCCAAATGTTCATTATGGTGCCTTTGTGTGGTATATGTTTTATTAGTGTTACATTGTTTATGTCTGGGAATTCGTGTCCTGTGTTTATTGCATGTGTGGCTAAATTGGATTTATATATATTTGGTTTTTTGTATGCATTTATGTATAAATATACAAATATATATAAATCCAATTTAGCCACACATGCAATAAACACAGGACATGAATTCCCAGACATAAACAATGTAACACTAATAAAACATATACCACACAAAGGCACCATAATGAACATTTGGGAAAATTTACAGATTTACAAACATAAAACACAAAACAAACTAATACCAGAACAAATACAAATCAATACAAAACATGACACAATATTCAAAGCACTCAACATCGAAAATACACAAAATACAAAAACAGATACCACAACCACACACAATAGTGCAACTTTAAAAGTCCAAAGACCAACAAACTACCTTAATAACATCCAGAAGCCAACACACAAATACTTCACCAGAAACAAGATGGCGAAGGCTGAAGATGAGAGAACAAGAACTCTCGAAACATGTACCTAATAGGGAAAAAAGTATATCTTGAGGTAAATTTAGTTATAAATATTAAAGTATCATATACATCAAGAAACGGACTGTAGCAGAAAGGGATTGAAATATATATATATATATATATATATATATATATATATATATATTGTGTACTTAACCCTAGAGCAATATTCCATGTTTTAGTACTCCTTGTGTGTATTTCTTTTTAATAACTGAACAACTCTTGTGTAAATAGAAACATTGTTTAATGTTTTCGGCAAGTTAGTAATTTACAGGACGTATTGTTAATAACCATTGTAACTAATTATACACAACATGAGTGTTGCACAAAGTGTTTCTTGTTACTTACAAACAACAAATTGGCATATACATATTGCAGAGTCATAACGAGTACTGCAAAAGGTTTTTCAGAGTAAATTACAGAACAGGTTGCCATCGTGACTAGTTCCGTTGCCGCGTGTCACGCTAACATGTCATACAACTCTATTCAACACTTCGTTATGGTAAAATAAACATGTTTAAATCCTGTGATTGGTCAATTCTTGTTATTCCGGTCTTTAACTAGACATTTGTTTAGAGCCTGTAATTAAGATTGTTTCTTTGATAACTGCTATCTGCTATCTGCTATAACTGCTATATTTGGGAGGGAATATAAAAAAAGATCGATAGGTTCATAAAAAATAAATACACCAGTTTCGAACCAAGCATGCAATTTGAAGAAAATATAAAGCAATATAAAATTAGTTTTCAACATCTACATATAAAAAATAACAGAAATTTATAGGTGGATATATTCTGTAAGGATGGTTACTTAAACTAACAATACTTAATGGGCCATTTTATCCTAATAGAAAGTAAAACACATCAAAAATATACTGTGCGGAAGGGCATAAAATAAAAGACGACATTAAATAGTAAAACAAATTGAATAGGAAAGTGACAACAAATATGAACCATATTAAGTTGACAAATGAGTAGAGAGGACATGGAAAAGAACAAGAATGCTGAAAGGAAAAAAGAAATATTTTGAAGAACACTTGGGAACTAAACAGCATTTAATCATAGTAGAAATAATAACGATAAAATAGAAAAAAAAACAGGAATTTCCTTGAGAAAATATAAAGCTTTTAATATTATTTAGATTGCAGAAATGGATAAGTCTAAACTTACGAAAATTGGCGTAAATACAGAACTACTTTATTCAGTATTCATTATATTTAATTCAATTTTTAAAATCCATTGAAAACATACGGAACTAATAAAACTAAAAACATTGTAACACATTTAGAAAAGTTGTGGAGGAAAAATTAATTTTACGTTACGAAAGTAAGAGTTAAACTACAAAATGTTTAACAAGAAACCTGGTACAAATTTAATGAAGTCAGCAATTTTACTATTTTTAGCAATCGAGAAATATTTTGTCATAAGGTATAAAAAATTACTAAAGTGCTATACGTTTGATGGTGTACATAATGTTATCAGTTGTTAATAAAAATTCCACTGGAGTAGACAGAAAAACGGCAAAAAGAACTAATCTATATACAATGGAGTTGATATTGGATTTTTTCTTTAAGACACCTTAAACCATAATCTGGACAGTGACGTGATAATGGTTTAATAAACTAAACGCGACGTCAACAGCGAACAGTAGTTATATAGTACACACAAAAATAGGATACAAAATAGAGTGTAATTATGTTTTGCGTATTACGGAATATGTTTTAACACAGAATGGATCATGTAACATCAATACTAACGTTTTAATTAACAAAACTACAAATTTTTCAAGCAACTTTAGTGAAAGCAGTTTTACATTTTACCTAGTAGCCTACGCTGTTATACAAACTATGAATGTTACGAGCACAATGGAGTTTGGGTTTTGTAGATACTATAATTTACATACATCTAAATAGGGCATTTACAAATTTAATCAGGTTAGAGGAGGTGAAAATGTCGGGGTCCGAATAAGCCGCCAATTTATATGCTAAATATTCGAAATATACGGTATGTTAATTTAATGAAGGGGACAACACAAGATGGAGGTCATGTTTCTATGATACGAGGAGTTAGGAAAAGTGAAAAATACAATTACCAAACACAAATGTTAGAATGTGCCCCAAATGTGTGTATTACTGCTGGATGTAACTTTATGTACTTACGGAAGACCATTTACTTTCAGTCATTAACAGTGACAATGAATGAGGTTAGCATAACATTAACATCATTAACATACACAGTGAGATAGTCGCTTTCCCAAAACATTGTTATCAGGTTATAGCCCTACTTGAGGTTCACAACATGTGAAGGGGCGCACATTCTTCGTCTACCTGTGGTGGACTTCACATCGACGCTGAAGAGCTCTCTAAAGCGGAGATTGACGTTAGAAGTGGACTCTTTCAATGAACGATGTTGGAGGTTGGAACTCCCGCCCTAGCTTGCGCCGCCAGTAAGGTTTGCTCTGCGACTGAAGGTGTTAATTCAACTGGGATCACCTGCAGTGCCGGTCCAGTAACGATCCGAAAAGTGAAGCCAAGCTAGCTGTGGCCACGTATTAGTGGGTCGTGCGACCGCCATCGACGCTACTTGTTAGGGCCGCGTGGCAGCAGACGACATCACTTGTGAGCCGGTTGGATCGGTTGCTTTGACTTGTTTGCGCGGTAGTGTTCGTTTCGCGTGTGCGGGTCTCTTGGTGTTAGTGTCCGTTCGTGGTCTGATGCCGGCTGGTGTGCGACCTGTGTAGTGTGCCTCCCGAAGCCAAAGGGGCGACAAATAAGTGCTGTGTGGTGCTCCGGATTTCACGAGACTTCGGCCCGGTGGACCTGTTATTGGGATTACGTCGGGGAACCACTTCGAGGTAATCCCTTTACTGTTTTTCCACGTGCTTTTGGTGGCATCGCCTGCTTAGCTTCTCGTAGGCAACGTTAGGTCCCTGCCGGTAGCGGTCGGTCGCTTCGCTTAGTCGTGGTGCGACCCCCAATACCGGCGCTGAGCGGGTTTACAATTACTGTAGGAGGGCTTCGGCCCGAGTTCCTGTGCCAAAACGCGATGGGCGACCGTCGCGTTGCGGCCGGGAGGCGGACTGGTCCTGCTCAGGGCCAATCCAATGCTCCATCTGTAGGCCCCGACCCTGTCCCTGACTCGGTCGGATAGGCGCAACGGTCCTTCTCAGGGCCGCCCAACGGTTTCGACCGAGTCCAATGTTGTTGCTGGGACTACTCCCGGCCCGTCGCTTACTGCGTCTCAGCCCTCGCCTGGGTCCCAGTTCATCGAAGTAGTCTCTAAGAAGAAGAAACGTAAAGCAGAGGAAACTCCGCTCCCCGATAACTTCGAGCCTCTGGATGCTCCTTCCCGTCGGAGCCGCCATCCACCCTTGTTCGTCAACGGCGTCAAGAACGTCGTTGACCTCTCCCGACGCCTCCGGCTCGGAGTTCGCCTCTTCGCGGGAGAGACTGTTTTCGCGTCTGTTGTGCGACGGACGAAGAGTACAGGGCCGTCTATCTTTTCCTGCAAGCTAACGGCCTCCAATTTCACACATTTACTAATGAGACGGCGGCTCACGTCCGGCTGATCATCCACGGCCTGGACGAGGAATCGGACCCCGAAGAGGTGGCGGACGAGCTTTGCCAACTCGGCATCCCCGTTAAGGAATGCATTAGATTGTACACAATCAGAAGACCCTGGCGAAGTTACCCCTCCTCCGGGTGATCATCCTGAAGGGGCAGCAGGCAGACAGACTGCTGGGATTGACCAGTCTTTGCGGTCTAAAAATCAAAGTGGAAAGGAGCCGTGAGGCTGGTCATGTGCCTCAGTGCCATCGTTGCCAACGCTTCGGGCACGGCTCGGACAGTTGCCATAACGAATTGGCCTGCGTCAGGTACGGAAAACCGCTTCCGACAAAGAATTCTATGTTGCCGGCTTTGGGTCGCCGCTATTGCATTAATTGTTAATTGTGACACTCGGCTAACTACCGTGGACGCTGGGTTTTCCAGCAGCAGCTGAGGCAGGCCGAGGAAAGGACTAACCCTCCTACCTGCCAGCAACTTCCAGTCGTACCGGAGCGTGCTGCCTTTCTCCGTCTCCCGGAGAAGGTCAGCTCCTCTTAACCGCAAACTCCCGCCCGACCTCACCCACGTGCATCGACCCAGTCTGCTACACCAACATCGTCCTTGGAAAACCAGCCCGTTCCCATGGACGAGGAACCTGCCCCGGAGATATTCGAGCCAGTGCCTGAGAGGTCAGAATCCCCCCCTCCCAAGGCTCGCTACAACCGTAAACGTAGGAAGCAGAAGCAGAAGAAACAGAAAAACGCTGCTCCCGTTGGCCCTGCCCAGAACCCAAAGATCAAGCCAACGCAGCGCTCCGGGGCTGGGGTTGCCCGGCAGTCAAAATTAGAGTCCCGTCTTCCAGCTGCAAGGAGCGAGCGCCCATCCAAGGACACCTCATCTCTGGTGAATCCAGCCCGCAGCTATGCTGCCGCCGCCCGCAGCGATCCTGCCCCCTCTGCCTTGTCGTCCACATCCCCCTCAGCTCTCGCCGTGGTAGAATCCTTCCTCGAGGAATATGACCTCGTTGAAGTGGCCCGATTGTATCGTTCTATCCGGGTGCGTCTTCGCACGGCAAACCTGACTGGGAAATGCCTTATGCTCGCGGAAGCTGCAGCCGTATAGGTCTTCTGTAGTGTTTCACGCAAACAGAATTTCTTCCATCCAACGCGACCTAACCATTATTGCGTGGAACGCCGATAGCCTTCGACCCCAAATCGAGGAATTTCAAGAGTTCCTAGCCCGTCGAAACCCCGATGTGCTTCTCTTCTCTGAGACCTGGCTTAGGGCCCAAGACACAGTGAGATTGCACAACTATGCGCTTTACAGGGACGATTGACCTGGGCTGAACCCAGGGGAAGGCACGGCTATAGCGGTGAAATATTGCATTGCGCATCACCGTGTGGTCCTGCCACCAAAATATCGAGGCCACCGCCGTTGAACTCCCCGGAGTTCTCGGAGGCGTCCTCCTGGTTTCGGCTTACAAACCGCCGACCGCTCCAGTTCTAGACGCCGACCTGTTTGCTCTTTTCGGGACGTATAGGAAGGTTATTCTTGCAGGAGACCTGAACTGCAAACATCCCGACTGGGGTAGTCGTCTGGTGGCTGACTACACCATCCGGGAGAGTGCTTAGCAGGTACCTTCACGACCACCACCTTCGAGCCCACGGACCCGGACTACCGACGCATTATCCCCGCCGACCTGGAGCCCGACCTGCCATACTTGACATTACTGTTGTCAAGGGCGTTGTCACCCAGATTGAGGTTTTCGTGTTATCGGAGCTGTCCTCTGACCATTGTCCCATTGAGGTACACGTACCTACCCGACGCACGATTGGGAGAGCAGCACGACGGGTGGTCGAGTGGGACCGATTCGGGCCTGCCTTCTGTCGCAGACTTCCCGAGGAGGTTCCGCTCGATACCACTCAGCACAGCGACGCGGCAGGCGGTCGCCTCGTTCGATGATGCCGTGGCCTCTTCCGTCGGTGTGTGTTCACGGATGAAGCCTAATCTAACGCCCGATTACCACCGGATCCCGAAGACGTCCGTCTTCTCGCTTTAGAGAAGAACAGACTTCGGAGACGGTGACAGCGGACGCGAGATCCGGCCGACAAGGCCAGCTTCAATCGGGCGGCCGGCAAGTTACGTCGTGAATGCGGTCGCCAAAATGGCCGACGATTCACCGGAGGAAAGCTCCGTTTACAGGATTCCTTCCGAGTTGACCGTGAAAAGGCGCTGTCCTCCACTTCCGGCCATCAACGGATCTGGCGGACATCCCCTTGCCAAGCCGGACGAGAAATCTGAGTTCCTGGTCGGGCGCCTGGAGCTTCAATTTGCTCCTAACCCGTCCGGGGACCCAGACTCCGATGAGGAGATTGAAGACGAAGTTGAGGCTTATCTCGGCAGCCCGATCACCTCCGAACACGAACTCACTTCGGTGGAAGAGGTTACGGACAGGCTTTTAGCGCTTCGGTCCCGGAAGAGTCCTGGACCGGACGGTGTTTCTAACACCGCCCTACAGAGACTTGCGGACCGGGGAGTTCGCTTCCTGGTCGATTTGTTCAATGCCTGCTTCTGATTCGCCTACTTTCCTAAGAAATGACGTTCGGCTACGGTCACGATGATCCCGAAGCTGGGCAAAGACCCCAAGTTTGCCGAGAACCTCCGGCCTATCAGCCTGCTATCGTCCACATCGAAAGTCTTCGAACGACTAGTCCAGCGGCGACTAGCGGATCACCTTCAACGGGCGATATTCTGGTCCCCGAGCAATTCGGTTTTCGTCGCATCAACTAATGCGCTTCGTGGAGACCGTAGCCAAGGGCGGTTGCTCGCGAGAACAGACCGTCACCGTTTTCCTTGATGTCGAGAAGGCGTTCGATCGTGTTTGGCATACAGGCCTCCTGTTCAAACTTACGGAGATTCTGCTTCCGGATTGTTACATTCATCTGATTGCTAGCTTTCTTCGGAACAAAACCTTTTGTGTAAGAGTAGATAACACCCTTTCTTTGGCAAGGGCTATTACGGCTGGTGTACGTCAGGGAAGCGTCTTGGGCCCCCTGCTCCTTCTCTGTGTACGTCAACGACGTGCCCAAGTTGCCTGGCACCGGGTTGGCCATGTTCGCTGAGGACACGGTGGTGTATGCCGTCGATCGTCGAGCTGAAACGGCAGTTATCTGGCTCCAGGAACAATTGGACGAATACGTTGAGTGGCCAGAGAGATGGAGGGTTGCCATCAACGTGGCCAAGAGCACAGCAGTAGTCTTCTCCAGACGCTAAAGGCTCCCAGACAGACTATACGTAGGCGATACTCTGTTCCCCTGGTCTTGAGAGGTCAAGTACCTCGGGGTCCACCTTAAACGTCGTTTTACCTGGCGGACACACTCCGCACAAGTAGCCCGCCAATCGTCTATATCAACTCCGTCCCGTGCTATGCAGCAACGCCATGACCTGCCACCTAGGAAAGCTTGTCGTCTCCACCTATGTGGTGCCGATGGTTACATACGCGATCCCCGTTTGGGGCTACTTGGACAAGACCCATAAAGGAAAGCTTCAGTCTCTCCTTGACCGAGGATTGCGTTGGGCGTGTAAAGCCCACTATCTGACATCGAACAAAACCAGCCGTGACTCCCTGCGTATTCGTTCCCTGGACGCTATTATACGGAAACTGTCCCGCAAATTCTATCGCCGCTCCGCCCGATTCCAGGGCAACCATCTAATTAGCGCCCTCGGTCGCTACCAATCTGTGCCAGGAGAATCTTGGACCCGGCCTAGGGGTACTCTCACGCTCAATTAACTGACACTTGAATGACACCCACCGCCGGTAGCAGGCCACACCCTTAATCCAGCCCCATCTATCGTCCCTGCGGCAGGAGCTCTATCTGAAGCTCGGGACGCAGTATACGAGCGGGCGACGGGCATGCCCTTCGTCCCGCACAGCCATTGAACTTGAGGTTCACTGTGGGCCTGCCAGTTATTCTGAATAACAAATAAATAGTAAATGAGTAATTTATCAAATGAAAAAATTAATATAAAAATTAAATAAACAAATGATAAGTAAATAATCAGTAAATAGTAATTCTTGTTAACAATTTTCAGGAAAAGCTATCGGTAGTATCTGCAATATATCTTTCTGTGATATTCGAGCCTTCATCATTTAACAAGGGCTTGATATAATTATTACACCTTTATATATTGCGATAACGGTACATATCAATTATATATACTTAGAAATTTCTAACCATATTTATGTTGGTGTAGGTAAACAACTTTTTTACTACAGAAAAAAAAACACAGGATTAAATTTCAGTTTTATTTAGTATCTAGTTAAAGTTTGTGTATTTAATTTTGGTGTTGTTAACTTCACGGTTACACAAATATAATAAAATTCAAGAACTACGACGAGTAGTAACCGCGAAAAAATGCGTCACGCACAAAAGAATTAAATTTCAATTTCACGAAATCAAGTACAATGCACATGCAAAGCTTGAAACATTTTTCAAGTACTTTTTTACGTAATCTAAGATTATAGAAATCCTTAATATATCTCATTGTCTCTTAAGGTTAGAAATCAGGTTTCTTAAATTTCGTGAACAACGAGTAATACTTAATAACTTTGTTATTTTGTTATATTAACAATGCTATAGTTGTACAGTATGTAGCTATCGATTATAATCGTCACCTTGTAACAATTTCGAATATTTATATCATCAAATAATACACTGTAATTTTCTGTCTTGAGGTACAAGACTTTGAATAACACTGTTTTTAAGTGTGTGTGACACCTTTCATTGACATCATATCTAAATTATATTCGTTTGTTGTTAATGTAAACTCTAGATCTACATTTATATATATGGATTTACAGTTGCCCAATTAAAAGACACTAAATTCTACATCTGTCTAAAAGCTTAATTTCTACATAATTTTTTCGAACAATTTTACTTGAATCTTTTAAGGTTTTGCCCATTTTACGTCTGCAGATCGTTTTATTAAACCCACTTCATTATTTTTACTTCCATGTTCCATAAGGAAATGGAAGTATGGTTTTGGCGAAAAAAATCGTGTTCGAGATAAGGGCTGATTCTGATTGTACTACCCTCAGAACATGAAGAAAAGTCATTTTTCAAAAAGTGTCTGTGTCTGTGTCTGTGTGTATGTGTGTAGAATTTTTTCTATGGCAAACGATAAGTGCCGTAAATAAACAAATAATGTTTTGCATACCTGCCTGAGTTGTAGAGGACTCAAGGTCTATTGATTTTGGTGAACATCGGTTAAGGGAAAGGAGTAGTTTACCGGTAACGTTTTCCTTTTTAATAAGAGTAAAGTACTTGAAAATTCATTTAAAATTTGTCAAACAATGGTAGTTGTTAAAAATATAATAATTTTGTTGCCAGGCAATAAAATTCAAATTTTTTCATTTTAATTTAAATCATGTATGAGTGAAAATATATCGTTTCTGGCAGGCAAGCATATCTCAATTATGTAATATTTACGTTTCCAAAGTTTTATTATTGTGATTAACGCAATAAAAAGGCAGGCAGGACACACACACACACACAATTTTTGTTGTTTAACGATTACAACTCATCCGAAATTAAGCTATTCAGAAAGAGCTAAGTCCGGGGCAAGACGAGTGGATAGACGTAGTTGTGTGCCAGAACGATATGATAGTGATTATCATTACCATTATAATGATAATTTCCCTTGGAGGAGGGGATAATTTTTTATATGTGTATTACGTTATCGGCAAAAAAGAAATAGTTTCTTCGGAAATATTTCATTTCAATTTGTCAAACATAAAACCCTATTTACTAGGTGGGGTATATTTTTTTACAAATTATAATTATCGAACTAAATTCAAGTAAATTATTTCAAATATACATCTTAGAACATGGAAGTAATGTATGGTTCTCGACACCGATTTCTTTATTACAATTAAACAATTTTTAATTTTAAGCTTTAATTAAAAACTCCTACGGCCTACACTGTATTGGCCAAATTGTTATTTCACTTTAAGTGTCGTAATAACACACAACTGGCTACAATAGAGGGGCCACAGCAAGTGTAACACGTGCCCCCGAACCAACAGCAATATAAACTAATCGATAACCGCCCATCGACTGAGCGTGGCACCGCTACACATTATGCTTCCCCTCTAGCACTGAATTGCTGGCACCATTCCAAACATACCTTTATAGGTTTGATACTTTAACAGGCTCAGACAGTAAAAATGAATTACTGCTTCCCAGAACTCTTGTGACCGAAGGAAAAGTTAAGGTAAGTAACAGCACAATTCTAATTTTCTGTGTGTGTGTGTGTGTGCGCGCGCGCGTGTCTTTAATGTTTGCGTTTTTGTTGAAGAGTAAAGTCGACTATCAAAGGGAAAGAGCGCCTCGACTTCTAGTTTTAAAAGCTTACTATTCTATTTACAACGTATGCTTTGTATTAAAATGTATTATAAAAAAATTGTCATTTTTTTATTGTAGAAAATATAACTGTCATACGTGTTCTTCTATCCTTCCAATGTCAAGTGCACAAATTGAAATAGTATAACAAATTTTCTTTGTTTAGATTATTCCGATTTTTTAAGCTAGTGTCATAACCTTCATAAGTTGGTTTTCCGCAAGAGGAAGTGACTAAAAATCAAGAATTCTCTTTCTTGTAACTCTACATACTGTTATTGGAAACGTGAATGACGAGATTAATAATAATTTTTTTCCGTGGACGAATGGGCGCTCCTGATAAGATGGCCAGAAAACGTAACGAAAGAAAGCTGGTTAAATTACAAGGGTAAATACGAGAAAAATTTTAACAAACGTAAAACTGTTTTCAATGTACGTAAAAATAAATGAAATGTGGGAAAGCTAAAGGATCTACGTTCAAATCACCCGATAAGCCATTAATTGTTTTAAGTAGGATTTGTGAATTTTTTGTTTATGTTAAACTTCTTTGTTCGGCACTATGCCTTTGCATTTAATTGCACATGAGTGTGTTATAAAAGACTTGATTAATGACTGATTGTTTCCTTTTAATTACTTAGTTTAAGTACAGCCTATAAAGTTTAAATTTACATATGTGCAAAAATTGAAGAAATAACAATATAAAAAGGTTTAATTAATAACATGTTCATTGATACCAGTAACATTCTTTGTACTAAAAGTCAGAAAAATAATACACAGGTTCACGAGTCATAGATAGGCCTATAATGTAAGATTATAACATAAGATCTTAGGTAGCAAAAACTGTGAACAATTTAATTTTGCTTTTTCTGAAAATATCAGCTGGAAAGGTTTCCCCCTTTTATTCTTTACATATTGTTCTGAAATTTGTATATAATGTTATAAAATTTGTTATATATTGTATAATTTTTTAGGAACCATAATTTTTTATTTGTTTACTTTTATAAGATCATAATCTTCAGTTTCACAACGTGGCATAGGCAAGCTGCTGCCCGTTCCGCCTTCAAAGATCCTTTAGCCATCTTTTCCTGGGCCTACCCACACACCTGTGTCCTATACCTTTGTATTTCCAGACTTTTATGGTCAGTATGGGATCTGACGTTCTTTTTAAGTGTTCTTTCCACCGTTGTTGCTAAACTTTTAATTTTTTGTTCAAGTTAAAAATTTGTAATTCTTCTCTTATTTCCTCATTCTTTATACGGTCAAGTTTAGCACACCTTTTGACTCCTCTTTAGAACGCCTTTTTCAAGGCCTGTATTTTACTGTCCTGTGTCTTAGTTGTTCTCCATAATTCACACCCATAGGAACTACCGTAACACTGCAGAACTTTAATCATTATGTATCACGTCGTACCTTGTTTCTAAAAATACAGTTGATTGTCCCACAGATCGGCTGGAGGTTACCGAAGTTAACATCAGACGCAAATATAATTTCCTTCGCAAAAAATATAATTTCACAAATAATTACTAATTTTTCCAAATAATTCACCAGTTATTCTGAATAATAAATAAATATTAAATGAGTAATTTATCAAATGAAAAAATTAATATAAAAATTAAATAAACAAATGATAAGTAAATAATCAGTAAATAGTAATTCTTGTTAACAATTTTCAGAAAAAGCTATCGGTAGTATCTGCAATATATCTTTCTGTGATATTCGACCCTTCATCATTTAACAAGGGCTTGATATAATTATTACACCTTTATATATTGCGATAACGGTACATATCAATTATATATACTTAGAAATTTCTAACCATATTTATGTTGGTGTAGGTAAACAACTTTTTTACTACAGAAAAAAAATCACAGGATTAAATTTCAGTTTTATTTAGTATCTAGTTAAAGTTTGTGTATTTAATTTTGGTGTTGTTAACTTCACGGTTACACAAATATAATAAAATTCAAGAACTACGATGAGTAGTAACCGCGAAAAAATGCGTCACGCAAAAAAGCATTAAATTCAAATTTCACGAAATCAAGTACAATGCACATGCAAAGCTTCAAAAATTTTTCAAGTCCTTTTTTACGTAATCTAAGATTATAGAAATCCTTAATATATCTCATTGTCTCTTAAGGTTAGAAATCAGGTTTCTTAAATTTCGTGAACAACGAGTAATACTTAATAACTTTGTTATTTTGTTATATTAACAATGCTATAGTTGTACAGTATGTAGCTATCGATTATAATCGTCACCTTGTAACAATTTCGAATATTTATATCATCAAATAATACACTGTAATTTTCTGTCTTGAGGTACAAGACTTTGAATAACACTGTTTTTAACTGTGTATGACACCTTTCATTGACATCATATCTAAATTATATTCGTTTGTTGTTAATGTAAACTCTAGATCTACATTTATATATATGGATTTACAGTTGCCCAATTAAAAGACACTAAATTCTACATCTGTCTAAAAGCTTAATTTCTACATAATTTTTTTCGAACAATTTTACTTGAATCTTTTAAGGTTTTGCCCATTTTACGTCTGCAGATGGTTTTATTAAACCCACTTCATTATTTTTACTTCCATGTTCCATAAGGAAATGGAAGTATGGTTTTGGCCAAAAAAATCGTGTTCGAGATAAGGGCTGATTCTGATTGTACTACCCTCAGAACATGAAGAAAAGTCATTTTTCAAAAAGTGTCTTTGTCTGTGTCTGTGTGTAGAATTTTTTCTATGGCAAACGATAAGTGCCGTAAATTCAAACAGAAACAAATAATGTTTTGCATACCTGCCTGAGTTGTAGAGGACTCAAGGTCTATTGATTTCGGTGAAGATCGGTAAAGGGAAAGGAGTAGTTTACCGGTAACGTTTTCCTTTTTAATAAGAGTAAAGCACTTGAAAATTCATTTAAAATTTGTCAAACAATGGTAGTTGTTAAAAATATAATAATTTTGTTGCCAGGCAATAAAATTCAAATTTTTTCATTTTAATTTAAATCATGTATGAGTGAAAATATATCGTTTCTGGCAGGCAAGCATATCTCAATTATGTAATATTTACGTTTCCAAAGTTTTATTACTGTGATTAACGCAATAAAAAGGCAGGCAGGACACACACACACACACAATTTTTGTTGTTTAACGATTACAACTCATCCGAAATTAAGCTATTCAGAAAGAGCTAAGTCCGGGGCAAGACGAATGGATAGACGTAGTTGTGTGCCAGAACGATATGATAGTGATTATCATTACCATTATAATGATAATTTCCCTTGGAGGAGGGGATAATTTTTTATATGTGTATTACGTTATCGGCAAAAAAGAAATAGTTTCTTCGGAAATATTTCATTTCAATTTGTCAAACATAAAACCCTATTTACTAGGTGGGGTATATTTTTTTTACAAATTATAATTATCGAACCAAATTCAAGTAAATTATTTCAAATATACATCTTAGAACATGGAAGTAATGTATGGTTCTCGACACCGATTTCTTTATTACAATTAAACAATTTTTAATTTTAAGCTTTAATTAAAAACTCCTACGGCCTACACTGTATTGGCCAAATTGTTATTTCACTTTAAGTGTCGTAATAACACACAACTGGCTACAATAGAGGGGCCACAGCAAGTGTAACACGTGCCCCCGAAACAACAGCAATATAAACTAATCGATAACCGCCTGATAATCGACTGAGCGTGGCACCGCTACACATTATGCTTCCCCTCTAGCACTGAATTGCTGGCACCATTCCAAACATACCTTTATAGGTTTGATACTTTAACAGGCTCAGACAGTAAAAATGAATTACTGCTTCCCAGAACTCTTGTGACCGAAGGAAAAGTTAAGGTAAGTAACAGCACAATTCTAATTTTCTGTGTGTGTGTGTGTGTGTGTGTGTGTGTGTGTGTGTGTGTGTGTGTGTGTGTGTGTGTGCGCGCGCGCGTGTGTGTCTTTAATGTTTGCGTTTTTCTTTAAGAGTAAAGTCGACTATCAAAGGGAAAGAGCGCCTCGACTTCTAGTTTTAAAAGCTTACTATTCTATTTACAACGTATGCTTTGTATTAAAATGTATTATAAAAAAATTGTCATTTTTTATTGTAGAAAATATAACTGTCATACGTGTTCTTCTATCCTTCCAATGTCAAGTGCACAAATTGAAATAGTATAACAAATTTTCTTTGTTTAGATTATTCCTATTTTTTAAGCTAGTGTCATAACCTTCATAAGTTGGTTTTCCGCAAGAGGAAGTGACTAAAAATCAAGAATTCTCTTTCTTGTAACTCTACATACTGTTACTGGAAACGTGAATGACGAGATTAATAATAATATTTTTCCGTGGACGAATGGGCGCTCCTGATAAGATGGCCAGAAAACGTAACGAAAGAAAGCTCGTTAAATTACAAGGGTAAATACGAGAAAAATTTTAACAAACGTAAAACTGTTTTCAATGTACGTAAAAATAAATAAAATGTGGAAAAGCTAAAGGATCTACGTTCAGATCACCCGATAAGCCATTAATTGTTTTAAGTAGGATTTGTGAATTTTTTGTTTATGTTAAACTTCTTTGTTTGGCACTATGCCTTTGCATTTAATTGCACATGAATGTGTTATAAAAGACTTGATTAATGACTGATTGTTTCCTTTTAATTACTTAGTTTAAGTACAGCCTATAAAGTTTAAATTTACATATGTGCAAAAATTGAAGAAATAACAATATAAAAAGGTTTAATTAATAACATGTTCATTGATACCAGTAACATTCTTTTTACTAAAAGTCAGAAAAATAATACACAGGTTCACGAGTCATAGATAGGCCTATAATGTAAGATTATAACATAAGATCTTAGGTAGCAAAAACTGTGAACATTTTAATTTTGCTTTTTCTGAAAATATCAGCTGGAAAGGTTTCCCCCTTTTATTCTTTACATATTGTTCTGAAATTTGTATATAATGTTATAAAATTTGTTATATATTGTATAATTTTTTAGGAACCATAATTTTTTATTTGTTTACTTTTATAAGATCATAATCATCAGTTTCACAACGTGGCATAGGCAAGCTGCTGCCCGTTCCGCCTTCAAAGATCCTTTAGCCATCTTTTCCTGGGCCTACCCACACACCTGTGTCCTATACCTTTGTATTTCCAGACTTTTATGGTCAGTATGGGATCTGACGTTCTTTTTAAGTGTTCTTTCCACCGTTGTTGCTAAACTTTTAATTTTTTGTTCAAGTTAAAAATTTGTAATTCTTCTCTTATTTCCTCATTCTTTATACGGTCAACTTTAGCACACCTTTTGACTCCTCTTTAGAACGCCTTTTTCAAGGCCTGTATTTTACTGTCCTGTGTCTTAGTTGTTCTCCATAATTCACACCCATAGGAACTACCGTAACACTGCAGAACTTTAATCATTATGTATCACGTCGTACCTTGTTTCTAAAAATACAGTTGATTGTCCCACAGATCGGCTGGAGGTTACCGAAGTTAACATCAGACGCAAATATAATTTCCTTCGCAAAAAATATAATTTCACAAATAATTACTAATTTTTCCAAATAATTCACTCATTTTTCTAGAATTTGATCATTATTCATTATTTTTATTTTTATTCGTTCCTTGCCTCGAAATTCCATTACATTTGATTTTATAGTGGAGTTTTATAGTGTATATAATCCTCTATTTTACCTCTGATTTTACAGTGGATATTGTATGGTTTGCAAATCTGATGAAGCTTAAAACAGATATTTGTAAAGCAGATTCTGTATTTTGAATCACAAGCAAGTTGTCAGCAAACAATAGCACATTCAAATAGCTGTCCTTAATATCTTAATACGCACAAAAACGTATAAGAACTATACAAGGTGAACGAGAATACCTGCTTAAAATAACTCTAAGAATATCTCAACAAATATCTGTCGATGAAGGTGTCAGACGAGGGTGCAGTGTATCATCTACTCTTTTTAACACTTTTATAAGACATTTAATAAAAAAATTACAAAATTACTCAGTTTTTTTGTAAATAACTAAAAAGCATTTTTTGCGTATAGCTTCTTTAGCTTCTCCAGGCTTTTTATACAATAAGGTTTTCTCAAAACTTTATTGTATAAAATATATGGTCGGAGGTGTTTGCCATGTTAGGATTTTGCTGGTGACAAAATGGTATTGTAAAATCTTGCCTATAAAAACTTTTGTAGTGTTAATACATTCTGTTGATTGGATAAAAATGTTTTGAATAATTTTTGGAAGTAGACAAGGGACATAAGGTATACTCTGAAAACACCTTTGAAAGTGTAGAAAGAACATTCAGTGGTCATGTAGCACTTCAAAATGCACAAAAAACTTACAATAAAGTTTATTATTTTATAATTACAACAGAACTTGAAAAATGCATACACCTCGTGGAATAAAAATACTCGAACATGGAATGCATAGACAAATATAAACTACTACTGGTATCTAATTGTAACAATGTTTAATCGAATGTTTAATTGAACTATAAGTAATATTTACGAGCCAAAGAACTACAAGTTCTAAAATTCGAAGAATGTATACAGTTAACGAAATACAGTATCTAAAATTGGAACGTGTAGTTATTATCTACGGCGGGTGAATTTTGTGAACTGGGAAAATAACTTTGTAACGGTATATGAACTACTATGAATTGACTCACATATATGACCTGTTGTTTTTTTAATTTAAACTAAACATATTTTTTTGACAAACTCGTAAACCATTGAATTAATGATTCTATATATTTTACTTTGTTACTCTCAAACTCATTTGAAAATCTAACAGAAACAACATTTGTTTCACTGCACAGCTACTTTTCTGCTTATGTAATTTATTAAAAAGTGAATAATTGAGCGCATCTTTGGATGTGAATGATAACTGTAGAATCTCTTGCTTATTCAGTGACCATTAATATTTCTATTCAGCTGATAACAATCGCAAACCATGTCTTCTGTTGAAAATTTAATTACTGATCAGCGCGGTTTCACGTGACTCACGTAGTGTCGGACGCAGGCAATTATTATCTCTAAACGCGATTATTGCAGACAAAAGTAATAAACCATTTAGTTTACCTTAATAATTTACACTACCGTAGGTTTCAGACTGTCGTTGGTCGTTGGTCTCATACGAGATGGGAGATTGTTTTGCGTCACAACAACCAAAGTTGTTTGTATTAATTAAAGTTGGCCAACCTACTGACGTATCAAACTAAAAAAGTAAACTACCAAAAACGCCCTAATCACTAATCACAATGTATGTATTTAATTCCTATTAATAGGTGTCTGGAGTATGTAAAAATGTAGCGTATCAAACATCTGTCAAATCAGTCAGGAATGGTTGTGAATGTTGTCTTTGTCTGGTAAGCTGTAAATTATTGATAAGTAGTCTGTTATATTTCCAAGCTGGTACTGACAAGTTAAAAAAATATATAGATATGGACAAAATCTTTTTACTTCTAACGTATCATCGTAACGCTGGCTGGCTTTCAATTTGTACACTCAACTTTCCCGCCCTACTAATCATAAGGATAAACAGCAGCTGACAATATAGTATTACTGGATTGGCCATCCACATATGGTTTCAAGCAAAATTGGTATAAAACCAATTAGTCAAATATTAGTATCAAATTTTGTATATGGTAGGCCTAGGCCTATATAAAAACAAAATAATCTTTTTTTTTTAATGAACAAGGTAATAAATGTTTGAAAATCTTAACATTCTTTAGTTGTACAAAACCAGTTTATTTATTTTTTGTTATATTGTTAAGAATTTTTAAGTCTCAATTTTATTTAAAAAAAAAAACTTTTTACACTTATTGGTAGTTTTACCACAACATGCATTTTAATGTCTTTACAGTATTTATCCCGTATCTTAACTTTTCTACATTGAATAGAAATTTTTCCACGCACTAAGTTTGGTATCAACTTATACGACAAACTCAGAGTCAAATCTTACATTTTATATACGGATATATTCCAATAGTTATTTGATTATACCTAAAATTATTGGTAATTTTGAAATTACCAAATTTATTTATGCTATTAAGCGAGGCCTACAGTTGAAATTTTGAGTGGCTGTTCAAGCGAACATAAATCTTTTACCGTCAATAACTTTATATATATTTTGTCACTCCTCTTGTTTAGTATATATTCAACGTTTACAGTAAATGCTCTCCGTAAGCTGTAAGTGAACGATTTGTATCTTAACGAAGAATGATCATATCTTAAATCAATAGAAGATCGGATCAGTACAAACGTAAAATACGGCGTGCACTCACTGGAAGTGTTTTAATTATATTATTGTTGAACTAAGAAGTTACAATTTGAGTTTCGTTTATAAGATTTAGAAGTTGTATGATGCATTCGATTAAAAAGTTTTCGAATACCTATTCATTTATCCTATAGTTTTATGCAATTTCCTATAAAATACACGTCAGATTACAAATGATAATTTAATATGAACACATTCCACTTTAAAAGTTAATTAATTTCGTACAAGAGAAAAGTGACAGCGGTGTATATTGTATGTTTTATCACGTATTTTTAAAGCTTACTTTATGTAGCCTATATTAAAATATTGATATGTCGAGTGACTGGCATGAGTCACATCTACTCAGCATATTGTTCTAAATTACAATAATCAGAAAGGTTTATACTATTCGAAGTAAGGGAATTCGTTGGTTTCAAAATCAACTTGTAATTATCAAGTGCAAATTCTTTTCCAATTTCACATAACTTTCCAAGGTGCTGAATTGCTTCAACTAACCTGCTGGGATAATTTTTTTTATCATTTGTTTCAGACGCATTGTAGTCTGGCATAACGAGTATATCGGAATTAATTAATTTTCTCACAAAAACCTCATTGTGTGCGTAATAAAAAGTAAAAAGCAATACGCAATATATTTACATAGTATAGAAAAAGTAAATTCTTTTTTGAATGAGTTACTCAACTGTTACGTTAACAGGAAAGAAAAACCGCACACATAGTATGTTTCAATGTGTCTTCGCATTAATATTGCCTTAATAATAGTATGCCATAATTAAGATTTAATTACCAGTATCGTAGGAGAATCAGTTACAGTGAAACTTGGTTTTTTCTAAGCTAAGGGGATCACACAGTTATCTAAATATTCAAAAATTGAATTAAGCAAGTTAAAAGTTATCATTTGATGTATACAAGACGTAGTATTCTTTCACATACATTCACACAAAAAATGCGTTCATGGAAAACATGTAATGCATTAAACCGTGTAAATTAAGCCAATAGTTAAACACAATTCTGGTGTTAGGATCTAATTCAACAAAAAGTCAATAATTTACATAAAATTACAAACTAACATTATGCTGTATTTATAAAGAAACAAGTGTTGCCAGTATTTTAAGTTTAATATTGTGATGCAAATAATATTTTTTCGTCAGCACAAGATGATTAACACATATTCCCATGAATCTGTAGTCAAATTTAAGTACTAATGATTAGTTACCAAAATGAATTTTTCCAGCGTAAATTAAACCGTTATTGCATAAGAAATTTTCTATTTATAAGACCAGTATCAGTTGAAACTACTGCCCATTTGCCCTGCATATTGCAAAAAAGAAAAAGTCACGGATATAGTGTTACTCCTAATTTTTTTCCAAGAAAACTACATCCGTCAGCTCCGTGAATTACCTACTCGTACATGAACCAATATAATCATATCGTATACTTTTATTTACCAACCGAAAAAATAACTGAATATACAATTTTATTGCTTATACATTAAAATTAACTTTGTAGTAAATGGGACTCTTACATATTGTAGTCATTATATAATTCAAGGGGATCAAAGCGTTACAATTTTCCAAAAATTCGAATTATCCAAATTTCACCGTACTACAACTACACCTATTTTTAAGCCTGAAAGTAAAGTGAAAATAATTCGGCTCTAGTATGTAAACGTAGCGTTTTGTAATACTCAAAATACATTGAGAACCAATATTGGTTTTGATAGTAAACATTAAAAGGGTTTTGGAACTATACGTATAGCGACGTTTGATGTATAAACTTTCTAGTTTAAAAAATATCTGTTAAAAACGTAAAGGATAAATGAGAGAAAATGGAGAGAAAGAAAAGTGGAGACGCGATGACAGGAACTGTACAGGTGTCTGGAAGGAGTAGGAAGTAATAATACTCGGGTGAACAATAGACTGGGGTTACTGCTCATCTGTGGGAGTGGGAGATCGCTACCTGTTTACGACTCGAGGGTGTTTATTTACCTTTCACAACTGTATACATGTTGTCTTATTTGATAAAGCCGTGTCAAGTGCATCACTGAGCCTCAAAGCCAGTCTGTTTCCTGTCATACAGTAGGAATGTTGTGTCAGATTTTGCGAGTATATATATATATGTGTAAATGTGTAAGTTTTTTTTTTTTTTTTTTTTTGTGAGGTTTATTGTTAACTTGTACTAGTTGAACTCACTCTCACAGCAATAGAGAGAAGCGAGACTTTGTACATATCACATTATGGAGCTGTGTATTAGGGTTTTCATTGTCTACAAAAGCTTGGTCCAAAGTCTGTCATTACACATTTAGTATTTCTCTCTATATTAGATACCTAACAATTACTGCTGCAGTTAACCACATGTTTATCTTATATAAGTCTTGTGTATTATGGCGTGTAAGTCAAGTAAGGACTGGAATAACGAATATGTGCCCATACAAAGTGATCGAAAAGTTACACAACACCAGACTCAAAACAATATAGGTCAAAATTAAATAATAAGAATTACATTACATTACATTAAATTTTAAAACAGTACTTTATAAAAACGGCTGAAAATATTCGACACCTACTTCTACACAAGGTCTCTGTACTATGTTTTGCGTACTAGTTTTTTTTATATTTTTAACAACTTTTTGAATAATGTAGTGCATGTAATTTTCTTGATTTCCTTCTTTTCATTGATTTTTCAATGTTATGAGAATTTTTATGTTCTAATATTGTAAGTACTCCGAAGAAAAATATTATTCGATGCGATATTAGGTGACCTAATGTGGAGGAAATTCTATTTGAATTTCAAATTCATCATAATATTCGAACGTTTCAGAGATTTAATGGCTATTGGGCTATTGTGTGTGTGTGTGTGTGTGTGTGTGTGTGTGTGTGTGTGTGTGTGTGTGTGTGTGTGTGTGTGTGTGTGTGTGTGTGTGTGTGTGTGTGTGTGTGTGTGTGTTGTAGTACCATATTGTTATAGGTAGAGTAAACGGTAATTCACAAACCTCGTCGCGGTAAAAATCCGTTCCCAAAGAAATGAGTATTCTGAGACATACACCATAATTGAGAACTTCCGTGTCAAATGGATGGTGCGTAAATTTCTAAATAGCACACACTTCAAGAGACAATTATCGCTCCTGTTCAATCGATGCAACTCATCGTTTAAAACTCATAAAATATTGAGAAACAGATTTAGTGTTACCGATACCATAACTCTAATTTTCCTATACATTTCTGTTGTAGAGTAGTACATGTTAAAAGTTTGTGTTGCTTGATTTTTCGACCACCGTTACATAAGCCTATTTGGAAAACAGTTATTTATTCAGTTTGTTAAACATCCTGGCAACGATTGACAAAAATACTTGCAATAATAAGAACACAGAGACAACAATAAGAACAAGGTGCTAGTAATTGTTGACAACATTTTGAAAAGGTTAAGTCCTATGTATGTTAGCAGCTTAACATTTCGAGATTTACTAATATAGTTCATTAAAACTGTTTTCATTTGATACATTATTTTGTGCAAATATTCTGATGGTACATAATCTTTGCAATACTTGATCTGATTGGAAACGTTTCATATTAGACTGCATAAAATTTAATAGGCTACTTGTTAAATGCTTGTTAAAATATTGTTAAATACTTGACAAGTTTATTTTCACTTGTTACTTATATTACGAAAAGTACAATAAAATCAACAGTTACAATTTGTGAACACACCTCAATTAAATAATACAAATATTTCTTCTACTAAATGTTTTGAAACTGAAACCGTTATTTTAATTATTATCGTTAACTAAATAAAATATAAAGTAAAACGTTTTGTGGTATGTGCTCTTAAGAAATACAGGCAAGTGAAAAAGGTCTTTAGGTTTTTCTTACTTAACGAGTAACCTGAGCCTTTCCCTAACAGATAAATTAACTACGTTCTACTCTTTCCAAAGAGAGTTTTCGTTTGAATTACACATAGTTAAACTTAGAACACAGTTGTAACTTATTCTTTACAATATTTTTTGTAAAATATGTGTAAACATAATTATAGGATATTTTTAATACTGTACTTAGAACACTGGTGTATCACGTTTTGTTGTTGTATTATGGAAAACTTTACCTATCGAATTTCTAGAATTCACAATAGGCTGATATACTACGTCAAATAATCTGATAGGTTGAAATACTCTTCTCAGTTTCTGGACGTTGACTAAATAGAAAAATGTTTATATTTATATAGCTAAGAATTTAGTGACTGACGGTTAGAAATTTTGGGCGTGAACAAGAGCTTCCGAGCTATTTCGGTGTCTTCCCATTCGTAACACTTGCTGAAGTTCACAATATCCGATGCCATCAATAAATGTCAGCACCGCAATCCTCAATCGAAAATCTTCTGGTGCTTCAGGATAGGTCAAACTAATCAGTCTGGCGTAGATGCTTGCTTCAAACGCTTGGTTACTTAGAGGTCGCTGGTCGAACCCTTGCAGATTTGTGTATAGGTGACGCGTTTCAAAGCATATGCTTTGTCATCAGATCACAAAATATCCCTCGTAGGAACTCGTCATCGATTATTGTAATCAAGATACTTATTCAATCATTCATGCTTATTGTAATCAAGATACCGCCCTTCTATTACTTTACCTAGTACAGAGATCATTGATTTATCAAACAAGTATAATTAATTAAATAAATACATTATTTGTTATGTTCGCATTCTATAAAACATTTTGTACAAAACGCCAAATTTTATTAATGTTAATAATATAGGTTAAGTTAAAATGAGTATATTTTAATAAAGATTGTTAAACTGTTTGGGATTCAAATTACAGTCTTCGTTACTTCGTTAATTTAGTAAAAAATTTAATATATTTTGCATTAGCGCAGAGGTAGGAAAACCATCTACATTCGAATTTACTGTAAACAACAATAAGATAATGAAAATGTTTGTTAGAAAAAGAAAACACAGTATCAAATCAAATAAACCCATTTAACTAATGCAGGTTATTTATTTTTAAGATACTATTAGGAAAAACATGTAAGTTATTTATAGATTCTGTATATTATCACTAGAATATATAATTTTATTTACGTATAAAATTAATATTATATTCCAAGAAACTACGTTGTGGACAGCAATGAAGCCAAAAGTGGGAATTAACGTCACATCGTTTATTAAGTTGAGATCAGCAGAACAGTTTGCAGAAGTATGTAACTACGACTTTAGAGCGCAGAAAATGTCTAAGAAAAAGATCATACAGACGGAAGTAAATACGAATAGTACTTTACTCAAAGACTTCTAGTACACTGCTAGAAGATATATTGTACACATAGAAAAGCTTTTTTCTTTTAATTCTCTTACTTCGTGCCAACTGCATCAGAAGATTAATGGCCTTCTTGTACAAATAACCTTTGCACAAGCAAAAACTTTCTTTCCTTTGGTACATTAATACACCATACTTTACATTAACTTAACGTATTGAACTTACGTATTGAGTACGCTAGTAACTATGTATAAATGCCGACTTAGAAATGTATGTATCTGCAGCTGAACGCAACACGTTTAAAATGTCCCCTTTGAAACATTCTTGAATGCGTAAAGACTGTATAAAGAGAGTTCGGTAAATACAAAATATAAATAAATGTCCTATCAGCAAAGTACACAAGATTTTATCAACAATGTAGTAAATTTCAATTAATTATGTATTTTAAACTGTAAAACACTTACAATATGGTGATTTACAATAATAAAGTTACTACTACTACTACTACTACTACTACTACTACTACTACTACTACTACTACTACTACTACTACTAATAATAATAATAGTAATAATAATAATAATAATGACAACAACAACAACAACAATAATAATAATTATAACAAAAACAGGAAAATAAAAGTAACAGCTTAACTGCTTACATTTCTGTAAAAATTACAAATACTATTGTGTTAATAAGGCAGATGTTAAACAATAATTTAGATTTACTTATTTACAGTATTCTACAGAACACGCTTATCTACAGACAAGTTTTTCACTTTTCATGCAATACATATAATAAAAGTCTATAATTTTGTATAAGTAACAATTTAATAAAATGCAGTCAAATTCGAGCAATGTACGGTTGCAGAAGTCATAGTTAGACACTTTTAAATTTTATTCTCATATAGTTTTCCAAACGTCTTGGAAAAAAACATTATATTATATAAAAACATTATATGATAACTACACTCAAGAAACTGTATTCCTGCAACGGATAAAAGCGGAAAATTTCATTCACTACTGCCTAAAAATAAAACTGCCCCAAATAAATATCAAAGATAATGAATTTTTAACTGGTTATCAAAATATACAAAAATTTGTTTAATGATAAAGTCTGACGATTCTTTGAACAAATAGAACAAATAAATTGTATTACTTTGAACTGAAAAGTTAACCAACGCGTTTGTTACTAAATATTTACATTAATTAAAATCAGAGAATCACATTGTTTCTTCAATTAAAATAATTTGTAAACCTTCAACAAAAATATCGAAAATAAACTTAAGGTTTTGTTTTCAATAAATGTTTGCCATGACCAAAACGTTTTAATATATACATGATTGGTAAGTTGTGTTTTGAAAGTGACCATATTTATTAACTTGCACGTTCCTAAGTAATTTTGAATTCAGTTTTATTTATAACTGGCTTGTATTATATTTGTTTCATTTCTACACGTCAAAAGTTATTAATGTTTAAACATAGTTTACCTATTTTTACTCAATGCTTACACACAAAGAGTGTAGGCCTACTAGTTAAATTAATTTATAATGTTTTTTCCTATACTAAGACTGTACACCACTTTTAAAATTTAAAAAGTATTACTAAGACGTGATAAAATAAAAATAGTTTAATAAATGACGGGTATCGTTAAATCAAGTAACTATTCACATGATTTTGCGTAAAATTGGCATATGTAAGAGCAAACACGAACAAAAAAGCATATATAAACTAATTTACTTTCAAATACTACAGAAAACAAAATATTTTAATTTAAAATACAGAGTAACTATAAGTGGCTTGCAAAACTTTGCTTTTTGATAACTTCTGTAATGAAAGGTTTGTGAGGTTCAGTCGTTGACTTACATACAATTTCAAATCAATTGTGTCTCTTTTTTTTAACATTTGTTGCGATTATCAGAACCCTTATAAAGACAGTTCACAAATAATAAGTACACATTTAGGCCTAACGAGCATTAGTATAGAATATTATAATTATATCTTGTTAACATAATAATATGTAATAGTTGTTACTCTTACATTCTTATGTAACATGTAACCACATAATATACATTCATACAAAAACATATCATTCATTACGTATGGACACAAATTTTTCCAAACCGCGTGTACTGGACTTTATTGAGTAAATATAACAAAAGCTGAAATCGTTTATTAATTAGTGGTTTCTTATAAAATAAAGATAACTTATAGTGTCAAACAACTTCTATCTAACTCTGTGGAAATTATAAAAAATAGTTTTCTTCGACAAAAATAAAGTAAGTTACAATCCAAATAATTTTGATAAACTTATAGTTAAAGAATGAATAATTTTAATCTTTTAGGGAAAAATAAGGTAACCATGAGTATATAAACAACGTTAGCTATAACAAGCAGTATTGTCAGTAATGCAAAAGCAACAGTGTGTATTAGTTGAAGAAGAAAAATATCATTATATTCCAGTAAATATTTAACAACACAAGAGGACAAAAATGTAAATAAAACAAACCTTGTATGTACCCCATATATACACTTAGCCTTCACCTATAGGCTGAAGACCTATTCCATCCCTCATGTTAGTCAGACTACTATATTCTATGTACCCACGTTAAGTGTGACCGGTCTACGCTGTGCATTTAAAAGTGATTACATTGTGTCTGCGACAAATAACTAATGAAACTTTTTTTACAAATACACTAACCTTAATAGTTACTAAAAATCTGCTTAAAAAATTATAATCCTTCCAACTATTTTAATTTTCCCTTGTAAATACTTACGAGTCAAAACCCTTGAGACATAACTAGTTATACAAGAAGAAAATGTGATTTAATTTGTATTACTATTTTATCGTATATTTTATGCCGTTCACAGCATTGTTATGTACGAAAAAAGTTTATAGTATTGTATAAAATACTTCTTATAGTTTGTTTTAAATAAGTACTAAATTATAGTACGTATATGCTCATTATGCTCTTTTAATATGGCATCACACGTTTTGATTTTTTAAATCATAATGCATGTTTTTAATTGCCGTAATGTTTGATCTGTACGAATTTCCTAAGAATGTGATTAATTACATACAAAAGAATTTGCTTTTATATACAACTTTACTTTTCATTTAAGAACGAACTGAAAATTTAGGACACACAAATAACTTGTTGAATTGTCTGTAGAATGTGCATTACATTAAATTTTTGAGAAGTGACACACTTTTCCAAATACGTTTTAAGGTTGCACTTTGTTTTTGGTTATTATGCAATCGTAAGAAGTTAAACAGTACACAAAACAATACCTGTAATGTCAAAAAAGACAATCTTGATGTTAAGTGACATGAAAATGTACCAATATAAAGGCATCAGTAGAAAGGATAAGCTTATTAACTAGATATATGTAAATACCAGTTCTTTTCACAAGTCACGCGCGCTATTCATGCCAACAAAAGCTCAGACCGAATTGACTCAGCCTTGCTATTATAGAAGAGATATCGATGATTCTATAAAAGAAAAATGTAACGTTAGTACTGACCTGATAAGTCAGTTCAGATGGTAAATGTATTCATTTAATGTATCGAAATGTACATCATTGACATTCACCATGTATAGAGATTTGAAACGGCATGGAGTGTAACATAGATAATAATATTATGAACATTTAAATGCACATTTTATGTAGTATTGAGTGAGATAAACAAAATACTGTACTTTTTGTAATTTAATGAAAACTCCACCTATTACGAATTTGACGTTGACTCTTCTCCGTTATAGGAACAGGAAATTTACATGAATTTGAATAAGGCATATATAAAGTTCATCAGATTATGGTGGGTACAAATTTCTAATTCAACTCTGTCGTGAAACTGTTAATTTATATGATAAATATTGCAAAAGTGTATTAATTTATTAAACGCTTAACATAAACAACAACAAGAATAACGGAAAGCAGAGATATTAATTTTCTTGAAGTACAAAGTCTGTGTTCTGTTAGCAGAGAGAAATTATTAAATTATGAAATTGAGATCACCATTTGGTTATTTGAGTAATTAATAAATTCTTATCAAGAAGAGTTCATGAGCTCACTCCAATCACATTTAAACAGTTTTCAGTACAACATTTTATAACTACACTACGAAGCCATTACTAACAATATCACTCATCGCCAAATTTATGCCATGTTATTAAAGATTTAATACACATAATATCTGTCGTTATTGTCAAAAATTATTTTATTGGTATTGCTTTTTTCTAATAATGTTTCTATTTTGTTTTAAGTTTGCTATTTTCTAACATATATATACTTTAAAATATTTACTACTTTTAAAAGAGAAACATTTCTATTGGGTGCAGAAATTTTGTTTCCGTAAATGTGCAAATACTGAGACATTCTTCTATCATACTAACCCCGATACAGACTGCATTGGAAAGAAACGGAGATTGGTGGAGTACTGTCTGAAACTAAATAGCCGAAGGGCTGAGGGCTGATTGCTGACAGCCTACAGAAGTCAGCTATCAGTGTACGCAGACCTAATGATGCATTTGTACAAGGCTACGGGTTTCAATTTTGCAAAACTGACAAAACCTTGTTTGTTTTTAAGTAAAAACATATAAGGAAAACTTCCACACCTTAAATTTTATAAAAGCACATATAACCAGAGAAGTAGAGGAGAGGTAACATACATTTTCTACAGTTTCTGACTGCACTGATCGTCTATAGTCACACATAAAAATATCCTCTTAACATAATTGTTAGGACGGTCACACCGAGCGTCGTGTTGCTTAGAGGAAACAAGATAACTGACACCAATGAAATCGTTTTTTACAAACTTTAATTAACAACAGTTACAAATCAACAAAAGCAATCTTATACAATTATTCAAGTTAAATTTCTCCAAAAACTACAATAAATACACGAAACATTACAGTTTTGCACTAATTAACACGAAAATCACTTTCTACTAATTCGCTACAATAACTAACAGTACGCACTCTAACATCGCCCTATCTAAACTGAACTTCTAAGACGGTCGCTGATACTTATATATATTGCGACAGTACAAATAAGTGATGTACTGAGCATTAAATATAAAAATTTAAATTTACCTAATAAACTGTAAATAATTAATAATATATTAGAAATAAGCATGTCAGGGATTGCAAGCTTGGCTCAGACAAAAATATGAACAGGTGTTTCGACCTGAATCGACGTGCACACACACACAAATGTACCTGAAAGTGTGTACACCAGTATTTTGCTAGTGTGTGTGAACGCAGGTCTATGCAGGCGAGTTTGCCACCCCAAGATGAATAATTGCACAATTACTGTTTTTCCGTAATTATTCATAAACTATAATTAAGAATTAAAATCCAAAACCACAATAAAATGTAATAAAATTTACTAAATACTGTGTACGAAAACCACGCGAAAGTGACACACCATACGAGTGTAATAGTGAAATAACTGTGTACAAATCGAAAGGGTTAAGTTGCAGTGTCCAAAATTACAGTGAACATGTGTTGTAAAAATAGTTATAAGGTAAGTATAAGAGTATACTTACAGGACTCTGCAATTCTCAGAAATATAAGAAATAGCGAAATTGACAAAGAGTGGGGGAACTGAATCCAGAGACAGTTTCTGACATGTCGATTTCGTACCACTGCAGGTGTTGACCAAGACATGGGTATAAATAAAACACGCAAGCTACAGTGGTTCTCTTTCTTAAATCATCCACGGTGCAGCGGGAGCTTATGCCCGCCCGCACGGAGTATTTATTTATTTGTAAATAATTTAAATTTTCCAGTTACATACAACTATGTAACTAAGTTATAAATACAATCATTTTTAAATAATAATAGCAGTACATAAGAAGAATTACATAAGAAGATCCATTGACGTCAGAAACAGCACGAGGAGAGTTCCAGAGAGTGATTCGACGCTGGACAAGAGGAGAGTTCCAGAGAGTGATACGACGCTGGACAAGAGAGAGTGATACGACGCTGGACAAGAGGAGAGTTCCAGAGAGTGAGACGACGCTGGACAAGAAGGAGTGATTCGACGCTGGACAAGAGGAGAAGAGAGACAGCCGACGCTGGAATGCGAGACGAGGACGACTACAGATGTATCAAAATGATCGAGTATGATTGACGACAATAAGGTGATAAACAACTTATTTATATCTTAATCGTACAATGAACTCAAAGACAATTAAAGACATTTCTATTTTATTTTAAAGTAAGAGCTAATGTTTCTTGTAAAGTAGAATTAAAAACATAGATGTTTTAGAAATACGATTAACGTAACAAGAGCTCAAATTAATATGAAATAAAATGAATACAAAGCATTTAAATGAAAACAATTAGTATCTGAGATAAAACAGTACTGAGAAACAAAAGATAAATTCAATAACTATTAATATTTTGAGTACATTACAATATATAAAAAGAGATTTAAATATTGATATTTTGAAACACATTAATTGACTGAGTAGTATGAAAATGAGATTTTTCTTTAATACAATAATTAGTAGAATAGAATATTTAGTCAGTAAGGATGTATGTAGCATAAGCCTTACGGCATAATAACAAATAATAACGAATGTTTTAAATCGAAGTCAGTGCCATGTGCACAAAGTTTTAATAATATCAAATAAATTTGAAATACCGTTACAAGTTATATAGAGTTCTTATTGCAGATACACCTGAAACCGAATTTAAATGTTATATTGTTACATAATTTGTCAATCTTGAACATGAGACCAGTCACGCTAAATTTGTGTATATGTATATGTATTGTTGCATATTTGGCTCCCAAAGAACGTGGGGCTATACAAATTAAAGTACATATAAAAATTCACACACATAGATACGTTGCAATATGCCCCTCAGATGTTCAAACAAACTTCCATTTTCGGGTAGAGACGGCGAGGGTAATTTGCATAGTTACAGGCGCTAGAACAATCTTGAGACTAGGTCAAAGCCCGAACTTGAATTTAGCAGAATCTTGAGGATGTGTTCTTTATGGTATTAAAGCAAACAGTCACTAGTAAGCAACAAAATCACCTAAATCTTCCTCCGATTGATTCATATCCTGGCTGCCTAATCAGCCTAATGTAGGCGACAATACTTTTCATCCCCGCGCACACTTCGGAAAGCCAAAGTACTTTTTATAGACCAGCCCCGGAAGTTTACCTAGTTCAAGTATTTTAACAATTAAAGGCGCTACGAACAGTCCGGGCGTGGTAAAAGTAGTTTAATGGGGTTTTAAATATTATGCTCAAATATCTGTTCAACAATATATTTGTCATATACTCTGCTGGAAACAACATCAAACGACGTCAATATTGAAAGAGGAGGTGCAATTAATTGCTTTAATTACTATACGGTGTTTTTAGTTTCTTCTAATTAAAAAAATGTATAATGTTAAAGCAGCTTTACTTCAAAATTGTTGGCAATATATAAATTACTACAGTTATTAAATGAATCACTATATTTTTCAGCTTTCATGCTTTTATCTTTGAACAATGTAATAATAAGCCAATGAGTGATTGAGCTACCATCGAGTCGCTTGTTTCCTCTGTAACTGTAACATGGGAGAATTTCAATTCACTGTGAGTTTGATGTTACATAAATCAATTATAAACATTAGATGTTATAGATAGAACTCAGGATCGAACAAAACTACTTTTAAAAGCTTTTATTCTGAATTCATAAATATTTGTGACCTACTTCAATTTGTATTCTCTTTTACATGAAAAACCATCTGCAAAATAAATTACGCTATACAAGTTATTTGCATATCAAAGCTTATCGACATAACAACATAAAATACTACATGAAGACTGATTCGCTCCCTACGGTATTAACAGAACTGTATTCGTTCCAGTTACCATTGTCAAGGATTTCGTGTATTCTCGCTCACATCGAATGCACTGACAAAGATGTATATGTTCCATCTGTATGACATTATAGTTAACATAAACATTTTGAATAAAAAGAAATACGAGAACGACGAAAAATTCTGCAAATTAAACCTATCAGAGACTATGAAACAAATAAGTGAAAAAGTTTTAATTATGAAATTAAAAGTAAAAACCGAATACGACGACTACGACGGCAGTAATCCCTAACTGACGATAGTTCATAACCCGTAGTTGGGTCTATTTCACTCATTCTGATACAAATTTGTCCTCAACATATTATAACGTTCACGTTTATTTAATACGTACAACATGCATTTATGTACTTACGTCATTAACAAGCTTTGTCTTGCATTCTTTACAATATGCTAAAATTTAATATACCAAAAATTACCGTATTTATTGTGTAATCTATGCGCTCAAGTAGTTGTTCTGATTTTAGGGCAAAATAAAACGTGTATTTATTGAACTTAATTTCAAGCAACGAACTTCTTGTGTCAACGATTTAAACTAAACATAAGGAAACTTCATAAAATATACAAGCTGGGCGTTTCCCTAGATATCGTTATAGGCCTACTTCTCTTGAGATGGAAGTCATGGAAAAGTTGACGTTGTCAATAAGGTAACGACGTTTATGGTACAAATTAGTTTTCTGCTGATGAGACGAATCGTATATTATTTTGTCAGATGGATAAACGGACAAATTGATTTCATCGACATTACGTAATTCGAATTTGACGAGATAAGTCTTGTTATACGTCACAACCCATAAACAGTGAATCAGCAACGGTGATCAAACCTCTGTTTTTTTTTTTTTATTTGTTACCAAACACAGCGATAGAAAGGAAAGGAATTCCTAGTGTAAGAATTGTTACTTCAGGAAGAAGAAAACAGTACTGGTACTATCATATTGGTTGTATGGGCTACAATTCTCCTTTGTGTTATCTTTAACAGAAATAGAGTACTTGAAGGAAATACAAGTTCTTGCAGGAATAGATATAGGTGTTCAATAAAAAGTGTGAATGGAAAACAAACTCATGACCGACTGGATCGAAAAGACACAAAACCAGTTGTTTTAATTACACTAAATGACATGATATGCAAAACGTTTTGAAAATATAGCTTTTGTTGTTTAATGTGAAATTCGTTTAATTTCATTTGTAGATTATCTGCCTAAAACAGTCCGATAAAATCTAATCTAATTTTGGCACATTAGATTTTTAACATTGAAAATGTTTATAAGGACGTGTCGCACATTTGCGGCCGATCGCTGGTGCGTGATCGAAAATGGGAACCGGTGAGTTTCCATAGAAACTACTTCTTTGTTGTCAATAACGTAGTACACATATAAAACTTCGCTTATGAATGCGACTACATTTAACTTATAATCTGTACATTGGTAAATGAAGAATGAATTCATAGATTGGTGAATGAACATAAATTATATATATTTTTTAGATTTATTGAAGCATTTTCAATTCCTTTCTCAGTGCATTGCATTTGTGCAATGCCTGTAAATATTTTATTACATTTTTGTTGAAAAGTACGCAAATTAATCTAGTCGAGGCTATACGTTTTGAGTAGTAATTCAAATTCAATAAATCCTTTTTTGACACTTGGACCAACTATTCATTTCATAATTCCATCCTTAAAAGTCAGTTGACTGTCTGCACACAACGCTATTAATCTTTCGCCGTTGATGTACGTTCTTTACGTTTAGAACGTGTATCCCTATCCGATGCTCCTATCAGTGGGATATTCTCTCGTCCACTCCAAAATTCAACCGGCTGTGCTCTACGATATTAAAATTCAGGACAGAAGACGGCCTTGCATGCCAAATTGTCACATGATGGTGGATATTTGTAATACGAGAATTGTTGGATATGTCCTTTGTTGTACTTTTATTTTTATAATTATTCAAAAGAAATTTAATTTTCTTTATAACAGTTTTTTAATGAAGAAAGTTGTGTTAGTGGTTAAATGAAATCACAAGCATAATTATCACTGTTGCACACCACTATATAAAAATTATTATATAGTTTTTATACACCACTAATTTTTATAAGGTTCTCTAAGGAAGCCACGGTACAAGACTACAGGGAAAAAACTCGGCATAAGGTATCATAAGGCTCTTAATAGAACAAACCTTGCGCGCATTTCTTTTTCTTTCTTCAACAACCGTGTCTACGTCAGGTGTGCAGCAGAAATTTCCGTTAGACTATTGCTTGAATATGGTGGGACGTTGACGTTTCTTGCCAGACATTATCATAGAGCTGCAAAGCGACACAGATCGTAAGTGTTACAATATCTGAAACGTTTCCTCACCTTTGTGATAAATAAAAATTGTTTCACCCGGGATTTTCCACATCTTCTTTAGTAGAATCAGAATTTACTCAGAAGACTTATGTGCTCTTTTAAAAGTTCGTTGGAAAACAGTAGCATAATGGACAGACACGATGTTTAGTTATCACTCATAAGAATATAACCACGATCAAAAAGTTTGTTTCCGGTGATCACCCATATTAGTCGAGACATACGTATATCATACTATCACGACGGGCACTCTGATCGTCATGTTTTTCAGTGGAAACAGAATAACTTGTCACCAGTGACCAACCAAGTCAGTAATTACAAACTTTAATTACTTACAAGAAAAATATGTAATCTAAAAAGGTACTCTCATACCATAATTCAAGTTCAATGTGTCCATACGGAATAATAATGTCATCTTATTGCAGTACCGAACTAATTAACACAGTAATCACTTTCAGCAAATCCTCAACATAATAATAAATCGCTTGGCATAGACGCTTATGTATACACTGCAGAAGTTCCAGAATAATTTTCCGTTCTTTTGGCGGTGTGCCGGCATAATGTACGTACTTACAAGTACTCGAACAGTCCGGAGGCTACATAAATGCACGGCCTTGACACAGACGTTGCACGCTGGACTAGTCGAGAAACGTGTAGAATGACGGTCTCGACTTTTCGAGAGCGTTACGTAAATGTCGTAGCAATATGAATAAACTGTACGTAGATCTACACAAATGTACATAAACCTACGACAAAATTATTATATACAATGAAATGATTTACGATGAGCATGAGTAATGTATACATAATAATCAAATATTTTTAAAAAGCACTGATAAAGACAGTTGCAAATCTCCAGACTTGAAAGGTTAAAAAGTCATATAATATATCATACCTTTATAGAATACTAGTTACTAAAACAGTACAAAACCATACAATAGTAAATAAAACATCAATTAATAAATTCTTTGAGGTTAAAAGTAATCATTTCATTTGCAACTACAATTTGTTTAATATTTTAATTTTGTTTACTATCAAATTGTTGGTTGTGTGGATTATACTGATGGTGGATTTATAAGTTTTGTTTAGTATACACTAATGTATATATTAAAAACGTTTTAACTCTACTAGAGCGTCGACAGACGTACCTGAACGACCGTTGTGTCGACTTTTCAGTACATTCTTCTTATGAAGCATAACAAATGGTCCTTAAAGTGGATGAACTGGAAGAGGTATTGCTGGAAGCCATTCCTTTATAATATTTTTATCTTTATGTCAATTCATGTAATGTTTGTCTTTAGAAAGACAAATAGTAGGTAATTATTGTGGATGTTAATAAGTGTAAACTGAGAGAAAATTCCAGAACAAAGAAACTATCAAGTGTCAATAATTGAGAACTAAACACATGAACTAGTACACTTGATCTGCTAAACTACAGAATGTAACGTTAATAGAAAACATAAAATAAAATAAAATAAAAAACTGAAATCTTCCATCAGCGAGAATAGTCAGAGATCGTCTCATGGGAACCAAGATGTCAGCAAATTTGGTTTAACACAAGCAGAATTCTTGGACCCAAAACGCCTATCCCTTGTTACCTTTCTAACTACTATTCAACAATTAAAATGACAAATGAAGAGTAAAGCCAAAAGGTGAGGACTCGGAGGTAATAAATAAGAGTGACATAAAGATGGAAGAGAATTCGAAGGTGAAGGAAGAAGTCGGTGTGTGTTAAAGTTGATCATAAACTGAAAAAAATCCACTTAAATGCCAAGAAAATTTATTTTGAACTCCAAACCACCACCCTCTTACATAAGAAACAGGGTACAGTAGTACAATAGTACATAAGGACAGTAGCATCCTCTGCTGTAGCAACATTGTTGTACTACACAATGTCTCTGATGGTTTTCTTTCTTAATTGTTTTGTCAACTGTCATATACATACAAATTTATTTATGTATCAGAATAATAATAATAACAATGGGTCCCATGTGTACCACCGAAGCAGCTTAGGAGTCAGGCAGGGTAGGCTGCCATGTGCTAGCCGTACGGCATACAAGGAAGGCAGTGTGGCCAGCACTACGCTTCAGCCGCCCATCATTATCTCCAGGATGTTATCCCAGGACTCATTTTCAACAGTCAACCCGGGGGCTGAAAAACGCACCTTGACTTTTTTGGTGCGGGCCCGGGAATCGAACCCGGGATCTCTAGATTACTAGCCAGTTGCCATACCCACTGGTCTACTGAGCCGCCGTATCAGAATAATTATTTCCAATAAATCAAAAAAGAAGAACCTCTGTTTCTATTACTGCACTTTCATTTGTTGTTCCTTGTTATTTGTTATTTATTTTTTGCCTGTGTTTGTTTCTTTTTTATTTAAGATTGTTTCTGTCAGCAAGCTTTCATGACTAACCCAACTCCACAATCTTAAAATTGTTTATCGTCTAATTCAAGATTGAACAAAACGAGTGGAATAAACACTACATTGATGACGCATAATTAGCGTTAACATATTATTATTGGACGGTTGTGTAAATCAATCAGAGATTAAGTTTTTGGCATTGTTCCTGGACGCGTTAAGAAATACACACTCGTGTGTCTCTCCACAATGATTTAATGGACCTGGCTAAAAGTACTAGATAATGTATTTTAATAATCCACCTGGCTTACAAATTCTGTTAATAACCCCTTGTTACACGATCCAACAAATCATCACAGTTATAAACAAATCTCATTAGTGTTTTCTCGTGTGCTAATGAGCTAAACATAAAAGCGGTTTGCTTACGTTTTCGCTATTCCTTCAATTTACGACGAATCGTGACATTTTTTTTGTAATTAGGCCCATTGCCATCTTATTATGAACACCTTTTCTCGCCTCGTTTTTCTCTAATACACCTCTCCACTGTCTCACCCACTCTGTATAGGCTACACACAGCTATTTGTATCTTTCTCTAGACTAAATATCTAGGATTTTTGTTGGAGTAAAAATTTTAAATGATAAACACGTATGCGTAATTATACGTACTCTAATCAGCTTATACTACCGATTGTTTTATGTGACATTGTTTTTGCGGAATCTAGCACTATAGAAAATGATTTCTTTAAACAAATACTGCACCTATATTATAAAAGACAATAACGAATTGTAAGGCCAATTTACAGGTTATTCTAGCAAAGGAAACGTCTCTTTGATCTAGCATTGTTTTGCAAAGAAAACAATAAAATAGACACTGGATAGGAGCTATGCGTCTTTTGAACATTACAGGTTCAAAAGTTAAAAACAAATATCTCTTCACAACTAAGACTTCTTTCAAGTTATATAACTTTAATATAATTTTAAATTTTGCAAATTTTATTTATTACGTAATTTATTGTAATTTTATATTGTTTTGAATTGGGTAGAGTATGATTATAAAATAGGCTGAGGTTGAACACAATGTAGTATAATGTTTTTAAAAATTAATTTTTGTCGCAACCCTTTGCAACACGTAATAGAAAAACTACAAGCAACTCTAAGACTTTCTAAAAGTCTAGAGATTTATCAGCTTACATCCTTTTATTTTAGAAAACTATAATACAGTCTCAAAGGAAATGGTTCTTGTGAGAATTTAAAAATTTAAATTTAATTCTTCTTAATTCCTTTCATGTTTTCTGTCACTGGTGACCTATATGAAACATAGCGAAATTATAATTTTAAAAGAGTTACTGTGTGTAATAAACATGATTCTCAGAGACACAAATAAAGATAAAACTATTGGTGTAACCTGATTTTTTTTAATGAGACTTTGCTGTATTCATTGTTGTACAGGCCGTTCAAAAATACACTGTACAGACGCTTATGGCACTGTCAAAGCCAGAACCAGCGACAACATAGGAAATCAATACACTGTATTTGCCGATATCAAACAAGCGATTCCATAGGTAAACAATGACAAACACAGCAAAAGATGGGATTAACAATCAGTAGTAACATACTTTTGTTTGTTACATCCACGCACAGAGTTTTCAAACAAAACATACAATTGATAGACAGATGCATGGTATAAAATCACGCACACACACGCGAAAAACTAATTTTACCAAAAAAAGGTTTAATACCAATAGAGATTTATATAGGTTTACATACTTATGCGAGCTTTGATATTCCAATTTTCTTCGTAAAAGTAAAAGATATTTTTATAATATTAAGTAAGTACGTTCAGCTTTCGAATCAAAGAACCAAAGCTTTCTTATTTTTCCCCATTTTCCCTATTCTTGGCGTAACTGTACCAGTCTTGGATAGCTTTTCTTTCAAATCCGCCATGCCTGCCTAGCCACTGCAATCTTCTTGCTGTGATGACCATGTCTATCACCGATTCACCGTAGACATTGTACATTTTCTCATTTCACTTCCTAACGTATCTGCCTTCCATTTCCCCCCTCCACCCATAAACATATTCCTTATTGAAAAAACACATTTTCAATAATGTTTTGTTTGTCATTTACTTACTTAACATATTAAAACATTAAGCTTGACCTTAAATTGTATAAGAATATATTCAGCGTGAAACTAAATATTATTGACTATCGATTGTTTAGAAAACATGTAAATTACAACTTTCCCTAAATCTGTAACATACATAATATTCTGAAAAGTCAGGACTTATAAACATATTTCTGTAGTTAATTGCCATAATTAAAAAATTAAAATGTTAATTAAATATTTTGAATAGTGTTGCGCAATTTTGGAACACTCTAGGACAGTCGAGAGCGTCTTTCTACATGTTTCTCGATTAGCTCAGTATGCCTCGTTAATATCGAGACTGTCCACTGACGTAACACTATAGTACCTTCCAACATGTTCAAGAGCACTTGAAATACGCATTATTCTGGTACGCTGCAGTAAGGATAGAAAGTTTTTCTGGAACACCTGCTCTACCTATATAAACCACAGCAGCTTCGTCGTAAATTTCTTTAGTGTGGATCGAGTAACAGTTGAAGATAAGTGGAACGTGTTTACTGTGTTGGAGCGTTATTACTTGACATTATTATTTTGTGTGGACAAATTTAATTTGAATTGTTGTACGAAACTTGTTGGTTACGAGTTGTTATTTGTGACTCATTAAAGCTGGTAATTAGTGATTTTATAGGTGTCAGTATTTTGTTTCCTCTGTACCATAAGACGATCAGTGAGATCGTCGTAACCCAATGAGTATTTGTTGTGGGTGGAAACACCGGTTAATTTACCTGACAGGTCAATCGGGGAATTTGGAGAGACCGACCACTCTCAGAAGGTTAAAGACGGGATAATGATGAAAGATCGACATAGAGGAGACGTCGATGCAATAAGTCAGATCGTCATGAACGAACGCTGACATGACACAAAAGACGACACCATATCCCTGATGACAAAAAAGCTGTTGAAGCATATGGGCTAATGACTACTATGATTGAAGGTACTGATAGAGTAGTGTTTATGGGATGTGAATATTCATTTATTCCAAATAGATAATTGGCGTGACGTTCGCTTTCGTTTTTCAGTAGAGCGAAGGGCTACGTAGCTAGAAGGGTGATAAATCAAAGACTGTTCCTATCCGTTGTCCAGCACGATCGTATAGTAGTTTAAGTACAGATGTTATTGGTGTGGCAGGTAGAGCGATTCTTATGGACTACCCGCCAGACGAGAGGGACTGCTCATTTTGAGAAAGAGTAAGAGGTTCAAACGGAGCTCCTACTTCGTACTTAGTAACATCGGAAGAAAGGTTTTAGAAGAAATGTCTTTGAGTACCATCGATCCGCGCGGAATTCAGGAAGACCGAAAATAAAAAAGAATTGACATTAGTTAGGCAGGAAACCCAGTGCGTAACTGGGTTTTTAATGTAGGTTTTGTAGACAGCAGTTGTATACTGTTAAGAATTGAATGTTATTAACAAAACTTATTCTTTAAAACAGTATGCTCGTTTCTGAAGTTACCTGGATCCACGCGTTCGTTTGCTTTGTGTTTTTATATCGTGATAAGATTGTGTTTTAGCGGTACGCTTCCTTTACGAGATTAATTAGTTTAGTAACCAGTTTAATTGTGTGCAATAGGAGAATTGCAATTCATAAATGTAAAAATATTATTTTCGGTGGCTGCAAATGAGAGTCTAGCATAGTCACCCTGTCTTACTTTGAGTTGGAGTTTTTTGTAGATTATAAAATAAAAAGTAAGTATTATTTTTAAGTGCATTTGTTTTTGTGTGTTTGCTTTTGTTTGTTCGTTAATCAAACAACACCGCGTTTTGCCGCCAGCAACACAGATTAAAAGTGTTAAATATTGCTATAAACTCTTTTAATTATAACTAAGTGACATGAACAGTTATTAAAATCAAAAGCAACTATTTAATTGGTTAATAAAAATAATTAACACATTTCGAATTATCTCACTAAACGTATAAGCGACATTCGCTACATATAGTTACGAATTACCCCACAGTCGAAATATTGATAACTACAGACACAGATAGTGGGAAAGTAGCACTTAAATGCTTTGTAAAGATTTTACATAAAAACGCCATCATCACAGTTAATAATCTTACAAAATACTCAACAACCTACCAATGTCCAGACGGAGTTGCAAGAAAAAAGAAAACAGAAGATACATGTAGATTACCCCCTCCTGATGTCATCAATCCTGACACTGATTTCTACCTGACTGCACATAACCCTGGGTGTGTGAAGATTAATATGATAATGATCTGTAGAGGAGAGATAAAAGGATACTCAGCAATCATAGCGATACCTTGGTATGTGCTGGGAGGAGAAAGTAGGAAGCAAAGGTTTGTGAAGAATTCGTTCCATTGGACATAGATTATTGGGTCCTTCAGTCTTTCGACTGGTTTGTACCCTCCCCGCGTATACCCGTGGTGCGCGTGTTACGGAGTCTCTCACAGGTATATGGGACCTACAGTTTAACGCCGGATCCGAACGGCATAGTTGGGGAGGGTTTAAACTAGGCAGGATACCTCTCGCTAGCTTGGCATCGCCTTGCGAGGGGGAACGGTCGTATCTAAATCAGGTGGCCCCGGCGGGAACCGACAGCGTAGCAGTGAACATATATAACTCATGGAAATATAAGAACTAGAATCACATGTTGGTCAGCAATCAAAGTAGACCTATTGAAAGCAGTTCACGATGTAGCAGAATAGTTAGCAACACAGGTGTTTGTTAATTGTGTTATGTTATGATTCATAATATTAACCAAGGATGAGCATTACATCCGGTTATGAAACACAACATTCCACAAGTCATTTAGAATTAGGAAGAGAAACCTACAACATTGTCCGAGATCGTGAATAAATTATATAAACAGTCTGGAGTCTTCTTAACTATTATATAATCGCTTTTATTGACAACGACTCTTAAGCCAGGCAGTGTTTTCATTTTTCTTTTGCAAGTGATTAGTGTACGTTTTAGCTTTTTGTAAATTGTTATCAACTGATTATTTGTTTATAAGCTCATTGGTAACGTTACTGACTTAATGATATTTTTAATGTTTATTGAGAATAGAGTCTATTAGACAATTTTATTTAATACAAATATCATAAAGGAGAATTACTTGTACGAAATGTGATTTGGAAGTAAATTTGTTAAATAAAAGTTGAATTATTTTATTTTTCGTATTGTTTAAATTAGCAGCCATCCTTACTATTTCTTTTACGAATTTGCTAACTGCTATAATTTTTATTGTTCGACTAAGCTTTTCGTCATCACTGACATCTTCAGGTCTTAAACAACCCGAATTATTTGACTTATTTGAATTTTGAATTATTTTACTCTATTCTTAAAATTTTAGAACACTAGAATAGTTAATTTAAAAAAAATTACTTGTTGAATCCAATAACTCAACAAACACGGCTGACTAAACAAATTTGTCTTAAATCTAGCGGAACGTTTTACTCATTAAAACGTCGTACTTGGAAGTTTGACTTTCGTGAAAGCAAAAACTGTCTTTTGGGATCAGAAGAAAATATTTGGTACTGACGCAATATCTAACGATTCCTATACATTATTAGGGATTCCCCCTTAATTCTTATTACAAAAAAAAGAATCAAATAAAGAATATATAATATAAAATTTTAATTGTTGGTATTGTTAATAAAATTTCTTTTTCTAGGCAGCGAAAATTGGAAGAAACTGTTTATTTAATCGAAAGAAAAATTGAGTTCAGATGTGTTTTATCGGTGTCTCTGCATTCAAAGTTTTCCCGTGGCATTTATCAGTTATGAAATATTTGAGGCTAGTGGAATTTTAACATTATATTTGTCACAACTAAAACACAGGCAAATACGCATATAGGGGAGACGCGATTATTACATAATTATGCGTGAGAGATTGCGAATTAGGGGACAACGCATGGCGCGTGTTTGTGTTGCCGCTAGGTTCGCAATCCCGCATGGGGAGGGTGGTTCATACTGATACGGCGACATTTTGGATGCGAGTTATACATGTGTATGCGTACGAGTTTGAGAAAGTTGGGGAGAATACAAGGCGCTTGCTTGCGCTGTCCTTACTTTCGTAATCCCTCTCACACACACACACACACACACACACACACACATTGGGGACGCGAATTATACATGTGTGTGCCTGAGAGGCTGAGAAGTTGGGTACAATGCAAGGCATGCGCTTTCATTGCCCTTAGCTTCGTATTTCCTAACACATACACGTGTATCATCGTTGGGCGCGCACACACACACACACACACACACATGTTGGTGTTTTAGTTGTGACAAACATAAGTAAAGTTTTCCACTTAAGTATTTTTCCAATCGACAGAACCAAGAATGAATTTACTGCAGACACATCATAGAGTAAACGATAGTACTGAGGTTAAAATTTAATGTTGCGTAATAGATACAACTGTATAATGTGCTTATAAAGGATTTAACAATTTCAATAAAAGTTTTAATAAATTTTTAATTTATCTATTCATTTAATTTATTGTAGCATATTATCCAATGCCAAATTAACATGTATTGTAAACTGTTTAATATTATATAGGCCTGCATATGCGACTTATAACTAGTGAACAGGCTGTATTGCGACTTCCCACTCTTCTCTATTGTTTGCTTTCCTTTTAAACGCGTAAGAAGTATGACAGTTCATGTCTTCTACGATATGAGTTTTGAGATCCAAATGTGATCCTTTCCTATGGTTTTTCACTTCTATCACTTATGGTCAGGCTATCGTGTCTTAATATGTGTCCAATTAGCTGAGCTCTTCTTAGTTTCATGTGCTTTATATAACGTCTACCTTCTCCAACATTAATAAGCCCTTCCTCGTTCGTCAGTCTCTCTACTCAGCTTATTCTCAGCATCTTTTTGTGGCACCTTGCAAAAACTTTGTTCTTTGTTTCTCCCCTACGTTCATTCATGACTCACTTCCTTACCATACCACACTCCACACGGGTTTGCAAAAATTTCTCCTTTACTTTAAAGCCAATCTTTTTTAATGTGCTTAGGTTTTTCATCTTATTAATTGTATTTCTTTTCTGTTTTAGTCTACTCACAATCTGTCTACAGCTTCTACCATCACTTGTGATTTTACTTTCCAAGTAATTAAATTCCTTCACTCCTTGAACGATCTCATTTTTCAATTTAATTCCTCTCCCGTCAGACAGCTGCAAAATCCTCTATTTCTATTTCAAAATAGTATTTTCGTTTTATATGTCTTGATTTTCGTAATGAAATCTTTTTTCAATACCCTGTATATTATATTAAATTGTTTTTGTACATATAGACACATTATATATACATTATCAAATGTAATTTTTCTGTATATATAGATATATGTACATATTACATCAACTGCATCTTTTGAGAGATCATAGTTGGTCTTTGAAAGGTCAAAACTTACTTAAAGAATACAATGTATGATAAACAGCTGAACAGTCTGTCTTGAAATTTTAGAGGTGAAAGGAAAGTGGCTAAAAACCTGAATTGACTCAGAGTAGATAATATACCGTCGTAGTAGGAATATCAATTTGCCTTAATAAAAGTGCCTCTATTGGACATGAATTTAAGTAGTATATGTAATAATATCGCATATTACTATGGCATTTTACTGTTTACTTCTACACTTTAAGCTAGAAGAGGGCAAGACTGAAGATAAGTGCATGGAAATACCATGCTGGAGTAAACCGCTGTGAGTAATTACATCGTGCGTGTCGAAACACGTGGTGTAGCTATTAATTCTATTTTATGAACTTGTATCCATTCAAAAATTTGACAGTGTGGCCCCCACTCCATGTTCAACATGCCACATGCCACTGACCGGCACAGAAATTTGTAGAATACTTCAGAGAAAGTACATATGATACAGGCTACTCTGGTAACAGCGGTTATATTAAACTATTGTGGTACTCAGTAACTGATACGGGCGTGTGCGACTTGTGCGTGTGAGATAAGACACAAATTGTCGTCTGCTGAGCTCCAGCTCGAGCTTATGCCTTGTGGTCTTGTCTGCATCGTTACGACGGTCGTGTGGTACAGTGGAGTCTTATTATCTGTAATGGCATTGCTTTACTACTCTTAGCTTTTGAATCTTCTTCAGCGTTTATTAATGGTTTTGCTTTATCAACTATGTCTTTCACTAAGTGTTAGAATTTTATTTTAATTTGTCTTAATGAATTTGTAATAGAATTTTCTAAACTTCTAAATATATTTGTTTTCATAGTTGACAAAGATTTTTCTAATTCAGATATTGCATTAACTTGATTTTGCTCTTGTATCGCTGCTATAACGTCTTCTGTTTCAAGAAAAATTTCTTCTTTCTGCCAGTTACTTGCTATTTCTATTTTACGCTTACATTTTTTGTCCTGTCGTTTCTCTGCTTCTTCTGCTTCCCGTCGGCGTCGTTTTTGGATCTGCAGTACAATTGCTTGGAATGGTTCTATCATCTGACTGGTATCCATTCTTGTTTTCAGTTACCACTCACACTACTCTTCTACAAAGTGTCCTCTGTTTCCACTGTTAAACGTTCTGTCGCACTACTGATCCAATGTTACAACCGTCTCACGGATCGTCGAATGGTACAGTGGAAACAAGATACAGACACCAAAGATGTCACTAATTTCCAGCTTTAATTAGTCTTACATAACAATTTGAAATCAACAAGGTATTCTTATACAATGATTCAAGTTAAATTTGTCCACACGCAATAATAATGTCAACTTTATAGAGTTCCGCACTGATTATAACACAATAATCACTTTCCACTAATCCACAACAAACACTTGATCCGCTCCTTATAATTTCGCTAGATGTAACTACCATCTAAACCGGCCGCTGTTGCTTCTATAGATCTTGCAGAAGTTAAAGAATACTTTTCCATTCTCCTGGCCGCGTGTCAGCATAATTTGATAGTTACAAGTTCTCTCGAACAGTCTGGATGGCAGATTAGTGCGGCCTTGACCGAGACGCTGCACCTGCCCGGCTAGCCGAGAAACGGGAAGAACGCTCTGGATTCTTCGAGAGAGTTCCGCAACTATCGTAGCAATAGCATATAGTTATATGTCATATAAATCTTTCAGACCAGAATAAATTGTACATGGCCAGTTTCTTGTCGGTTTATTTGGTACTTTCGTAGTATTGAAAGGTTGACAGGGAACCTTCCCGTCCTACAAACATACTGACGCTACCCCGACAAAGTTTTGGGTCATGCATAGAGCGTAAGAACGTGATGCTCCTCATTATCATTACCTCTTTACCAACTAGTCCCGAAGAGTTAAAAAAAAAACTGTTTTCAAAACAGCGTCATCGCCCTTGAAAAATAAATATTTCAGATATCCTATATCGTTAATCATTGCTAAAATTAATAAACTTTTGAATTGTTTCCTTGCGGATAATGAAATACCAATTTAAATAGTACTTGATTGCTATTTTATAAAATATTTTGTCTAGATACAAGACTCCCAAAACAGTTTATTTCGATTTGTGAACAATTCAAATGTATACTTCCATAACAATTTTAAAAAATTGCAGATGTTCATAGACATAATATTGTTGCGTAATGCCTAAAGCTCTCGTGCGTTCGATGGTGTCGTCCTACAAGCTTTTCGATTAGCCATACCGGTGTGTTTCTGCCAAGGCCGCGCCGAAGTATCCTCTAGAATTTTTGAGTGCTTGTTAAGGATGCATATTATGAAACCTTGCAGACTCAATAGCCCAACACCTGCCGCTTGAGTTCAGTTTACTTCGGGCGATCACTCAGTGTGGTTCAAGTGGCTATTAGTGAAAAGTGATTATTGCGCGGGACTCTATTAGTTAATATTATTATTAACGAAATCCAAGAATTTAATGTTATTATTGTTGCCTGTGGACAAATTTAGTCTGAATTATTGTACAATTATAATCTTGTTGAATAACTTATTGATTACAAACTGTTGATTTTGATAATTAAAGCTGGTTTTAGTGACTTCATTGGTGTCTTGTATTTTGTTTTCCACTGTACCATACGACGATCAAGGAGACCGTCGTAACAGTCGTGTCAGTCGTAACAGTCATCAAAGTCATTCTTTTAATCCTCTTGCCGTATTTTTTTCTTTCTTCGTCTTTTCTTTATTTTCTCCAAGAATTATAATTTGTCCTTCTTCAGAGTATTCAGCCTCTTTATGATTAATACTTACGTTTTCCGTACTTGCACCCCCCTCCACACACACACACACACACACACAATGCATTATAGATTATATTTCATATTATATACAATTCATATAGGCCTAATATAGTAAAAATATAAATTTATATAATATAAGTATGAATTTAAGTATAGCCTATAGGCTTAAAAGATAAACGACGCTTCGAAACCTAACTTTTAAAAAACTGAAAATAAAACGGTTTGGACAACATCGTCGTCTGGAAGCAAAATTAAATATTGATTTTAAGTTAGAGTCTAGTTAAGTTGAGGGTTGAACGATCTTGGCATTCCAATAACGGGAACGAGAGAAGAGACAGTGGCTGAGAGGTTAAGCTGACATAGTCAGTAATTAAGCGCACGATGACTAATCAAAAGATATGTGTACGAGCTTGTCAATTATAGCTTGGCGTTGCACAGTTCACTCCACTGTACAGTGACACATCCCCCCCCCTCGGATTATATTACCTGTACACTGTCAACAACTCTACCCTACAGTAGAAGATACTTTAATGATCACTCTTAACATTCTTAATTGTCCTTTACAAAGTACATAAAATTAATTTATAAGATAATTTATTTATTTAGTTTATAAGATAAAGGTAATCTTTTCTTACATCATTGACTGCTGGACAACCAATTTTTACATAAAATTTCAACTAAATGTTATAAATTATGTTACTGATAAAATAAATTTGAATTGGATGGTGCACGTGTTCCGTTTGCATCTTATCACTCACTTGCTTCGTAAGTGAATATTTACATCCTGTTAAGGATTAGAATATTGTTATCACCATGTGTATTCTCTATATAAAATTTAACTTAAACTAAAACATAATTATTACAAAAATTATATTCGGAAAATATCATAATATTTGTGAAGCGACACAGAAACAGATTCAATAGTGATCTTCACTGTTATAAAGAACTGTTATGTATCCAGAGCCAAAGAGTTTGTGATAAATTCAAATTGTGTCAATACTAATCTATATTGTACATATACAGGCTATATACCTTACACTCACTCAAAAATAGGTTTGAGTTTGTGGACACGAGCGCTCACAAACACAAATTATATTACTGTAACATTATGTTACTTGAGGTATAGTTTGTGTGCCCAATTCGCAATCTGGTGATGCAAACTTGTTCACGACGACTGCGATCACCTGCTACTTGCCATCTGCAGACGCTCTGCTTTACGGCAGAAATTTCGTTCGTGGTGCGTTCTTCGTCTGGTGCCACACGTTGTAAATGTTGGTTGTGGCAGCTAGTTTCACGTCGTCAGGTCGTATGGCAATCGCATCGACTTGTGGACTGTCCACAGCGTTTCTCGCTGCAGCGTCAGCTTCTTCCTTACCCACATTACCCACATGGCTCGGACACCAAACAAAAATTAAACGATAAACCAAGGTCTTATAACGCATTGCATAACGCCAATATTTCCTGTAATAATGGATCTACTGTACTAAGACTGCCCAAGTCTTACGAAAATATATCAAATATCTTTAATTTGATACTCGAATGGATTTTTGCGGTTTTATCAACATTTTCACCCGCTTTTTGGACCCTGACGCCCCAAAGTTAATACTGTCTGTAATGAATACTATTTTTAGGTTTTGGTTAAAATGTTCTTTTATTTGTTCCCCCTCACGAACATTTCCAAATTTTTAACAATTTTGACCCCTCACAGGTTTACCTGCTGCCCCTTTATATTTTGGAGAGACCAATCTTAGTAACCAACAGGGCCGTGTAGGGTAAATATATAGACAAGCGTGCCAAGTTTTACTAATATTTATGTTATTAACTCAACTGAATTCTATGCGTTACAAACTCGTTGCAATTCTTGCATGCAACACACTGCATTGTTATTATAGCTAAGTTTTAGTATAGAAATGCAATATTCACAAGTATATAAAACAGTGTTATATTACAATGTAAGGAGATAAAGTGCTGTAGAAAAAATTTTACAGGATTTTCTGAAAGTAATGTTCCTAACTTTTAAAACAAATTCCTACGTTTTCAGTAAAAAAGCCGCACTGTTGAGTACGTTTTACTTGTCTTAAGACTGACTACATGTCCTCCCGTGAGAGCTTACACTATCTATTACAAATTAATGACCGCCATCTGTTGCGTTCAGAAGTCAAACGCTATTTCACTCCTTGCTCTACAGGTACAAATTTCTATTAAACGTTCACCTTACACTGTTTAGTATTGTAACTATTTCTTTCCATATATGATATAACGGTCAGTGTCATCTCAATGGGGCTGTCATTAGACTGTTTTTAAGTCCTAGTAAATTAAATTAAAATTGCTTACTAGATTTACTTTGTGACAGAATAATTATTACTCGATTTAATGTTCAAAACATTAACAAAAGACATTTTACTATAAGCAATCGTCTCCAACTCCTGTAACACTCATAATTAAATACCCTGAGTAAATATCGGTATGGAGAACCATACATGACTTCCATATTCTAAGATTTATATTTAAAATCATTTTCGAAATGAAATATTACCATAGAAACTACTTATTTCTACTTACTGCTTCAGCTTTAACCACAGTACTGTGGTCACTAACGTATACCACCTCACGTTATCGCACTCGATTTTCACTGATGATGGAAGTCGATGGCATTGCCGAAACGTCTGGTTTTGTAGAAAACATTGGACTACAGCCAAATATCCCGGGAAGGAATATTAACAAAAACTACTTCTTTGTTGCCGATAACGTTGTACACATGTATATAAAAAATATGCATAAAATTAATGGCTTGTATAAGTTAATGATTGATCTCCATTAAGTAGTGCTCAAGTTTCCAAAGTTTTAATATTATGATGTCCGTAATTAAAACATCAGAGCAGGTTTAGTGTGTATGAGGGTACACCGTGGACAAAAATTTTCAACATTTCCTATTGAGCGTTGCTTAGAGTAAAGCTGCGAATCTACAGTGTAAGTTTCACAGAACAAACACGCGGAAAAGAAGGAGCGCTCCGAAGTCACTCATGGACACTCAGCATCTTGCAGAGGGTTCATTCCCTAAAGACGAAAAGTCTGTCTATGAATCGTCCCTCTCTCTGTAAACACGTGCAGTTACACTGCCCAGCGATCCACAGGAAGCAAATCGCTATCCACGCTGGACACTTTTTCGGCTTGCACGCGTTATGTTGGTATGGGTTTCGGCACTTTCCATTTAAAAAGCGTGCAAATGTAAGAAAATAAACATGAATGAGGCCAGAAATAACGCGAATTTTGTGTGTGTGTGTGTGTGTGTGTGTGTGTGTGTGTGTGTGTGTGTGTGTGTGTGTGTGTGTTTGTTCCCTGCCTTTTTATTGCGGTAGTCATAATAATAAAATGGAAACGTAAACATTACATAACTAAGATATGCTTGCCTCCCACGAACGATATATTTTCTCTCATACATGATTTACATTAAAATGAAAAAATTATAATTTTATTGCCTGGCAACAAAATTATTTTATTTTTAACAATTACCATTGTTTGAAAAAGTTTAAATGAATTTTCAAGTACTTTACTTTGTTAAAACGTAAAAGGTTGCAGGTAAACTACCCCTTCCCCTTAACCGATCTTCACCAAAATCAAAAGGCCTTGATTTCTCTACAATTCAGTGGTGTATGCAAAAAATTATTTGATTCTGTTTGAATATGCGGCAGTTGTCGTTCGTCATAGAAAAAATTACCCTTGTTAAAACATAAAACGTTGCAGGTAAACTACCCCTTTCCCTCAACCGCACCAAAAACAATAGGTTTTGAGAACTCCATAATTCAGGGCTGTATGCGAAACATTATTTGATTCTGTTTGAATTTGCGGCTATTATCGTTTGCCAAATAAAAAAATTAAAAAATTACCCTTGATAAAAAAACCGTTGCCGGTAAACTACCCCTTTCCCTCAACCGATCTTCACCAAAAACAATAGGTCGTGAGTACTCTACAAATCAGGACTGTACCCAAAAATTATTTGATTCTGTTTGAATTTGCGGCTGTTAACGTTTGCCATAGGAAAAAAATCTACAGACACAAAGATAGACAGACAGACACACACACAGACACTTTCCGAATAACGACTTTTTTCATGTTTTGAGTGTAGTACAATCAGAATCTGCAATAATCTCGAACACGATTTTTTTTTTCCCATCACCATACTTCCATTTCCTTAAGGAATATGGAAGTAAAAACGATCTACTTACAGAAATAAAACAATTACTGAACCAAGATAAATATTCCGCATAACGTGAGAAGACTTAAATCCGCACTAAATTAAATGTGTTTGATTGTATTTTCTAAAACTAGAGTTCGCACAGACGTTTATGTGCACCAATTCAATTGACACCGTTAGAATAATTAGTGTCTAATATCAAAGTTTAATAGCTCTTCATCCTTTTAATCTTTTAGAAATCTGATTGCAGCCATTAAATGTTTGTTAATTTGGTAAAATGTAATAATAATACTTAAGATAATTAACAATTACTCAAGTTTTATAATATTTTATTCTTTTCATTGTCTCGATGCTTTTCTAAGGAGTTCAGCTAAACCTAGCAACTATGGCGACTCGTAGATTTCAAAACGTGTAAAATTATTTTAGAATATTTTCAAAAGGAAAATTAGAAGTAAATCCAAAATATCTGTATTAATAACTCATGTACTTGGCTGTTTTACAGGACTCTGAAGAAAAGAAGACACTGAGTACTGATAGCTGGATTTTGAGCTTTTGAAGTACGCACCAGCCTTGTTGCATGATCGTTTCCTGAATTTGATTAAACTGTGCTGGCCGTGTTTCTGAATACTGGCGGATGGCAAAGTAATAGTAGTAACTAGTACGTGAAACAGAGAAGTCAGGCTGCTTGACACTTTTCATAAATTATACGCGTGTATCCTAATAACCCAACTAATCGCAGTAACGGAGTCCGTTCTTTCGGAGGTTTTTGGGAGGGGAAATTGTGTTTAAACTGTGGTTTTTTATAAACTAGTCTCCTTAAAATCACATAAAACTAGCTGATTTTCAAACTACTTTACAGAATATCTCTTTTTCATATACATACCCTTCATAACCATTAAAAATGAGTTTGATAAAGTCAACAGAGATAGGCTGTGGATGAAAATGACAAAGGAAAGGGATCCCACAACACCTAGTTAATGCTACCTAAAGTCTCTGTATTGAAAATAAATCTTAATTGTAAGATAAAATCCCCTAGTGTTGGCCTAATGACTTCCAAAATCATAATAAGGGTACACATTATTATCTCCTCCTTTTAACTTATATGGACGATATGTACACGATTGGTAGATGATCCTTCTAGAGAATTTTATACTTTGCCACTCTTTAACTGATAGTATTTCTTAACGGTCAGGCTATTACTTTGGACTCTGAAAAAACACGTTGCGGATAGCTATACGAGGTTTGTATAAAAAGTAATGAGACTGAATTTTTTACCCAGGAAGTACCAACACTGTGAGACCAACAATGCAACGGCTGATATCTGTAACATTTGTTTACATTTGTAAAAATGTTTAGCTTCTTAACTTTAACAGATTTGGTTGTGCCATAGTCTTTTTAAGTGTTTGTTTTGTCTTATGTCACAAAAATGGAGCTTAGTAATATTGAGCAGCGTTATGCAACCAAATTTTGTGTCAAACACCAAGACAGTGCAACAGAAACATTTAACAAATTAAAACAAGCTTACGGAAATGAAGCCATGTCCCGGGCTCAGGTCTGTATGTGGCACAAATGATTTTTGAATGGCCGCGTGAAACCGTAGAGGATGAACACCGTTCTGGACGACCAAGCTCAGCACGAACTGACGAAAATGTGTTCAAAGTGAGAGATCTCATAAAGTCTGATCGTCGTTCGACGGTGACAATGGTTGCTTATGAACTAAATTTAAATCACCAGACAGTTCATGGAATTTGACCCATGATTTGAACATGCGCAAAATCTGTGTAAAAATGGTTCCAAAAAATCTCACTCAGGAATAGAAGGACAACCGAAGTAATGTGTGTCTTGACCTTCTTGAGCGCAGTGAAAATGACACAGATTTTATGAAAAATGTCATAACAGATGATGTATCGTGGATTTTTTAGTATGATCCAGAAACAATACGGCAAAGTGAAGCTTGGCACACAAATGATTCGCCCAAAAAAAGCAAGAAAGAGCAAATCCAAGATCAAGTTAATGCTCATTACTTTCTTTGACATTCGAGGCATTGTGCATAAGGAATTTGTGCTTCAAGAACAGAAAGTCAATCAAACTTACTACTGTCAGGTAGGCCTACTTGAGAGACTCAGAGAAAGAGTCAGAGACAGATTCCTGTCCGGCCAAAGATTGTTGACTCTTGTGACTATTTGATGCTTCATCACGATAACGCTCCATGTCACACCGCACTTTCTATGGACGGGTATTTCGCGAAAAAGGGCATTTCTGTGGTAACCCAGCCCCCTTACTCCCTTGATCTTAATTCATATGATTATATCCTATTTCCAAAAATCAAAGGCCAACTCTGGGGCCGCTATTTTGGAAGTGAGGAGAACATCCAAAATATTGTGACAGACCAGCTAAAAGCATTGACAGTTGAAGACTTACAACACTGTTTCAATCAATGGGAGCAACGTGTCCGAAAGTGTGTGGCTTCACAAAGGAACTACGTTGAAAAAAAATTCAATGGATTTTGTGCATTTCCATTTGTAAAATAGTGTCACATATTTTACAGTATTGTGTATCAAAGTGAAGTAAAACACAAGTACGAATATATGCATTCACATCCTCGCATGCGTAATGTACACGCGAGGGTGTGTGTGTTTACAGACGAGCATGGATAGTGGTATCAAAGCAATGAAATTATTAAACACAGATACGTTAACAGATGTGTGTGTGTGTGTGTGTGTGTGTGTGTGTGTGTGTGTGTGTGTGTGTGTGTGTGTGTGTGTGTGTGTGTGTGTGTGTGTGTGTGTGTGTGTGTGTGTGTGTGTGTGTGTGTGTGTGACAGAGAGAGAGAGAGAGTTACTAGTGGTTTTTACTGGACAGACTAACGTAATTAATCTAACTAATTTCTACATATATCAGTAATGACTCAAAACACTAATTTTTTATTCGTAAAAATGTTAAAAATAGCCCACAAAATTATAAGAGCAGGATAAAGAATCACCTACAGATTCACAAACAAAACATACTGTCAAAAAACACACACAAATACAAAAAAAATTGGTTTACCTGGTGTATATAAACTAAACTGCTGGATGTTACAATTCTACATAGGCCAGACAGGACGTAGCTTCAAACAGAGATACATTGAACACACAAAGACACTACACTGCACCACGGAATCCTCCTATGCAAACCTCATTGAAGTAAACCACACATACACAAACATGAAAAGCAACATGGAAATTCTACACATACACTCAAAGGGCCGAAAACTAGACTTTCTTTGACTACTAGAAATATACAAACAGATAAAAACAACATCATAAACGAAGAGATAAAATTCAAATCACACATACTATTTGAACATCACACACACACACACACACACACACACACACACACACACACACACACACACACACACACACACACACACACACACACACACACACACACACACACACACAACATTAACACGAACAAAGGCGTCGTCACCAAGAACAAGACAGACAGCACACCTAGCGACAGCCTCTGACGAAGCTTGTAATAAGCGAAAACTAGTTCAGGCTACAAGGTAAAAGTTCAACATATTTACCAATTCAAAATTAGTGTCCCGAGTCAATAGTGGTATATTTATAATTAGTTAATAAATGGATACATCATGGACAACAAAATGCAGGAATTTAATTAATCTACAGTCTAAAGTAGTTAATCTACACAGTATGGAAATAATATTGTTACTATATTACAGAAAAATCTACGTGTTTCTCAAATGTTCCAGAAGAATCCGGCTGTAACGTTGTGTGCGTACGTGATTTCAACATGCATTCGCGAGACTTTTCTAGACGCCGCCAGCCGCGCGGGTTTTGTCAAGGCAGCAATCAATTACGTCTAGGTACAGCTGATGCGTAGTATGTGGATGTTTCTGGATTTTCGGCGGGTATAAATACAAGTACTCAGCGACACTCAGCTCAGTTTGAGTTGCGATTTATTGGAATGCGGCTCGTAGTATTGTTCAGTTATTGTCGGCGAGTACACGTGCGTTTGAGTGACGATTTACACAGTGCGGTTCGATGTATTGTGGCGAAGTATTACGTGTTTTATAATCGTGTGCGACAATGTAATACCATTGTGTTTTATATTAGTTGACATTTTATTACGTGTGAACAATTTTTATTTGATTTGTTGTAAGAGACTATCTTGTTGATTACAAACTGTTTAATTGTGATAATTAAAGCTGGTGATTAGTGACTTAATTGGTGTCTTGTATTTTGCTTTCCACTGTACCATACGACGATCAGTTAGACCGTCGTAACAGTCGTGTCAGAACTGGGATAGAAATGTTAACAGTGGAAACAGTGGATACTTGTACAAAACTGTGTAATTTCCAATTAATCGGTAAACAATGGATGCCAGTTAGATGATGAAAATTTTACAGGCGCTGCTGTTACACACGGAGAAACGACAGGATGAGAAACGCAGGCAAGAGGCGGAAGAAGCGGAAAAACGACAAGATAAAAAACGTAAGCAGGAAGTAGATAAAACGGAAGCTTTTTGTGAATCTATGCAGATACAGTTGCAAGAACACAGCACCGCAGAATTGGGTCTCTTACGAGGTGAGCTTAATAAGCAAGTTACTAAAATATCGGAGGTACATCGAAGTCGTTAAAGATAGCTGAAGTAGACAAATCTGTCTCCAGTGTTGAAGAATCGATGTCTAGAAAAAAAATTTGTCATAGAAGAATCCGTGTCAAATAAAATATCTGCAGTAGAAAACTCAATGGCAAACAGATTAGAGAACAAATTAAAAGTGAAGTTGAACAGTTCATGAAGTGGCAACAAAACAAATTTCTGAACAGATTGTATCAATGATAAAGACAGAAAATAAGATAATAGAGAAAGTCACATTGCCTACAGTGGGGACAGTTCATGTTAAAGCTCCAACCTTTAAGGGAAGCAGTCACTGAGCAACGTGTCTCCGCCAATTTGAAGCTGCTGCATGCTCAAATAATAGGACAGTGAAAGACACGGCAGTTTCACTCGTTCTCGCATTAAAAGGGCCTGCGGCAGAATTACTACAGAAAGAGACACCTGCCAGCCAAAACACCTATGCCAAATTGATAAAAGCTCTGGAATTATGGTATGGTGATAAACATTTGCGAGATAAACATTTGTACTACGCCCAGTTGAGAACAAGACAACAACGCTTCGGGAAGAGTCTTCAAGAGTTTGAAGCAAGTATCGACAGACTGATTAGGTTGGCCTATCCTGAAGCGCCAGAAGATTTTTGAATGAGGTTTGCGGTGCAGACATTTTTCATGACATCGAAGATTGTGAACTTCAGCAAGTGCTACGAATGGCAAGACACCGAAATAGCTCAGAAGCTCTTGTTCACGCCCTAGAGTTTGAAGCTGCCAAGTCAGCATCCCGCTACATTACTGGGTTTATGCCATCACATTGCCGTTACGATAGGTGCGGAAAAACAATGTTGTCGGACAAACAATTTAGAAGTTTAAAAGCGCCGCAACGGTTTGAACGATAGAAAAAAGACAGAAGACCGAAGTGTTACAATTGTGGAAAACGTGGTCATCTACAGGTAGACTGTTGGGAGAAGAAAATACCGAGAGAAGAGAGTGATCGCACCAATTAGAGAAGTAAAGCCCCACAACAGCACACTGTTTCCACGCTACATAAGGCCAGTGGATACTTGATCGTTAATGGATTTGCGGAAGGTAAATCAATATCTACAGTTGACACGTGCGCAACAGTGTCCATTGTGCGCCCTGACTTAGTCAGGAACCGCCAGCCTTTAATTAGCTCTTGTACAATACAGACTGTGACTGGAGCCCCGTCAAGGTGCTAGGAAAAGTAGACGTGCGTGTACGCCTGGGTCTTCTTGAATTTAGCCACCAAATGCTCGTTGCAGACATTGTCGATGAAGTGATTCTTGGCACGGACAATATGAATTCCTACGGATACGTTGTGGAGTTAAGAGATCATGTCCTGGGGGTTGGCCAAGTGAAGATAAAGCTCTGCATGACAGGGTCTACTAATCATTCGATTAAGCAAGTGGCATTGGCCGAAGAAAGAGTCAAGAGGAACTCCCCCTATTGCAAGCGAAAATGGAGGAAGAACTAGCAGAGGAAGTACAAATAAGTGTAACGTCAAAAGAAGTGATTGAAGAACCAACTATGGGTGTCGAGACAAGACTCTTGCTTGTTCTCGGGGAAAACGTTGCTGAAGATGAAGTCACGCAAGAGGTTGTTGACGAGAACCAATCAGACTTGAACCAGCTAGTGGCATACAGGTCATCAGTGCATGACGCAACGGGAGTGATTCCAGCAAAACTAGTGGTTGAGCGGAAAACTCATATTCCTGGGAACTTGATGTTCGGGTCACACGAGACTGAATTCAGATAACTGAAGAATTATCTTTCGCAAGTATTGCTTTTAATAAATACAGATTAGGTTGTATTTTCTTAATAATTTGTTAGTATAACGTTTGGCTCTTGCTTCTGCTTTTGTGATACTGAATGGTATGTTTAAAACGATAAGAAAAAACAATTCAATTAGAACTCACATTTGCGTCGGCTGTAATATTGACAATTAAACAGTGAATATCGATTTTCTTGCTCAAATAAAACAATCACTGGGCCGAGGTTAAACATTCTGCAGAACGTGACTGGACTTAAATACACGCTAAGTGGAAAGCGTTTGATTGTTTCTGTAAAACTACAATCTTCACGTTTACTAATTCAATTGACACCATTAAAAAGGTTCATAGACTGATAAATATTATTTGAATGTCCTACTTTATTATATTTTTATTTTATTATATTTTTTATTTTGAATTTTACAGATTCAGTTCAATTAATTAAACGTTTAATTGCTACAAGCATTAGCAACTGCAACAGCGGCGTTAGGTACTGCATAACATAACAGCATTTAACAGTATAGACAGATGATTACGTCCATATTGATTCTCTTCCACATTCCTACGCATAGAAATCATGAAGAGAATTTTAGTGTTAGAGGTACACTGTTAGAGCAGTCATAGGGTCTGGAAGCGTGTTCACGCCAAACGTGTTTGGATACGAGATGTTCAGATCTAGGAATCTTGAATAATAATGTGAAATGAATTTACATATATTTAAAGGTTGGGACGGCTTTTAACGTTCATTCGGCAAAATAACCTTTTTCAATCCGTCTTGTGACTTCTTTTTAATATAGGCCTATAGATGACGTGTTTCAAAGCATATGCTACATCATCAGATTATAAAATATCTGTCGTAGGAGATTGTCATTGGTTAAAAATCCAATATCATTTTACACTGTATATGGGTAAGTGTATCCAAATGATACTGTATTTTTAACCAATGACGATCTCCTACGACGGATAGCCTATTTGATAATCTGATGATGGAACATATGGTTTGAAACGCGTCGCCTATATATAAAAAAGAAGTCGCAAGGCGGATTGAAAAAGGTTAGTTTGTCTGTTTATATATAAGTGACTTGGGTACCATTTTAAAGAAATAAACGTTTATTCAAGTAAATAAAGGTAGAAACGTATTTTTCGATAAATATATTGGGCTACTGAAACTACAACGGAAGTGAGACATTTGCTCACTTCAGGAACTGTTATGTAACCGCATGTTCTGGTTATCTTTACAATAGAAAATACTGTTACACCAACGTGTTAGTTCACAACTAATAAATCTAAATCGTCCATATATTTTTAGAGGATTTATTTACGTCACTGTTAATACGTTTCATCTGAAACTGAAAACACGCGATAGTTAGCAGTTAAGGGTCACCGAACCTTTCACACTCACTTATACTCACAATACACAAGCTAATGTTACCTATTTGTTTATTACCTATTAATTAATCGGTTTTAGATTTAATTTCAAATCACTGTAAGAACATGATAAATTTTGTCTACTTATACGAATAGCATGAGTTGTGTTGGCACAGGCACAGCTTCATGATGTGCTACATTGTTTTAGTTGTGTATTTGTAGATAAGTTCCTTTTAGTAGGTAGCAAACAAGGAAACATACATTGCTAAGAGTATCAAATTTTATTTACGTTGGCTCAAGCCAGCCTTCCTCTCTTGTTTTGTAAGCATTCTTTATGAAGCGTAAACCTCGTAAATAACGCCTGTTCATTTCGCTACCGTATCTGATTATAAGGTGCGTGTGTATTGAAGTAGCAACAGATAAGATTTTTTCATCTCTTAATAGGACTAGATTTAGTTTAATCTTTATTTCTAGAGAATCCTATTTTTTTTTTTATTTATCTGTTAGCTGCAACATTAACCAAAAATTACTCTTGGGCTTAGGAAATGGCTGTTACTAGCTATTTTGTGAAGCAGTTAACTTTTAAAATAAGAAAACGTCTTTTACTGTATTTAAGCTTTATTGGTCAGTACATTCAGTCTCCTAGTGTAACGTTTCTAAAATTTTATGATGGATAACCTTAACCTCCTTAACCAACTTTAATGGATAACGTCTCGGATAGTAACCTCTTTTATGTGGGAATACTGTATAAATACGTAAATGCATAAACACCTAAGCTTAAAAATGTATAAATGTACATGTTGATAAATTATAATAATAACAATGGCTCCCATGTGTACCGTAGAAGTACCACAGAGGTAACTTAGGAGTAGGCAGGGTAGACTGCCTTGTGTGAGCCGTACGGCATGCAAGGAAGGCAGTGTGGCCAGCACTACGCTTCAGCCGCCCATTATTATCCCCAGTATGTTATCCTAGGTACTCATTTTCCACAGGCTGAGTTGACCTGTAGGCTGAAAAACGCACCTTGATTTTATGGTGCGGGCCCGGGAATTGAACCCGGGACCTCTAGATTAATAGCCAGGTGCTATACCCACTGGTCTACGGAGCCGCCTGGATAAATTATACATGTATAAATCTATTCCTTGTTAGTAACTGTTGATATTTTTTGCAGGATTTGTAAATTTTATATGCAAGTATATACAGTATACGTAATACCATAGGCCTATATACATACTGTGTGTGGGTGTGTGTGCGTGTTATCAAATGGTTACCAGAACAGGTTTCTATATAAATTCATATTTATATACGACACAGATCGATTCTGTGAGTTAGGTTTAGATACAGCGATAAAGTAAACAAAATATTCTTGCAGAAGTAATTATTATTTGATAACACACACAAATCTATAAATACACAAATGTAGAAACAATAACCGGTTATACACAAATAATAATTTTAGAACGTAAAGTGTGGTTTATAAAACTCCATATCTACTACTACTACTACTACTACTATTACTACTACTACTACTACTACTACTACTACTACTACTACTACTCAAAAGACTTTTAATTGTGCATAATGAATTTTGGCAAAAATGCATTCACTGACGTAATCCCATAGTGCTATACTGTGTGTCAAATAGGGTTAATTACTTTTTTTAATATAACAGGGTTTGGTTTTTAGTAACTTGTAACAGAGGTAATAGGGATTTATTTTCAACCGAGTAATGTACATAGAAGTTCTATTCTCAGAACAATATAATTTGATTTTTTGGTATTTTCGCCCAAATAACTTTAGTGCTAACTTAGTCTCCTAAGTACTTCACGCTTGATGTTCGCTGATTTTCAGCATCACTTGTAACGACTTATATTTACGAACTCTTTGTACAGATTATCACTATTGTACAGATTATCACAATTGTATAGATTATCACAATTCTACAGATTATCACAATTATACAGATTATTACAATTGTATAGATTATCACAATCGTATAGATTATCATAATTGTACAGATTATTACAAACGTACAGATTATCACAATTGTACAGATTATCACAATTGTACAGATTATCACAATTTTATAGATTATCACAATCGTACAGATTATCACAATTGCACAGATTATTACAAACGTACAGATTATCACAATTGTACAGATTATCACAATTGTACAGATTATCAAAATTTTATAGATTATCACAATTTTCCTGGCTTTTAGGCCGCAGTCTAGGTTGTTCTTGGTTGTCACTAGACGTTTCGTCCATACCTATGGCAAAAATCTTCAGTGGCGCGGGAACACTGATCACAACGCGTGCGAAACAACCTAACAGCCCGGGAATTGTAACAATGTAACACCTGCCGTGAAAGGTTACCTTTATTTATCTTTGTAAAAATTTACATTTACAGAGAGACTGTCCTTTCTTTGTAGCGAAATGAACTTGTGATTAGTTACATCGATTCTGATGATCTTAGCAGATGATCTTAGCAATTACGAATGCTTACCTTACTTTCTTCTCAAAACTAATTTTGTTGAACTTCAGTACTGTCTTTGGCTTAAAAATTCTTAAAAGTTTCTTAAACCTTTTCTTCCAAACGTTAGACAGTATGACACTTTTATAAAATCGTTAAATTCCATCAACTGTATTACGAGATCACAGTAATAAATAGTTTACTGAATATAACTCTTACTAACATTATAGTTATATATAACTTATGGCAATATTGTGTTATATTTAATTGTACGTATTTGGTAGCACCATGCAAATAAAAAAATGTTAAAGTACAATAAAAAAATCTCATACTGTTTATTCAACATAATAAATATAGTAACCTTCGGAAGGCAACTAAAACGTACAGAATAAGAATTTACCACAATGTGAATTGGTTAATTTGAATATAATAAACAATATAACATACAAGAAGAATTGTGTGTTGGAGGTCGGAAGCCCAGAGAAACAGGAAAACGAAAAAACGGATACTGTAGAACGCGGATATGTATAGAGTCGTAAGGCTTCTAAATATGATAAAATGAAATAATTTAGGACAAACCATGTCCACAGAGTGATTTAATGTTCGAGGAAGAAGATAAAGTATGAAGAAGAAGTATAATTATAATAGCTATAAATTATCAAAGAAGATCTCGTCTATATACTGATCCTTTGATTGGTCACTGAAAAGAAAATTTAGAAAATAATGTTTCACCGTATATTTTAGAGTGTATACAAAGTGTATTGAAAATGCAGTTAGAGTTAGTGTATACAGTGAAGTCGGTTTCATGTATCACAACACGTAGTTTCATTCGACGTTCCCTTCAATAACTCAAATTACCCGTCACTACCTAACTTCGACCAATAACTGTAAACTTTATTGATTACGGTGTATTTACTAATGAAATGCCTAAAGAGAAACAATAGCAGTAGAACTTAACAATGCAAATTCAAATGAGAGCGGTTGAGATGCGTATTTATATTGCTAACAAGACCCTTTGGGACGACTATAAAGCAAGAATGGTACCGAAGTAGATAAACATTTTCAGACATTACTGTAAAGGCAAACAGACCAACTACGTAATGGGTAAATTTATGAGGTTGTATGAACTTCTCAATAACTCGTTCTAAACTTCTAACTTTTTGTGACAAATTACAGTTTTATGAAATGTTTTACAAATATTTGGTCAGTAGAAAATACAATTATATAAATAAATTAATGTGCGTGTGTGTGTGTGTGTGTGTGTGTGTGTGTGTGTGTGAGAGAGATCGACAATCTCACATCTTCCACGTAATTTATTTAATAAAACTATAGAAAACGTTTACGAAAAGAATGCACATTTAACTACACACTTCACAATAACTTCAAATTCTTGACTTTATCAGATTTGATAGTCTCATTGTTTTTGTGATTGCCTCACACCAAAGAAAAAGCTCGAGCTCAGTAACACTGAGCTGCTCTGGTCTATCGAATGTTGTGTCAAACGTCAAGACAAAGCTCCAGAAACATTTTTTTTACAAGATAAAACATTTTGTCAGCCTTGGGCTCAGATGACAGGCGGCACAAAGCATTTTTGGATGCCATGAAAGTGTGGAGGATGAACCCTGTTGTGAAACCCCTAGCATATCATAATTAATGCAAATGTATTGAAAATGAAAGATCGCTCAAGATTGTTGGTTGTTTGATGCTAACGGTTACTGACTATGAAATTAGCCTGAACCGACAGACTGTTATTGAAATGTTGGTGTATGATCTGTCCACGGTTAGAGTTTAGTGATTTCTGCATGTTTGAACACGATATCGGTCAGTGTCAGACTATACGCTGTGTATTCTGTTATGCCCTAGCTATTGCTATTCTTATGATATTGGTCCAAACGTTTATTCACGTTTATTGCAATTTAAAAAATAAAAACCCAACTACGTCCGCTATTTTATAAGTATTTTTTGAAAGTTGGAAGAAACTTCAAAAGATTTTATTGGCCCAACTAAAGGCATTGACAGTTTAAGACATTTAGTTCTGTTTAAATCAGTTGAATCAACGTCTCCCTAAATTTATGGTTTCTCACGGGAAATCGAGAAGGAAATTATATTTTTTGTGTTTAGTGCATCAGTTATTATCTGCTTTTAGCCCATCTCATTATTTTATGATTTAAAAAAATGAGAAACTAACTCAGAGGCCGCTATTTTAAAATATTCAAAAGATTACGACGGAGCAACTAAAGACATTGACAATTTAAGACATCCAGTGCTGTTTTTTTATCTGTAGACTCAACGCTCCCCAAATTTGTGGCTTCTGAAGGGAACTACTTCGAGAAAAATAAAATTGTTTCGTACTTATAATTACTTGTACACAATATTCATTTTATAATTAATTCCATAAATAATTTTATACGGTATGTTTATAATATTTATACTGTAAAAAATATTACTTGTTTACGAAAATACTAGATTGTTTAATTAGATACTAACTATTATACTTATTTTTCCTCTTAAAAAAATAATACGTTAATGAGTGTAACGTAACCTTATAAAATTATGTTTTTATCTCAAAGGGTTATTTATATTAGTATCAGTCAAGCTTGTGTCAAAAACCTTTTACAAATGTAACCTATATTAACTAATCCGTAACAACGTATTTTTCTGATTTAAACTCATAATTACTTGTTTAATGGGCTAAGTTTTGTTCTTTCGTACAGATTCAACAGTTTGATACTGGATGGACGCAATCTAACAACATTAACGACAATGTATCGAACATAGAAATTATGAAGAAGGTGTAGCCGCGTGTTTGGTCATTTAGTTATATAAACCCGACGCTACTCAGGAGACGACTAAGCTGCTCATTACCCCTTAACTTGTTACTGTTTGATGTTCCTTTCTTATACAAGTTAGGTAAACGAGTCGGAATCTACGTTACACTTTATAAAATTTCAATAACGACACAGTTTAAAGTGTTCTGTCTTCATAATTACGATGCAGAGCACTTTGTAACTTTAAAGGGGAAAAAGATACACGTATAACGTTTTACAATGCATGTTTAAACTTTCAATTTTATTTTTCAGTTTCACATCTAAACAGGATAAACATCTGAGTTGACAGTCAACAAATAAAAGCGAGTAACAAGGTACTGTCTTTAAATAAAATGAAGCTGGTTTTTGAAGAGGTTTATTGCTTTCTGCTGAGTAAAAGATTTCTGTTTTGGTTTCTTCCAAAGTGAATTATATTGATTATATATTTATAGTAAAATTAATCATTATTGATTTTCCTAAAGCGAAGCTTGTTGTATCAAACCTCTGAATGAACTACACACTTTTTTTATCATGTTCAGTTGAGGGTAATGCATTTTTTATGGGAATCTCATTGGTACTAGTCGCGCTAAAAACATTTGCTTCTTTCCTGCTTTGATTTAAAAAAAAACTTTTAAGGAAACGTATAAACTCAATTGCTTAAAATTATTTCTTCTCAGTATGTCTAAGTGTTTGAATAAGTCTACTGTTTGCCACTTTTTTTGTAATTCAGAATAATGAAACATTAATGAGTGTCCTGTTATTCAAAAATTCAATAAAATATGCATGTTATGAGCATTGCTCGCTGAAAATTATTCATGGTTGATACCATTAATAGTACATAAAATGTAAAATATTACTATTTATGTAAAAATAAATATCTGTACTTCAAAATTCTTTTTAAATTAGTTTTTGATTAAGTTCAAATGATAGTACTATTTGTTTCATAACTTCTTTAAATTTATAACTACGCCTGTGTTATAAAATCCTGAATTCGTGAGTACCATTTATTAAAACTAACGAAATAAGGGAAATTACATAAAAAATAAACAATGTGTACATTTCCAGACCTTATAAACTTAAAAATAAGGCTTAAGTTTATTCAACAGAAATCTTGTGTTTGCTGTGATGTTCACGTATATTGCAGTAAAGGTCATTTAACATGCATTTGTTCTAAATTGACACCAATGCTTCGTTAAGTGATGATTGTAAGATTGAACTATAATAAATCTCCAATAAGAAGTGATTTAAACATTTAGGAAATGGATTTAACACATCAATAGATTGGAAGAAAGTAGAGTACCGAAGATGGCTAAAGGTTACACCCTTAGAGGCAGTGGAAAAAGTTGGTAGACCTAAGAAAAGGTGGACTGTGGAATAGGAACAGGCCGCTAAAAACTAAAACCGCTAAAAAGATGATGCTGATGAGAAATCACCATATAAACTACGCAAAATATTGTAATAACCTAAGGATTTTTTAACAATGGTGACTATGCATCTTAAATTATAATCTGTCTAGTTAGTTAGTTAATTAATTAAATTAGAATAAATAAATTAATAAAATATTGTAGGAAAAGAAGTGGTCTGTAACGGCCGTGTTCTACTTTGTTCTACAAATAAATATTAAAAACATACGGTTAACATGATAATCGAGTTACATTATATGGTGTCAAATATGGTGACGATTCTGTCTACGGTTCTGTTTATAGTGAATATTCTATGTTAGTTTGCCGTTTGTTGTGTAGAAGTAATATTGTGCTTTGTCTTTGTCGTATGTGCCGCCTAACAGTGACGAAGGGGTGTTGTTACTGAACAGTTGGCTTTGACTCTTTTATTCAGCGTCACACACGCGCGCTCGCGCATAAGCACAGGTGTAAAGCTAAGACTAGGAACGTAAAAAGAGACCTCTTACTATGAAAAGTATTGTATAAGCTTCCGAATTCAATAACTTGTTCATTTTAGAAACAAGAGAACTGAACAATATAACATATTACAAATGGTTTCCTTTGCACAACTCTGCCTATACATTGGTCGGTAGACTTACATAGAAATCGATAGCGTTTGTAGTGTGTAGTGCGATTTAGTAAAAATTAATTATGGTGATACTGTAGTGGTACAATAGTTATGGTGTAGTGTTAGAAAATAACATAACAGTGCAATATTTTTAAATATTATAATTCAAATCAGTAGCCAAAAAAAGTAAGAATCAATAATGGTGACAGTGTAGTCGTACAATAATTATGGTGTAGTGATAGAAAATAACATAACAGTGCAATATTTGTAACTATTATAATTCAAATCAGTAGCCAAAAAAAGTAAGAATCAATAATGGGTGTGATCGACAGGATTATGAAGAAAGAACAATTCAGGGCTATCGGAAAGGACAGTAGCGACCAAAACAAGTCGGGTATTATTTTACAGAATTAAGGCAGAAGCAAATATCAAAAACCTGCAACCAGTCATAAAACTTTAATAGGTTGTTGCTAATAGCATATTTAACAAATTCTTCTTCTTCTTCTTCTTCTTCTTCTTCTTCTTCTTCTTCTTCTTCTTCTTCTTCTTCTTCTTCTTCTTCTTCTTCTTCTTCTTCTTCTTCTTCTTCTTCTCCTTCTTCTTCTTCTTCTTCTTCTTCTTCTTCTTCTTCACTTCATGTTTTAGGCATTCTGCCTGTTACGGTTCCCACCTTTTCCTTGGTCTACCTAAATTTCTTCTTCCTCTGGGTTTGTATTTTCTAGCTTTTACTGTAATCCTGTATTGTTGCATTCTCATTACCATAGTATCCATTATATTTCCAAAGCTAATTGGAGAACTGGGAGTAAATAGTAGATTCCTCTGTACAGGTTACCAAACTCGTAGCAGAGTAGACAAATGGTGGGGCTGTCACCTTACGGCCTTTTGTCCTACCGGTTTTCCTGTTGGGGTTGTCTCCGTTAGCCGATAGGTTCCGGTTATTTATGGGCGTCGGAAACTCGCCCCTCACCCTCTTCTTTCTGCTACATAACGTACATCCATTGCACGCCATGGATTGCCAGGGGTCACGTGACTCATGTCTTCGTGGACGTAGAAGTAGGATTTGCTGGCAGAGCTTTTAAATTCAGTGAGCATTTCTCGCGTTTTTAAATGCTATACAGACATCGGCATCCTGTACAACCCCCGAGACTCTTTACCAGCCTCGGGTAAATTTAACAATTTCCAGACCTATATATTTGATACATTGTCGCTAAAAATTATTAATTTTATAAAAATTATTGTTCCCATTGCAGGATGATTGGATTAATTTAGCCTTGTATGATTTTAGAATTCTTAGTTACTGTTATAATAATAATCGACATTTACTAAATATATCGACAAAAATATGTGACTGTTTTCATTTTATACTAATTTTTTTTTTATTATTATTTTATGTGAAGTTCTCTGTACAGTGAACGATCTCACGTGAACATGCAAAACTGTACACTATAATATTTGTATGTTAACAATACAGTAGGCCCTACATATGTATATTACTCTATTATGTATATTAACACTACATAATTTTTATTTTAACATCAAAATCTTCAAGAGTCTTTATCCACTGTCTTTTGTACCATTCGTATACCTCTCCTTCGTTCATTCCAGCATCTCCAGAAACATAATGCAATATTTTTTATCACTTTCTAACAGCGTATTTTATTCTTTACACAAAATGATATTGTAGTAATTGTTCTCCAGTCTTGTATTTTAGAATCTTAGAAGGAAAAGAAATTGCACAATGGCTATGCTCAGTTAGTTCTAAAATCTAAACTATGCACCCAATATGGTTAAAAATGTATACAATTGTTAGTGACAGAAGTACCAACAACTCTGAAAAAAAAATTTGTGAATCAAAAAATTTAGCTTTTTTTTTGTATTATTTGAATTAGCAGCCATCCTTACTATTTCTTTTATGAAGTTACTAAACTGCTACAATTTTTTGTTCAGACAAAGCTTTTCGTCATCTCTGACATCATCAGGTCTTGAACAACCTGATGATGTCGTTGTTCAAGACCTGATGATGTCAGAGATGACGAAAAGCTTTGTCTGAACAAAAAATTGTAGCAGTTTAGTAACTTCATAAAAGAAATAAAAAATTTAGCGCTACTAAATCAAAAATTGAAAGGATCGTATATATGAGACATATAAATCTCAAATATCTTCGTTTAGGAAAAATTTGACTGTTTACTAATTTTACTTGTACGTTAAGCTATGTTTTTGTTGGAAACAGTACGCTAATAACACTTAGTAGCGTACTAATTACCTATTAGTCAACAACAGATTATTCTCTTACAAACAGCCTAATTCTCTTATTAGTTCTTCACAGAATAATAAATTGTTAATTTTCATTTAGATAGAAACGCAATTTACGACGCACTTGAAAAAGACGTTTTTGAAGGAATTAGCAACAAAAGCCAGAATCACAAACTCACGAACAGAAAATTTGTGTAAAATAATTCGTTATTATGAATGAGTCAGGTTTAAGTTCCAGGGTTAAGTGGGCCAGTAGTCCAAAGCTTGGCGGTTGTGTCACAATGTTTATAATAGATTAAGGAAAGAGAGTTCACAAATGAAGCCAACATAAACAAAAGGTGACGCGACTTTGCCATATGCTAAATAGGAAGCGAAACTGATCCATAAGTAAACATTTAACAAAAAGTAACCGATAATATTGTACTTGCGCCAGTTGCGGAGTTTGAGGAAATTTCCCTCTGCTTCTAAACTGTCTTAAAACAAACTTATCTCATGCATAAAAACTTGAAACCAACTAAAAACTGTTGACCCATATTAGAGCGTTGTGAAGCACGTTGTTGAGGTACTCTATATCCGTTATCCACATAACGGATTTTCTGTATATTAAGTAAACATAGTGGTATATTAAGAGACTTCCCCAAGTGATGAGTGTAGTTTTCTTACGCAGTTGTACTTAATACACGTGTAGACATGAATTTATAAAAAAAAAAATCTCGATCCAGGGAGACCTAAACTATCCAACATCTCTAGAAAAATCCCCCACTGGTTAAAGACTACGTCGCTCCTAAACTAGGCGTGTTGCCGCAGTGGACTTCTTAATTTCCATGGGAAATAATATATCTAATTGGACATACAGTATTTTATACGTAGAAACGATATCATTTGCTGTCTACGATACTAACCTCAATAATGACTTCATTTGCTGTCTACGATACTAACCTCAGTAATGACTTCATTTGCTGTCTACGATACTAACCTCAGTAATGACTTGAAACTTCCTGTACTAATGTCTTTTTCTAGGTCCCTAACAGACGTAAGGATCATGAACGATTGATATGTTGCTTATCCTTAATTATGTTATCTAACTTTAACGTACGTAACTTTAATCTAACATTATAGGTAATTTTATTTGAATTTCTACATATGTTGGCAGTTGGCATAAATTCCCCTGTAAGGGTTTAATCTAAATCTCATTAAATAATTTTGCATTGCTTCCTCGTCCAAGTATTTGATCACTTTACCTTTTAATACAATTGAACGCATTTTTTGTACGTGATAACAAATTTTGTAACTCTGAGTTCTTGTAAATTGATCAATAACTCTGAGTTATTTTTGTGCCTGTAATCAATTTACTTTCTTTAAGTAATGTGTTTTTAGCAATCTCAAACAATCTTCGTACTTTAACTGAAATAAAAAGGTTTCTGTTGGTTTTTTAAATGTTTTCTAATTGCTGTATAGCAAAAAGAATTATACTGAAGACGAAAAATATTAGTTATTAAAATCATCTAATTATCCATACTTTTTATTGTGTATATTCGTCCTTGCAAAGGTTAACTTGTCCTATGAAACAAATTTTCAAATTTTGCTTTGTTATTGTGAAAATGTTTTTGATAACTTGTTTTCACGGAGCCGTGTGCGAAGTGTTCATTTTGTCAGCCTGATAGGATTGTGAGACAACTGTGTCTAGTAAAACCAGCCTAAGAGGAAGGAAGTTCTAAGGACTAAATAAAATTTGTATATCTTACGGCATGAGAATATAACCAAGATTAAGTGAATAATTGCAAAACAATCCAAGACGTATTTTGGATAAATATATTTAAAAAAAACACCTTCTGACCCTGGTCTCTTCCTTTACTACCTGACTTTCGAAGAAAATCTACTATTAAGGACAAAATACACTGAAGACTAGAAAGAGGTAAACAAGCAGCAAACGGAACATCCAAGAACTCAGTCACTAAAATGTTTGGTCCAGAAGCAGGAATTTATAAGTAGTGCAGATTACACAAGTCGAAATAAGTGTATAAGAAAAATAAATACAATTTTTATCTACACTTTGAATTTAAATCCACTTGAAATATATTTACTGCTTTACAGTCTTAAGTTAGGCTTGATTAGGGTAGGCTAATCGAGATTCTCCCAGTATCAGAATTTGTGTACATTTACATATAGGCTACACTTAAGAATTAAACCGCAAACTACAATCAGTCTTTCCTAGATGTTTGTTTATCCTTTTAGTTGCTTAAGTTTGCCTAGTAAGGTACATGTTGATAGTATTCTCAGAAGAAAGGAGACAGTTATTTAAAATGTGTAATCTAGAAAAGTGAAAGGAAAGAAGTGAACGCGTCGGATTTAAAGACGTGGCTTTGTTGAATATTCAATCAAAATACAATTTAATATATTTACGCTTTGCAGTAATACTTGGGCGAGACAACAATGATTCAAACAAAAAATACCTAAGTTTTTAATTTCCCACGAGGTTGATGCTTCTTTCAATTTTACGTTTTAAATGCAATAAAATTTTCTTGGCCTATAATGTGGTTTATCGTTTTTATTAAGACCTGTTTCTACAAGAAAATACAAGTTAAAGTGACTATTTTAAAATATTTTGCAAGTTTCAGCGTATCTGCTTGAAGGCTTTATGCAAACAAAATTATATTGATACGACATCACAGAACAATCTACGTGTTTCTCGAACGATCCATTGGAATCCCGCTGAATGTTGTGGCGTACGTGATTTCAACATGCGCTTGCGAGACATTTCTGGAAGCCGCCAGGAGCGCGGAGTGTCAAGGCCGCAATTAATTACGTCGTAGAGTAGAGCTAAAACGCGCAGTATGGAATAATCTAATATTTCGGGGGGGGGGTATAAATACCAGTATTCAACGACGTTCAGTTTCAGTTAGAGTTGCGATGTATTACAGTGCGTTTCGAGTATATTGTTGGGCGATTACAAGTGATTAGCCTGCTCTGTGCGTTCAAGTGGTTATTGTGGCGAAGTGTTGTGTTTTATAATCGGGCGCGAAAATTGTGTTTTGTATTAATTGACATTTTTTTGCGTGCGAGTAATTTTTATTTCATTTGTTGTAAGAGACTGTCTTGTTAATTACGAACTGTTTAACTGTGATAATTAAATGTTTTAGTGGATGGTTAGTGAGGATCGGTCAATAATACAACTTTAGTTATTTTGCGTCGACGTTTCGACAATATTTATTGTCATCTTCAGGACCTGTATATGAAATACAATAGAAATATCAAACATAACGAAACAATTAAATATTTGGGTGAACGTGTTGGTGATGTGAGTGTGTGCGTGTGTATGTATGTATCATTTTTTATGTGGAGACTTATGATAGTATGTTTACATCTTCAAATTATCTTTAAGAAAGCGAGCAAATTATAGTATAAGAGAACTTAATTTATACAGTATTACAATTTAAATTACTAAATATAATGTTATTTTAATTAATTAAACAAACAGTAACCAACAATTGGATATTATAGTAGATTGGTACATAAATTGTTTATACCTACAACAGTCAACATATAGCAAAGTAATATATTACCTATAACTAAAACAGATTAGGGGATGTTCACTACGTAATTATTAAAAGTTATTTTTACCATGTTTCACTCCCTACTGGTGTTAGCAAACAATCATAATTTAGAAACATACAATTTACACAATATTGTAAAACATTACGACTTAAATCAGATAGTTGACAAAGGTTACAAACAAAGGTTTCTGGTAAATTTTACTAACAGGTAAACTTGGATAATACGGTAATTGTAATCATATTGTAAAATATAGTCAAGAGTACTATAGAATATGTAATTTATGTATGTGTCCACAATCACCCTTCTCTTTCACCCATGCTCCCCCCGCCAATCCTCACAGCCTCTCACTCTAACCTGAAATCGATCTATCACTCACTATCACCCCACTCACTCACTTCCTCTCTCTCTCTCACTCTCTCTCTCTCTCTCTTCTACATCTCACTCACTGTCTCCCTTCTTCCCTCTCTCACTCTTCCACCCTTCGCTCTCACACTCTCTCTCTCTCCCTCTCATTATCTCTCTTCATTCACTCTCTCTCTCCCTCTCTCTCTCTCTCTCTCTCTCTCTCTCTCTCTCTCTCTCTCTCTCTCTCTCTCTCTCTCTATCTCTCTCTCTCTCTCTCTCACACTCTCTCTCTCGGTCTCTCTCTCTCTCCCTCTCATTTGTCATTGTCCACGATTGGCACTCTAAAACACTCACCATTTTTATTACACTATCATCCTCATATAAATAGAGAATTTATGCACACGATAACAGAAATGATTTACCAACTTGTATTAAAGGGTTACAGACTTTATAACACAACATTATAGATAACAGATCTATTATATGAAAATGGTTATTACTTAATATTTACATTGACTAAAATGTAAATATTAAGTAATAACCATTTTCATATAATAGATCTGTTATCTATAATGTTGTGTTATAAAGTCTGTAACCCTTTAATACAAGTTGGTAAATCATTTCTGTTATCGTGTGCATAAATTCTCTATTTATATGAGGATGATAGTGTAACAAAAATGGTGAGTGTTTTAGAGTGCCAATCGTGGACAATGACAAATGAGAGGGAGAGAGAGAGAGACCGAGAGAGAGAGTGTGAGAGAGAGGGAGAGAGAGAGAGAGAGAGAGAGAGAGGAGAGAGAGAGAGAGAGAGAGAGAGAGAGAGAGAGGGAGAGAGAGTGAATGAAGAGAGATAATGAGAGGGAGAGAGAGAGAGTGTGAGAGCGAAGGGTGGAAGAGTGAGAGAGGGAAGAAGGGAGACAGTGAGTGAGATGTAGAAGAGAGAGAGAGAGAGAGAGAGAGAGAGAGAGAGAGAGAGAGAGTGAGAGAGAGAGAGGGAGTGAGTGAGTGGGGTGATAGTGAGTGATAGATCGATTTCAGGTTAGAGTGAGAGGCTGTGAGGATTGGCGGGGGGAGCATGGGTGAAAGAGAAGGGTGATTGTGGACACATACATAAATTACATATTCTATAGTACTCTTGACTATATTTTACAATATGATTACAATTACCGTATTATCCAAGTTTACCTGTTAGTAAAATTTACCAGAAACCTTTGTTTGTAACCTTTGTCAACTATCTGATTTAAGTCGTAATGTTTTACAATATTGTGTAAATTGTATGTTTCTAAATTATGATTGTTTGCTAACACCAGTAGGGAGTGAAACATGGTAAAAATAACTTTTAATAATTACGTAGTGAACATCCCCTAATCTGTTTTAGTTATAGGTAATATATTACTTTGCTATATGTTGACTGTTGTAGGTATAAACAATTTATGTACCAATCTACTATAATATCCAATTGTTGGTTACTGTTTGTTTAATTAATTAAAATAACATTATATTTAGTAATTTAAATTGTAATACTGTATAAATTAAGTTCTCTTATACTATAATTTGCTCGCTTTCTTAAAGATAATTTGAAGATGTAAACATACTATCATAAGTCTTCACATAAAAATTGATACATACATACACACGCACACACTCACATCACCAACACGTTCACCCAAATATTTAATTGTTTCGTTATGTTTGATATTTCTATTGTATTTCATATACAGGTCCTGAAGATGACAATAAATATTGTCGAAACGTCGACGCAAAATAACTAAAGTTGTATTATTGACCGATCCTCACTAACCATCCACTAAAACATTCACTGATTGACGGTCACTAAAAATTTAAGGATGTGATAATTAAAGCTGGTGATTTGTGACTTAATTGGTATCTTGTATTTTGTTTTCCACTGTACCATACGGCGACCAAGTAGACCGTCGTAAGAGTGGGTCAGAAGTGCAACAGAACACCTATGGGCCATGTGACAGGCAGAACACCTATGCCGAGTTGATAAAAGCTCTAGAATTACGGTATGGTGATAAACATTTGCGAGATGTGTACTACGCTCAGTTGAGAACAAGACGACAACGCTCCGGGAAGAGGCTTCAAGAGTTTGAAGCAAGTATCGACAGACTGATTAGATTGGCCTATCCTGAAGTACCAGAAGATTTTCGAATAAGGTTTACGGTGCAGACATTTATTGATGGCATCGGAGATTGTGAACTTCAGCAAGTGTTACAAATGGCAAGGCATCGAAATAGCTCAGAAGCTCTTGTTCACGCCCTAGAGTTTGAAGCTGCCAAGTCAGCGTCCCACTACATTAATGGGTTTGTGCCATCATTTTGCAGTCAGAAAATTCCTGTATCACATTGCCGTTACGATGGGTGCAGAAAAACAATGTTCTCGGACAAACAATTCAGAAGTTCAAGAGCGCCGCAACGATTTGAACGATGGGAAAAGACAGAAGACCGAAGTGTTACAACTGTGGAAAACGTGGTCATCTACAGGTAGACTGTTGGGAGAAGAAGACACCGAGAGAAGATAGTGATCGCACAATTGGAGAAGTGAAACCCCAGAACAGCACACAGTTTCCACGCTATATAAGACCAGTGGAAACTTTATTGTTAATGGATTTGCGGAAGGTAAACCAATCATTTACAGTTGACACGGGCGCAACAGTATCCATTGTGCGCTCTGACTTAGTCAGCAACCGCTAGCCTCTAATTAGCTCTTGTACAATACAGACTGTGACTGGAAGCTCCGTCAAGGTGCCAGGAAAGGTAGACGTACGTGTACGGCTAGGTCTTCTCGAGTTTAGCCACCAAATGCTCGTTGCAGACATTGTCAATAAAGTCATTCTTGGCAAGGACATTATGAATGCATACGGATTCGTTGTGGACTTAAGAGAGAATGGCCTGAAGGTTGGCCAAGAGAAAATAAAGCTTTCCATGGCTAAAATGACAGGGTCTACCAACCATTCGATTAAGCAAGTGGTATTAGTCGACAGGTCTGGTCAAGAGGAACCCTCCCTATTGGAAGCGGAATAGGAGGAGGTACTAGCAGAGGAAGTACAAATAAGTGTAACGACAAAAGAAGTGATTGGAAAGTCAACTATGGCTGTCGAGACAAGACTCTTTCTTGTTCCTGAGGTGTTATAAGCGCCCGGGGAAAAGTTGCTGAAAATGAAGTTACCCAAGAGGTTGTTGACGAGAACCAAACAGACTTGGATCAGCCAGTGGTGTTTAGGTCAACAGTACATGACGCAACGGGAGTCATTCCAGCAAAACTAGTGGTTGAGCGGAAGACTCGCATTCCTTGGAACTTGATGTTTGGATCACACGAGACTGAATTCGAAGAACCGGAGAATTATCTTTAGCAAGGACGTCCATCTAGATCGCCTGGTCGAGTATTACTTCAGAGACGGTTTTCGAGTTCGGGTCGAACAGACTTAAGGAGGGGGCAGTGTTACGACATCACAGAACAATCTACGTGTTTCTCGAACTATCCATTGGAATCCGGCTGAATGTAGTGACGTACGTGATTTTAACATGCGCTTGCGAGACTTTTCTGGAAGCCGTCAGCTGCGCGGACTGTGTCAAGGTCGCAATTAATTACGTCGTAGTGTAGAGCTAACGCGCAGTATGGAATAATCTAGTATTTCGGGGCGGGGTTAAAATACCAGTACTCAACGACGTTCAGTTTCAGTTATAGTTGCGATATATTACAGTGGAGTTCGAGTATATTGTTGGGCGATTACAAGTGATTACTCTGTGCGTTCAAGTGGTTATTGTGGCGAAGTGTTGTGTTTTATAATCGGGCGCGAAAATTGTGTTGTATATTAGATGACATTTTTTTTGCGCGTGAATAATTTTTATTTCATTTGTTGTAAGAGACTGTCTTGTTAATTACGAACAGTTTAACTGTGATAATTAAAGCTGGTGATTAGTGACTTAATTGGTGTCCTGTATTTTGTTTTCCACTGTACCATACGACGTCCAAGTAGACCGTCGTAAAAATATTGATTTGTTTTAATTATTTCCGTATTTATAAATTACAGGAACAGATTTCACAAAAGAGCCATATTATTTTGAACGTATTCTGTAATAAACAATGAATTGTAAATGAAATATTTGTTAATATTAAATAGTGGTTTACTTTTTAAATTTTCGTTTGCTATCAATATGAATGTTTTCACGAATACCAGAAAATTTCTCGTTGTCTTATACGTAAATAATACAATCTTGTATGGTAGAATGACAGATATTTTCGACATTGATTTCTAGATGGACTAGTTACAAATGTATGGACACCACAGTCAATTCAAGAATCCTAACCAGTTTTTTATAAGGTTACGCTACGACAACTGAACGGCATGTTGTCCTCATTTTGATAACGTGTTTCAAATAAGACAAACTTGCCACAAACCTTCCAGCATAATAAGTTAAATGTTTTGCTACTACATAATAACTATCTGCATGCTAAAATGAAAGACACTATAAATATTATAAAATAAAAATATCATTGATACAATTTTTAAGGGTCTCTTGATCCAGTCTATCTTCTAAAACCTAAATGAAAATTCTTGTCCCCTGATTATTATACATTGTTTTCGTTATTATTATGCGTATTCTTTGCATTCTTTTGTCTTGAGCATAATATATTCGTGTGAATTATTCTATACTGTATCATTATAATTAAGATTATTGTTTAACAAAGGCCTATAGCCTGCATGAGCTGTACCCTTCTACGTAATTTTGGATCTCGAATGCTTCCTGGTTGTGTCAAGCAATCTACGATTATAACAAAGGAAACTTCCATCAGCAACAAGCCAGTCATGGAAGCCAACAATTTACACTGGAAGCTTATCAAAGGGAAGAAAATTACCGTCCAAACATTGTTAGTATTCAGGCCGACTGAACACGGAACTTAATTTTGGTATCTAATAATGCCTATCTGTCTCTAGACGGTAATTATCAATAGCTTTATTGGTGGTCTGATTTGATTGAGTAGGATATCCTTTGCAGATTTATCACAATTTCAGTGTCTAAGGTTAAAGTAATTTTATGTTACGTGTGTTAGTAATCGGGGTCTTGTTTTTACTCCGGCTGCTGTATTTTATGTTTTGAATGTTTGTCGTAATAAACGGTTTATAAAATGAAGAGCTTAGTAAGTATCAGTAAGTCAGTACCATAATTATTTTAAATCGGAGTTAAAATAGCAAGTACCAAAAAGAATGAGTAAAAACCTACTGATATAAGCCCATAGCTGGTAATATTTATCATTAACTATTTTATGTGAAAATGTAAAATTTGCAATTTTAATGTTCAAAATGTATTTTTCAGGCGCAATGCGCGGCCAAGAAATGTTGAAGTATCTACGATTTTTTAATTTATTTATATTTCGTGTGGTACTCTTTACTTATTTAAATATGTAGCATTTTACTTACATAGACCATTTTTTTAAATACGAAAAATTGTCAAAATTTATCAGTTTTTATGATATTTGAGGGTGATTTGCAACCCGAAGACATTAACCGATTTTTTATTTCATTTTTTTATTTTACTTACCTATCCTAGGGACAAGTATTCCGCTGTATAGCGAATAAAAAAAATAATAATAAATAAAAATATTTTTCGGCTCACCCTAATATGTAGTTTATAATTTATGAACTACCTGAGTAATAAGTAATAAATACCGTACCACCTAAATTTTTAAATAGAAACTAACTAATTTTCAGCATACAATTTATAAGTCTACTATAACTCTTTATGGAAATAACATTTACACAAGATATCATTTTTACTGCAAATAAATGTTACAGAAATGGTAACTGACCTCTTAATAGTAAGTGGACTAAACCTGAATGAATATATTGACATCGGTTTGCGAATTAATGTTCACTTTCTGTTGTAATGTAATTTATAGGTACTATAGGATACCAGTTATTGTAAAGGCCAACACTGTTTTGGAATAAAGGAATTTGGTCAAATGAAAAATAAAATGATTGTATACTTTTCAACCCTGGAAAAAAATGTTATCTCTTTTAATGCAAAAATCTAGATATAAGTTATTATTATCTTTTTAAATCATAAACTAACTTCTACCAAAATAGACCTCCTATTAAGCACTTACATATTGTTGGAGAAACATTTGAAACAATTATTGGTCTCACCTCTCACCTTCGCATTGGGATTATCCCACGGCCAATATCTAATACTACTTTGTGGTTTACATAACCTAATCCTCTCTCATGTTTGTCTTTCATTTAATAACAACATTCATAACTCATGGTAAGTTAACTTGTAGCCACTCACAGTGAATCTTTTTCATTGCTTTGTACCGAATGACTGAACCCCTCGTTAGAAATAACAACGTGGTTATGTAAACACAACCTGTTTCATACAAACTTAACTTTCTGATAAAGGCAAAAATGGATGATTATACAGCAAACACGACGCTGTGGGACAACAGGCTTAATCACACAGCGACGTTACAACGAAGACAAACAGAGCAGGAACACTTGTCGCACAAGAGATAACTGACATTTTCATTAATAACGCACACAGCACGTAATAACGCTTAAGTACGGATGAAATGTTTGTATCTCTTCATATCTGTGGATGCGGATTACAAAGTAAATGACACTCCATGCAACTAGTTTATTGTATTCTATAACACACTTGACTTTCAGTAATAGGTAGCGTAGGTCTACAAAGACACTGAAACGAACCAAACTCTAAATACACGTTCTCTTTCATACCAGCGGAACGTTCTATTGTGCCTGTTAAACGGTGAGAAAATAGACTTCTGTTCAACAGAATAAAACACTGCAAAAGTTGAACGTTTATTGCAAGATGTTATTTTACCTACGCGTTTCTCTAGACAAAAACTCCAACACAATACGGTAACTTACGATAGTCAACAATAGACCTGCAATAAAAGAACCAGTAAGAATTGAAGCGATGGGTTACCTCAAAAATGGTCACTTTCAGGTATTACTTTTTATTCTTACCTCTTCGATTTTTTTCGGCTGCACTCTGGAATTTATAATTTACATTATGAACACGTTCACGCGTTCCTGTGTTACATTTGAGGAAGAACGAGTTTAGTAAGTATGATTGATCAGTTGTCAGTATCTATGTTACGTCCAAGCTGTGATAACAATTTTTTCTTATTTAACCACCACACGTATGGAAAATTTCAAAGTCAAATTAAAAATTTAGACTTCTTCTTCTTCTTCACTACCTCAGGAAGAAGAAGATTGTTTGCCTTTCCTTCTTTAATGCGCCAGTCTCTTTCCAAATTCTAACAATGTAATTCTAAATATCACTATTACATTAACGACTCGGAACAGTAGGTTTTTTATAAGTAAAAGCATAAAGTTATACTTTTAAAGTTATAAAGGTATAATTTTATGCTTTTACTTATAAAAAACCTAGTGTTCCGAGTCGTTAATGTAATAGTGATATTTAGTTAAGTAACGGACACGTCACGGACAACGAAATCCAAGAATGTAATTTTTTAACAATTTTATAGATTTTAACGATTAGTATTACAGAAATTACAAATGAAAAATAATCACCAATTACTCTTATTTTAGAAAAGAATAGTTAATAAATTCTAATAATTTTGAACTATTCCTTACATTTAAGTTTGCTTTTTTTTGTCACAGATACGGTAGCCGCCCTCCATTTCACTATAAAGCCTTTATTTCTTATTCGATCGTGACATGTGAATCCTTCGACGTAGCATAAAATTCTTGTTGTTGTTGTTGTTGTTGTTGTTGTTGTTGTTGTTGTTGTTATTATTATTATTATTATTATTATTATTATTATTATTATTATTATTATTACTTTCTAATTTATACTACAATTTTCAAAGTATTTTCACAATTTATTCAGATTTTGACTTCCTGTTTCCTCTTTTCCTTCTTGCTCTACTTTCCGACATGTCTGCTGGTCCATGTTCTAGGATTTAGTGACAATGCCTATGTTAATATATAGATCTACGCTTACATTTCTGTCATGAAATATTGATTGAAACATAAGCATTATTGCTTATAGTTACTGGTATTTTCCTATTCATAACATAAAGAAAAGTATTCCCTAAGCGCTACACGACAATTTATAAAAGAAAAGAAAGATCGAAGAAAAGATAGAGCCTAGTTTAAAATATATCGGAATCTTAAAACAAAAATACAGAATGAAATCCTATCAAAACTTAACACAAAATTAAAGAGTAATGTTGTAGCCTACGTTGGAAACTAAAGGTGTACGTATAACCAACAGTTTACGCAGCGGAGGCCTATTTGTGACCAACAAATAAAGTAAATCCACAGGTTTATTCATGGAAATATATTATATACATATATAATATTGTGATACAAGCAGAGTATTGCGTTTTTGTGGTTTCAATACCTTACGCACGTTTCACTGAAAAAAATTAGCATCATCAGAGGCTTTTAAGTCAATAACAATCGAAATAATTCTATGTTAATATAGAGACTAACCAATAATTGAGTATGTTTCGATTTTAATGTAAAATAACGGGTAATCGATTTAAGTCGATTAGTTAACAATTGTTTTAAAGTTTATTTATTTAAACAGCTGTTTTGTCGGTTATACTGGAATATTTAATGTTTATATTTTGTTCATTTTGATGTATTTTAATAAATTTATAATTTTAAACAGATCATATAGTTTTGTTTTTATTTGGGTTTGTTCTTTAATTAATAAATTATTGTTATTGTGTTTGTAAATATTAAAATTTTTACAAATATTTATTTTTTGAACTTTTTGTATGTTTTTAATTTTATATATATACGAATATAGTCTAGTACCCGTGGGTTTAGCATACGTAAATTAAGGCAAAATGAAATCCGCGACTTGTCCGTTCTAAAATTAGAGACACAGATTTTCTGTTACAAACCTATACTATTATAATTTTATAATTCCTCTTCTCCCTTCATGATTTAGGTTTCTTCGCCTATTACGTCCCCCCCCCCCCCGACTGTAGTACAACTCATGCATGTTCCAGCACCGCCAAAGAGGAATCAGGCATCTAGTAACCACGCGCGATGGCGAGCCATACGGTAGAGGAAGTCGTGCGCGCGCGCGCGCGCGCGCGTGTGTGTGTGTGTGTGTGTGCCTTTTGCTACTTATGTCATACAATAATGCTATATTATGGTGCCCAACGATAGGGGTTGGGCAGACAGACCGAGTAGTGGCCCTGATTCGATCACACGCCCGCAGCACAGTAGTTGAAATTGTGAATCTCAAATGTTACCACTGTTTGGCCCGCGCCACAAATATCTCAACAGTGTGGCACTAAATTGTAATCTATACTATAGGTTAGAATACTATAGTGTCTATAGTATTCTAATGTATAGTATTTTATATTAATCTAGAGATTATACCAGCCGGTGCAAATTAATTTATACTGTCCAGTATTTACTGGCTTCAAAAAATATTATTATTAGAAAATATTCTACTAGCGACAAAAAGCCAAATTTATTAAAACAGACAAAGAAAATCAAAGAGAGGAAAATCTCTGACCAGATATTATTGCTAATTACTAAACACACACTATTAAAAACACACTGAGCTGAATTTGCTCATGAGTATATATTTCCTCTGCGTATAAATTTCCAAATCATTTCTTACAAATCTATCGTGATTAGTTCAGAACATCTCTCCGAAGTACAAATTTCATATAAAATCACTTTTACCTGTAAAAGTTTTGAACTTGTAGTAAAAATGCTTCTGACAGTACGCGTCAAGATTCAGACACAGTAAGTGAATAAACACACAGGGCTAAATATATTAAATAAAATGTCACACGCTCGTGTTCTTTGAAAAAGACAAAAACTGTTGTGTCGTGCTGAACGTACAGAGGTAGCAATCATGGCAACGCAATTTCAGTAGAAGACGTTACTTCATTACCTGTAACAACAGAAAATTATACACCATATAATTTACAATATACACGTATATACAGTATACAATATACTTACATGTATACATTAATATTGTTATAAGTTTTATATATACGCCAATAAGAAATATGAGTAAAGCTTAAGGACTATTACTTCAAATTAAATAGCGTATTTTGTGTCTTAACGGTAAATCACGTTCTGGGAACTTTGTGCTAGACGATGCGATGGTGTTATGTTCTTAGATACATAAAGTGAAATATTCTTTTCTTACATAACTACGTCCTTCTTACTGACTGTGTAATGCAGGTCAAAATGTTAATTTTCGTTATTGTATTTGACTTTTTGAACACTGTTGCTTTGTACGAGGGCTGCCTTTTAAGTTTTTACAAACGACCACTAGATGGCGCTAGTGAGATGTGACATTATCATTGTTGAAAAATTTGTCATATGTTATTTGTAAAACAATTGCAGCTCAGATATTGGCCGAGTAGTTTGTTTACAGTGAGCGTTTAAAACAAAAGTGTTTGTGAAAAAATGGAAATTTCATGTGAAGATTTTCGTTGGATGATTTTTACGATTTTAATAAAGGCCTAACTCAACAACAATGCCTCGAATCGCTTCGTACAACTTTTGGTAATCAATCACCATCGGAAAAGACTGTTTACAATTGGTTTGCGGAATTTCGCCGTGGTCGTGTTTCAGTCAGCGATGAATTTCGTGAAGGTCGACCTAAATCGGTTGTTGTTCCCAAAAACATCGATGCTGTGCACAACATGATTAAAGAAGATCGGCATGTGACTTACCGTGAGATAGAGGCATCCTTAGGCATATCGAAGACTGCAGTACATTCGATTTTACATGAACATTTAGCTGTTGAAAAGATCTGTTCCCGATGGATTCCGCATAATTTGACCGAAACTCAAAAACAGGCTCGTGTCAATTGGTGTAAGGAAATGATCCAAAAATTCGACCGAGGAAATGCAAAATCCGTATACAACATCGTAACAGGAGACGAAACTTGGATATATTCGTACGAGCCGGAAACTAAGCAACAATCAACTGTTTGGGTGTTCCAAGATGAACCGAAGCCAACAATAGTGGTTCGTTCACGAAGCACTTCCAAGAAAATGATCGCTTGTTTCTTTGCTTACACTGGACATGTTGCAACCATTGCTTTAGAGGATCGAAGAACAGTTAATGCTGAATGGTATACAACAATTTGTTTGCCACAAGTCATCGATGAAGTCAGGAAACACAACCGAAAACATCGCATCATTCTTCATCACGACAATGCCAGCTCTCACACAGCACGTCAAACAATTGATTATTTGAAGGAAGAAAACATCGAATTAATGTCTCATTGCCCGTATTCACCTGATTTATCGCCAAACGACTTCTTTTTGTTCCCGAATGTCAAATAAAAAATGCGTGGACAGCGATTTTCATTACCTCAAAAAGCTGTTGAATCCTTCCAAAACCATATTTCTGAGGTACCAACATCAGAGTGGAAAAAATGTTTCGAGACTTGGTTCGAACGCATGCAAAAGTGTGTAAATCTCAAAGGCGAATATTTTGAGAAACAATAAAACGATTTGTATCAAAAAATGTTTTTTCTTTCATTGTCTTTGTAAAAACTTAAAAGGTAGCCTATATAGTGATTCCAAGTAACGACTTTTTTATTACTTTGTGTTTTACCTTCATAATGCGTTGCCTTTTTATCTTTGTATTTAAACATATTTAAAAAAAAATGAATCGTAATTTAACAACGGAAGAATTGATTTTCATGTTCTAATGTTGGGGAAAACACAAGGAGAAAAAATAATTCCTGATAGCTTATAGCTGCTGAAGGGAAATTTCCTGTTTTCAGCGTGTCAAGCAATTTAAAATTTGAACGTTAATTTTGAGTGAACACGCTTTGTCATGGATTATCTCAAACCGGATGACCACGAACTGCTATATGCGAACGAACCATATTCTCACAATAAGGCGACGTAACTCCACTAGAAATAGATCTTTCATATCCATAGTTATCGAAGTATTCATCAGTTCACTTTCAGAAACGTGTTACGTAAAGCACAGCTTAAAAATTTACGTGAAGCTTGAAACTAAAACGAAATGGCCTGAAAATAAATCATGACGATGATGTCGAGTGTTATTTGGAAAATTTAAAAGTGGTTTCTCGTGGGAGGTGAGTCTGATTTCGAATTTTGGAAATCTGACGACTTTTTGGACGTAGAAAGTTTCTTCTAAAATAGACAGCCGTGCTAATAGACATAATTACGTCTATTGAACAAGTTAATGTCTAAATAAAATTCTTAAGGAAGAAATAAACTTCCCATCATTGTCATCGAATTCGTTCTCTGAAACGAAGACAATGGTGGGATCATCTGCAAAGGATAACAGAGGATCGATTGCCGAAAGCGGCAGTGAACTATAAACCCATTTGTAAAAGAGATGTGGATCGTCCGAGGATGAGATGGGTGCCGGAACAGGTTTATTTCACCTAATCCTTGGAGAGAAGAAGAAGGGGAATAAGAAGAAGAAGAAATAAACATTCTTTATTCATTTTTTAATAATTTTGTGGAAATCGCTTTTATCTCTCTGTACAATGCAGATAATAAATTTAACGCTGTCGCTACTGGCAGTTTTACTACGTGCACTACGGAATCTATTTGTAGGTAGTTGATTGGTGATATGGAGACATGTACTTCAGATACAGTTTTACAAGTTATGTGCAGCTATTAAGATTCGTGTAACAAAGGTTTCATTTTGTCTTCATAAATTTTGTCAAACTGACACCACAAGAAGTTAGTCTGCCCACGTGAGCCATTTAGTATAACAGGGAACACCGTAACATAACAAGATTATGCCCTAGAATAAATATATATAAAATATATTAATACGTGAAGAGAAAACTTTGTACCCCTTTTTAAGCATATTGCGCGCACGGAGGAGTGTGAGATTTGGCATAGTTAAAGTTTATATGGAGAAGGAGTCCAGAAAGCTAAAATTTATATATAATATGAGTTACAAATACATTAAATAAAATAAAATAAACATTCATTTGCACTTGAAAATTCATTTAAACTTTTTCAAAAAATGGTAACTGTTAAAAATAAAATAATTTTGTTGCCAGGCAACAATAGTCTGTGGAGTGTATGTCAAGGCAAAAAAGCGTTTATTTTATATTTTGTATATTAGATATCTGTGTTTTATATATTAATGTGCAGTTGAAAGTGAAATACAGCTTGCTTAATGCTGACAGATTGACTGAATGAGCTGTGAATTTTGTGTGATTTCAAATGTTCCTTTTTCAATAGTCTGTGGAGTGTATGTCAAGGCAAAATAGCGTTTATTTTATATTTTGTATATTAGATATCTGTGTTTTATATATTAATGTGCAGTTGAAAGTGAAATACAGCTTGCTTAATATACACCTGTTGCAAAAGGAAAATTTTGTAGCAGCAATTTGAATTGACTTACTCTCGTCTAATTATTATTGGTGGTTTCAAAAAAGTGAGTACATTTTATTATTTTTAAATTAAACCCTGTCTAATCTTACTTTCAGTAATTTCATTACATGTTTTTTTTTTACATTCAGATATTCGCACCTACTTCCATTATGCCTCGACATAGAACATTGACGGGTCGGAGTGAGAGACAAAGAAGAAGGAATATATATTCGCGTGAAAGTCAAAATGATAATAGACCAAATGCAAATTTAAATAGTGTAAATAGTATAACATTGACAGGTCGGAGTGAGAGACAAAGAAGAAGGAATATATATTCGCGTGAAAGTCAAAATGATAATAGACCAAATGCAAATTTAAATAGTGTAAATAGTATACAAAATGATGAAAGTATTTTGAGGGATACATTTAAATGCGCACTGAATGTCATTCCAAGAAATTTTAATACTTTTGATTGTGGATTAATGCATTTACAATGCAGGTTTTGCAATGCAAAACATTTCGAATCTGATGTCACTTTAGGTGAAAGGACTGCATTCACTTCATTTTGTCATAAGGTTAAAGCAATATTACCGGCCTTAAGTCAAAATGAATATTTTAAATCATTGTATGATGGACTTACTTCAAATGAACATTCAATAAAAAGAAAGTCAAAAAATTATTTTGAAAACATTCATAAATAACATTTCATCATTTGCTATGGTTAGCTCAGAAGCTAAAATTTCGGATACAGTTACGCGTGGAGTGTATCATTTTAAAATACATGTTTTTTATCACAGATCAGGTCCAGTGACTGCTGGATATGGTCGCTCACCATGTTATGCGCAATTATATTTTTATGATGTTGACACTGCTGTCAATATTATAAATTACGTGAACACTATAATCAAACATGCAATAACAATATAATGCGCGAACTCTCTCTTGAATTGAAACGCATTAATAATTTCGTTCGGTCATTTATTGCAATGAAAGATCGTTTGTCAGAGAGTTGAAAATCAAAATAAAGAAATCTGTATGCTCATTAAAGTAAATCGTGATTTAGATCTACGCCGTTATACTGATGTAGCAGTAATATTTAGTACAGTTGATGGTGAGCCACTCTTTGAACGAAATATGATTTCGTTTTCAAAAGTTAATGGTACCGTTAAAAATATCTCTGTTTTGGATTCATCATTAGACCCTTTAACGTATCCATTACATTTTCCAAATGGTGGTACTGGGTGGCATATCAATATTTCTCATAATGTACCAACTACATCTAATTCAAGAGCGCCCAGAAATAAATTAACCATGCTTCAGTATGCAACCTATCGACTTGCAATTAGAGAAGATTTTAGCATGTTGCACCATTCACAAAAATTATTTCTGCAGTGGATAGTTGATATGTATGTGAGAATAGAGGGCACAAGGTTACATTTCATTCGACAAAATCAAACAAGTCTTAGGTCTGAAGTTTACAACAATTTAACAGATTAATTAGAATTGAACCCCAATGCCAATAATGTTGGCCGTAGAGTAATTTTACCATCTTCATTCAATGGATCTCCAAGGAATATGTATCAGAATTATTTAGATGCAATGTCAATTGTACAACATTTCGGAAAGCCTTCTTTGTTTATTACAATGACTTGCAATCCAAGTTGGCCTGAAATAGTTAGCAATATTGGTGTAGGTGAGTCAGCTAATTTTCGACCTGATATTGTTGTGCGTGTATTCAAGTCCAAACTGAAAGCATTAATTGAGGGCCTTACACTAAAAAAAATCTTCGGTAAAGTTGAAGCACTCATTTATACAATTGAGTTTCAAAAGAGAGGATTGCCTCATGCTCACATTTTACTCTCTTTAAATGAGCAAGATAAAATTGTTAACGCTACCGATATTGATAAAGTTGTATCTGCGGAGATTCCTAACATTCAAACACATCCTACATTACATGAATATGTTGTGAAACACATGATGCATGGTCCATGCGGTGTACTTAATCCAAATTCTGTATGTATGAGAGATGGAAAATGCACAAAAGATTATCCAAAACGATTTAATGAATTTACATGTGAATCATTAAATGGATATCCATTATACAGAAGGCGTGATAATGGTATTAATGCTGAAGTTCGCGGTAGTTGCCTCGACAATCGTTATGCTGTACCATACAATCCGTATTTACTTGCCAAATTTAATTGCCATATAAATGTTGAAATATGCACTACAGTTAAAAGTGTTAAATACATTTATAAATACGTGTATAAAGGCTATGACAGTGCATCTGTTGAATTAGGTTAAGAGAGAAATGAACCAGGTCAAGAAATACAAATTGATGAAGTTAACAATTTTTTAAATGGCCGTTATGTCGGATCAACTGAAGCTGTATGGCGCATCTATGAATTACCAATGCATTTTCAATCACATGTCATCGTTAGACTTGACATTCATTTACCGCGTAGACAGAATGTTTACTTTCGAGAAGGACAAGAACGTCAAGCAATTGAAAATGCAAGACAAACAAAATTATTAGCATTTTTTGAATTGAATCGATCAGATCCATCAGCGCATGGATATAAGTATATTGAAATTCCTTTGCATTATGTGTGGGAAGATACCCGAAAAAAATGGAAGAAGAGAAGGCGTGGAGGTGATAAAATCATTACACGCATATATGTAGTATCACCAAAAGACATCGAACTTTTCCATTTACGATTGCTTTTATTACATGTCTGTGGTCCAAAATCATTTGAGGATGTCAGAACATACAATGGGATTATATACACTTCTTTTGTTGAAGCGTGCCATGCTCGCGGCATTGCTTCAAATGATAATGAATGGCGCGAATGTTTAAATGAAGCAAAAGAATTACATTCACCAAAACAAATGCGAAATTTATTGGGTTACATTTGTGCATTGAATGTGCTAGCCAATGCATTGGCGTTATGGAATGAATTTAAAGTATATCTTAGTGAAGATTTTTTGAGAGATTACAACGAAGAATTATCCTTTAATACAGCTCTATTAGAAATTGAAGATATTTTGAATGTTCATAATTTGTCATGTCAAGAACTTGGTTTACCAGTTCCCACGTATTCGCAGAGAACAGACGAAGCAAATGCTATTGACCCAATAGAACAAGAGTTTCTGTTTTGTGAGCATTATGAAACTGCAAATATTGAACAGCGTAATCTAATTGATTGTGTGATTCGTGAAGTTTTGCATCATGATACTGGATCTAATGTTTTTTGTTTAACCATTGTGGAAAAACATTCACACAAACAGCAATCATTCACAAATTAAATTCGCTTAATCTTAGTTGCATTGCAACAGCGTTCAGTGGCATAGCTTCAACTCTATTACTTGGAGGTTGAACTTTACACAATGTGTTTAAATTGCCTATACCCATTTTGGAAAATTCTGTAGCGAATATTACCGCAAATAGTAGGTATGGACGTTTCATAAATTCATCATCATTGATAATTATTGATGAAATTTCTATGTGCCCACTGCAAGTGTTGAAAATCATAGATAGATTTATTGCAGGATCTATGCGATGAAAATGATAAAGATAAACCATTTGGAGTGAAAACGATACTTCTGTGCGGTGATTTTCGGCAAATCTTACCAGTTGTCCCACATGGATCACGTGTAACTTTAATTGAAAATGGTGTCACGAGTTGGCATAAATTTGTTTATTTTCATTAAGTAACGTTTACTCAAAATATGAGAGCCTTACCAAGTGAAATAGAATTTGTCGAATTCTTGAAAAAAATTGGTAATGATGAAGCCCTCAGTTTGGTGAAAATATTATTGAAATACCTCAGCAATTAATAGGAGATGAAAATAATATTATTAATGAGGTGTATGGAAATATTTCCGAAAACATACTCTCAGATAACATATTGAAGTCAGTTATTTTAGCACCTAAAAATGATGATTGTACTTTTTTTAATACTGATATACTTAATAGAATACCAGGTGAACAGAAAACATATCATAGCTACGATAAAATAATTTGTGATGATGACAATGAAATCAATAACTATCCAGTAGAGTTTTTGAATTCTTTGACTATTAGTGGTTTGCCACCACATAAGTTAGTATTGAAAGTTAATTGCCTCGTTTTACTGATCAGAAACTTAAATACAAAGGAAGCATTACGGTAGTCAATGGAACAAGAATGCGCATCAAGTGTATGCATCGTAATG